>JACGDI010005221.1:104619-141870 GCA_014898725.1 Jacaranda copaia | reverse complement strand
GTCATGGCCATGGTAGCCCCCCAACCAACCCCTACCCCTCCCACCCCAAGCTTGATCCCACCTCCCAGCCATGGCCATGGCAGCCCCCCTACCTCGGCTCCCCCACCCCAACTTGACAAACATTGTGGCTAGATTTAGTCATGACTTTGAATTTTTTTTTTGGTTTTTTATCACTCGCGCATCAGCCACTATTAGGGAGGTTGTCGGCGGCGGATTCCAGTGGTCGATAGTTGGATAGTAATTTATATATATAATTGTATATACACTTATATATAATACACACACACATATAAGATAATATATATAATATATATGATAATATATTTATTGTATATATTTTATATTTTTTTAAATTATAATATAATTTGATTTAAATCGTTGATTTTTTAAAAGAAGATCCAACGGTAAATGAATAAGGGCATAATTATCTTTTTGTATATAGAAATTTAAGCCCAGATGCACGCACGAGTGCGTGTCTTACACCTGCGTTTTCAGGGTCGTTCGTTGCATGATTTTTTAAAATATGAGGGTATTTTCTGTGTATTTTTTTTTTCACAGGGAGATAATTTATCAATTTTTATTAACATAAGGGGCTGTTTGCACTTTATCCTTTTAAAATTTATGTACACATTTTAAATTTTTTATAATTTATTTATTTATACATACATGCATACTAAAAATTTATTAGAATTTGCATCACAAACTCACACATACAAACATGATAACAATGCCCATGTCCAACTAAGAATCAAGTTTTATATTTGTATATGCAAGAATAATATCATTAAATTAATTTACCTTAACTTCTTGATATGTGAATAAATAAATAAAATAAGAAGATAATTTTTTTATGGAGGGACAAGAATGTCCGAAATCCAAATGGTGCAACGTTGGTCGTGAAAATGTTTTATTATTACTATTCGTCAAAAAAATAGGAAGTGGCATTTCCGCATATCAACCAAAGCCAAAGGGCACTAAGGATGAAAACTGTCACAAGCTCCATTCCATCCCTCTCCATTGGTTGCTGTTCAGTTAAATACGCTATAATCAGATTTATGTTTTCAGTTAAATAAACTCACGCTCTCTCTCTCTCTCTCTCTCCTCTAGAAATCTCTCTCTGTGGTGTTTGCTCAGTTGCTGTCGATACTAACGAGCTCTAATTCTGAGGTAATTCTTCATTACCGGATATTCTCCACTTTTTTTTTATTTCTGCTCAGTCGATTTAGGTTAATCCGGTTGAGATTTGAAGGAACTTCGAAGTTGAGGTTTTAGTCTTCGCTCCTCGGCTTTTTTTTTCCCGCTGGGGGGGGGGGGGTCAATTTGTTGATGCTATTTGATTATGATTTCGTGCTGAAGAACTGAATTATCTAATTGGATTGTCTGTGATGCTTTGGATTTTGAGTTTGTTCACCTGTTGAGATTTTTTAGTTCGCGCAGTATTCTTCGCCAATCCAGGTTTCTAAACCTCTTTGATCGCGATAGAGCTTACTTTTCTATATCTTTTTGGTCATGTCATTGAGTAACTCGAGTTCTTATTAGAAAGAAGGCGAACCAGTTCAGATTGATCCTGTGATTTTAAAATTTTGCTTCTGAATGCTTCGGTAATATTACTTGCAGATTTGTAGATAAGTTGTTGTTAGTGGCGTTCATTATAACTATTGCTATTATTTCAATCAGAAAGGGTCTGCTAAAATAAGATGTCATTAGTGGCGTTCATTGTAATTATTGCTATTACTTCAATCAGAAAAGGCCTGCTAAAATAAGATGTTATTCCTGGCGTTCATTATAATTATTACCATTATTCCTCAAGAAAGCAATATTGCAAGAGAGTTTTTTTTTCTTCAAATTATTTTTACTATTTAGAAGAACAACTTGATGATTTAATGACTTAATGAAGCAGCAACTTTTTCCCAGCACGGCGGAAAAAAAAAAAGAAGGAAGAAGAAAGAAGAGAAAACGGTAGAAGAAGATCTTTTGCCAAATTTGCATTTGGAAAATATAAGATTTGTTTTTATCTGGTAAACCAAGTGAGAAAAATAAATTTGTCTTTTTCTTTTGAATGAAGTTAACGAAAAATAGACCACCATCTGTTGTTTACCCTTTTCATTTTTGTACGCATAGATTCAAACGGTCAACCCAATTTGCTGGCCTGGCGCTTCGGCTGTGACCTTTTTAACAAAGGACAACACATCATTTTGTTGGGTATATTTAACAACATATTTTTAGATTTTTTAATGGTGGTCTAGCTGTCCTTCCGGGGATTCAAATGCTGCCGTTTGGCCGTTTATGTTAAATTTAGATTTGATGACTAACGAGGGGGTACAAGACAAGAATTGTCAATTTCTAAGAATTATAATTCTTCTTTTATTATTTTTTTCAAGCTAAGAAACAGTTTTAGTCAAATATTTTCCTACAGTGTTGCATCTCTTTTCCTTTATAGAGGACTTGGTTTGCTTATGGTGGACCACAATTTTTGGAAGGGCCAGACTTGATCGCATTTATTTAATCACATGGTCTGTCATAGCACATAAATTATTTTCCGCCTAAAGAATGAAGAAGAAAAAGGAAAATTCATTACCATACATTTTTGTTAGCCGATTCAATGATGAAGGATGTGGGGTGATTCATCTCCTTATCATATGTATTAAATTCCCGACCCGCTAATTTCCAGTTGATTTTTGTTATTCTTTTCGGCAAGTGAAGAGATCCTGCCAATGAGTTTCCTATCCTACCCAATTTTCTTCAACAGCCCTTTGCATTGTCAACTGTTTCTTTTCTTTTCTTTTTCTAAGATTAAACTACTAGTGCATTGCACGATAGGAATAAGAAATAATAATTGTCTCCATTAATGCATGACCTCTGGAAGTAGTAGTTCTTCAGTACCAGAAAAATGCAGTTAAGATGTAGATGAATGGTCAATTATCATTAAAGAAAAAAAGATGTAGTTTAATAGTCATCGAGCTATTATTGTGCTAAATCTGCAGCTTGAACCTCCTTGTACAACCACATAGGCTTTGTTTGGATGTGAATTGAGGCATTCTTTCAAAATTTTTTGGGAGAATGGATTTTGGGAAGTAGGGTTGGGGAATATAATGATTGTTTGTTTGTGTTTTGAAAGGTAGGTAGAAAATAAATTGAGAGAATATGATGTTTTGTTTGTGTTTTAGAGGGAAAAAGATGTCACATCAATGGCTTTTTTGTTAGGTTTGTGAGGTGAACTAAGTATTTTAAAATTATTTTTATTTGTTTATATATTAATTGTATTATTAGTATGTGTATATATTTGTAATGATGAGGCAATTAATTGAAACTTTGAAGAATGTGTTGGGAGTGTGAATAATGGGAATTTTTTGAAAATAAATTTTATATTTTAAAAGAAAAATTGAAAAATGTGTATTATTTGTTTATTTAAATTTTAGAAGTTGAAAAATATTTTGAAAGTTTATCAATAAACAAGCGCAGGTGCACTGTGATAAATTTCCGTTTGGCCTAAAAGAGCCGATTATCTACAGTCTGACATTCTGTACGCCACTTATTTTGGGGCCTTATAGAAGAAAGAGGCGTGGCTAGAGAGAGTGCCGTGAGCTGATGCTTGTAGAAATTCCCATCACAGAATCCTAATGTTCAGTATTTATGAGAAGAAAGGACTGGAGGATGGTGACATTTATTAACAACTACTACTGGCTGCTAGAACTGACAATCCTTAGCTATAGAGTGTGATACTCTTTTTGGCACAACGAAGATGGGACCGGTAATGTATGTTCCCGGAAATTGAGGGTTTTTAGGAGTCCCTGCATGAAATATTGAATGAGATGAAAATAAAAAAAGTCGGCAAAAAAGCCTCCGAGATACATATTAACGACTTCTTATCTGAAGGAAACTGAGAGGGAGGGAGAATTGAAATTATTCTACCCTCTTAAAGCTTAAATTTTAGTACTCATATTATACATCCTGTTTCTTCTTAAGTACGTTGATCTGCTTTGTGTCGTTACTAGCACACAAAAGAATCTTGGCTGCAAGTCAATATCCAAAATTTGATTTGAATAATCCCAAATATTGCAAATAAATTTCTCCGCTTTCACAAAGGACCATAAGGAATAGAAAAAACTAAGGTCAGCTGTCTGAAGGCTATCAACTTCAGCTTCCAATTAAATTTGTACTTTATTATAATTAGAAAATAATAGTTAGTTTTCTGTGTTTAATTTTATTTTAAACATTTTCATGGCTAAATATTTCTTTGTTCAACAGAATTAATGTTCGCTCTGAAAATGAAGACAGCTTTCTACTGATCCAAACCAAGGAAATTCCCAAGACTGAACGAAGAAATGCCTAAGCATCGGTGGCACGAGACATTCAAATCCTTTTGGGGTAATCACATCGATCCTAAAAAAGATGAGGAGCTTAGGGCAACCAAAGCAGGTACAGGACTTGGGGCGTTAGCTTCTTTTATAGATGAAACAACTAGGCCAGTGGAATTCAAGGACTAGAATAGTACTAATTCCTTTCAAGAAATAGAATATAATTCATACTTTTCCTCTCTGGTTTGAATCGTTCAGATTTTGCATAGCTGACATGTAAAAGTGCCTTTAAAAACTGTAGAAATTGATGGCAAAGTGGAGAAGATCATGAAGTTTCTTAAAGGAGAAGATGATAATGATAGGAAAGAGCCAATTGCAAATTTGATTGAGGATATCCACAATTATTACCAGTCTCTTTATGCAAATTATGATAACCTGACTGAAGAGTTGAGAAAAAAAGCACACGGGAAGAAGCATGGAAAGGACAGTTCCTCGTCCAGCTCAGATTCCTCAGACTCAGATGATTTTCCAAGGGCAAAAAGCAAAGAACATGATAAAGTTGAAAATAATTTTGAGAATGACACAGCTGAAGAGAAATCAAAACTTTTGACTGAAAATGCTGATCTCAATATAGAGAGTGCACGCAAGCTACAAGCTGAATTGAACCAGAAACTGGAAGATATGAATAGAGAGCGAGAGAGCTTAATCTCTGCCAAAGAGGCTGCCTTCATCAGCATTGAAGAGGAGAAGAGAAATGTTGGAGAATTGAGAACCATGAATAGTCAGTTGCAACACGAGAAAGATGACCTACAGCTGGAATTGGAAGCAAGGAACCAGCAATTATCTACTTTAAAGGAGAATTTGGGGAGCAGGATAGCGGAGCAACAGAATATACTGGAAGAGAAAGAGAACCTTGTGTTGCAAGTGAAGGACCTAAATCTAGAGCTTAACTCTGTAAGCAACCTGAAGCGTGAATTGGAAGAGCAGTTGAGGAGCAAAAGTGAGGAATTTAGTCAGTTGCAAGAAGAAAATACAAAGCTGCAAATTAGAAGTTCTGAGATGGAGAGGGTACAGAAGAAATATGAAGATGGAGAGAGTGAAGCATCTGCCCAGATTATGGCACTGACTGCAGATGTAAATAGTCTTAAAGTGCAATTGGACTCTTTGGGTGCTCAAAACAGTGAGGCCGATATTATTATTGAGAAAAAGAGTGGAGAGATATCAGAAATCCTGATTCAGATAGAAAAGCTGAAGCAGGATTTATCAAGCAAACTTGGTGATGAAAATCAGTTGCGGGAGGAGAAGGGTGGCCTGGAGAACAAGATATCTGAAATTGAGAAGGCGCTTGCAGAGAGAGGAGAGGAGGTCATTGCTATCCAGAAAAAAATGGACGATGTGCAGAATGGAGCATCCACCCAAATAGCTGCCTTGACAGAACAGGTCAACTCCTTGCTGCAACAGCTGGAATTGCTGCAGTCTGAGAAAAGCCAATTAGAAGTGCAAATAGGGAGAGCTAAGCAAGAGTCCACAGAAAATTTGGCTCAGGCTGAGAACCAGCATACTGAATTAGCGAACAAGATTGTAGAACAGGAGAGAAAGCTGAAAGAACAGGATGATGCATTCAAAAATTTGAGCGAGGAGCACAAACAACTGGAAGGTCAGTTACAAAAATGTAAGGAGTGTCTCAAATCATCAGAGAAGAAGATAGAAGAGATGACAGAACAGTTCCACGAAGACATTGCTGAAAAAAATCAGGAAATTGATCAACTGGAAGAAAGTATAGAAGACCTGAAGAGAGAACTGGAGATGAAAGCGGATGAAATGGGTACATTGGTGGAGAATATGAGAACTATTGAAGTTAAGCAACGCTTAACAAGCCAGAAGCTCCGCATCACAGAACAGGTATTAGGTGAGACGGAAGAGAGCCACCAGAAAAAAGTAGAGAAGTTACTGGAAGAACAAAGGTTGCTTGAAGAGAGGATCAGTACCTTGTCAGGGATAATTGCTGCTTACAAAGAAGCTCAAGTGAAAATGGCAACAGAAATCTCTGAGAAGGTAAATGACACAATGATGGGAATTGATACATTCGGCGTGAAGTTTGAGGAAGACTATGGTCACTTAGAGTCTCGGATTTATGAAATTGCAAATGAGCTTAAGGTTACAATAAACTGGATTACTAGAAATTATGCCGAGCAAGATCAGCTGAAGAATGAAATTGCTGGCTTGCTTCGGCAACTGAAAGATGTGAAGGAACAAGAGCTATTATTAACAGTTAAGATTAGGGAACTGGAGACAATGTTGCGAGAGGATGAAGATCAAAGGAAAAGCTTAATTCAAACTGTGAAACAGCAGGAAGAAAAAATGAGAGAGCTAGAGAAAATGATAGTAGAGAGGGATGAGAAGATGGGGGAATTGGAAAGAAAGATGAATGAGAAAGATAATGGAATATTGAGCCTGGGTGAGGAAAAAAGAGAGGCCATAAGACAGTTGTGCATTTGGATTGATTATAACCATAATCGCTACGCCGACCTCAAAGACTTGATCTTGAAAACAAGAGGCAGAAGAAGGCAGACAGCTGCTTAATGTTCCCAACTGGAGATCAAATCTATCGAGGCAGAACCGCAGATGGCTTGTAAAATTTTTACTCTTCTTTTTTCAGCAAGGCCAATTTGGATTGTTGAGGGGATTCACTAGATGATGTTGGCAGGCATATGAATCACTGTCCTTTACTATTTGTATTAGGGTGTATAGCAAAATGTTCTGTTGTGTTTAGTTTGTGTCATTGATTCAAAATTTCAGTTTCAGTACAGGAATCATTGGATTGTGAAAACATCAGTAGGCATTTTTTATAGCAGATACAATAAAAGTGTGGGATGTTGTTACTTTGTTCTTTTCTCGTAATGGTTGGTTCGGTGAGTGTTTGTTAAACTACGCTTTATTAATTCTTTTAGACAACTGGACAATTAGGAGTTTTTCCTGAGCTTTACAAAGATTTGGGATTCTCTTCTGCTGTCCTTTTGTCCAGCGACCAAAGATGATAATGCTATATTCTGGATCCACAATCATTAGGCACGTGTGAACAAGTAATCGAAGAAGCAGAACATGAATGAAACAGTGAGAGCTCTGTGGTTCATGCTCCATATGAAACATTATCGGGGGTTCTCTGGATGCTTGGCAAAAATAGAAATATTATAAGACTGATTGAAATACGCACAACTCTGCATCCCTTTCCAACAAGTTGAATAATGAAAGATAACTTGCAGAAGTGGGCCAAGAATTATGATTCCTAAAATTCCTGCATTTTTTGACCACTGTCTTGGATCCTGAACTAATAATCAATTTCAAAAACAAACAATTAATTCCCGGCCTCTCACCAATTAGAACCTTAAAAAAACATTCGGAAAATGAGTTAAAGAGTTAGAAATTTGCAGCAAGCGAATGCCTTTTAAATCAGTGTCACTGTTTTCCTCTGATAGGCCCTCTGGTGGAAACGCAGGCTCTTCAGCATTCACATCGAAATGTTGTAATTAGTCATATGATGGAAAACAAAATAAACAACTCATCACATTCTTTTCTTCTGTTTTTTCATAAGAAACTAATGGCCAAAGTTGGAGCATGTAAAGAAAAGATCAAAATGTAATAAATGACAAAGCTCTCAAGGAAGAGGGGAAAATCACCACAGTAAGGCGCCGGGTCATACGACGGCTCAAATGGTCCTAATTCCCTGTAGAGCAAACACAGAAGTAAAATTTCCACATATTTTATACCTGAGTCCAAAAACAACCTGAACTTCCTCTGGATGTTTGAATGTCTTCGAGCAGCTCATATGCTGCTATTGACAGAAGAATATAGTCCTTCCCTCCAGGAAAATAATGGGGAAAGATTTGAGATGAAAAATAACGGGAAAAGACTTGAGATGACGAAATCCTTCTTCAAGTAGGATTAGACACAAGAAGAGGAGTTCTGAACAAAGATCTAATACACAGCTGCTTTTTGGCAAGGTACTAAAAGTCCTGGTAGATGAAATCATCAAAATGGGGCAACCAAGCAAGAATGATCTCTGATTGATATTTTCGGTTCTTTCTTTTTCATTGCTTAAATAAAAGGCATACCTGCAAAAACGGTATATCCATTAAATAACTTTCGTATCCATGTTCCTAAATTCGGATCAGGCTATCTCCAACCTCATGACAGACCATTGGATTTGTCAAAATTGGATTGGCCAGACGAGGCTACTTCAGTCTCTACTCATGTTTGATTTTGGAATTAGAATCAGTGAGACCCCACCCTAACCTGCAACTAGGGGGCTCAATCTCATGACTAGGACACAATTATTATAGAATGAACCTTTAGCCTAACCCATTTCAAGATTAGTTCAAAAGATGAGGATTGTTTAAAATCATATATAGAGATCGCTACTTATTTATTTAACCAATATAATGTGAGAATCTAACACACTCCGTTGACATCCAAAAATGAACATTTGGAGCGTGAAATAATGTAAATGGGTGGTTTAACAGCACTTGAGTGGTTCAACACCTGAAATGAGTGACTCTATTATTTCTGGTGGCTCTAATACTATATTAAAAAATGAACTTTAAAAATAACTCAATCCAAAAGGTAGCTAACTAATGAGGTGAAGATTGTTTAAGATTGTCCTTGTAGTACTCACTTATTTAAATGATGTAGAAATCTAACAAATTTTTCTCATAATCTACTATGACATAGGCTATATCAAGGATGGAAAGTCACATTAACAACTGCCATGATCATTGCCGGCAAAGTAATTAAAAATAATTGAAGCAGTAATAAAATAATAAATTGGAAAATTTGATATTGATATGAGAAGAAAAAATGAAGCATGAACAAGTTGTACTTATTTGAACCACTGCTTAACTACCTTAATCCGGTCGACAAAATCATTATTGTCAATAATTAATCTAAATGCGCATGGGACACGATCCCTGCACAAACATATATTAAAACTGTGTCTATCTTGAAACTGTGTCTACACGAAACAAGTCATCCTATATAAGTTTCTATAACTGTAACACATGATGATCTTGAGCAGGATTAGAAATGTACTCATGGAGAAGAAAGAAGTAGAAATACTTGGGCAGATAGAAGAAAAAGAGGCAGCTACTTATGATGCTTCCAAATGGTGGAACTGTGGGAGTCCATTTTATGATGCTTATGAGCTAATTTCAATTGCAAATATCATTGAGAGGCACATGATGGAACTGCCATCGTCTTCCCGGTTCTGATCCAGCTCGAGCTATATTGAATTTCAGGAGAAGAAAAGTGGGGAGAAGAATGAGAATTGAGAAGGAGGGTAATTTACAGAAAACAAGAAGAAAAAGAAGAAGGTGAAAGGAATTAAGAGTAGATTATGTAGTCCCTGCGTTGGAATTGGTTTGATCAAGAAATGAAAAGATAGGTATATAGGGCAAAATGCAAACAACCTTGTGTTAAGAAAAATTGACAAATTATTTCATGTGAAAAAAAAATATATAAAAAATATTCTCATATTTTAAAAAATCATGCAATGAACTTTCTTGAAAGTATGAGTGTAAGACACGCGACTGTGCATGCATTTGGGCTTAATTTTTGTATATAAAAAGACAATTATATCTTTATTCATCAACCATTGAATTTTTTTTCAAAAATCAACGATTTGGATCAAATTATATTATCTTTTTTAAAAAAATATATAAATTATATATATACAAGCATAAGATATTATTATATATAATGTGTGTATATATAATATACAACTATATATATAAATGACTGCCCACCACACTGGCAATCGGTGGCCAGCAGTCGCTACTAGTATTGTAAAAAAAAAAATCAAAACAGATTTGGCCATAGTGCTGTCATGACAGCCCATAAAAGTTGGGGAGATGGGGGTGGAGGGGAGGTGAGGGGTTATGAGGGCCACAATGCAGTCATGACAGTCCATAAGGGTTAGGGGCGGAAGGAGACGAATTTGGGGGTGGGGGTTTGGGGTAGAATTTTGTATTATATATATATATATATATCTTATCATATATTTATTATATTGTACATATTATTATATATATTATCATATATATGATAATAAATATATAAGTATAACTATCTTATCAAAAATAAATATAACTAAATAAATATATAATATCATACATATGTATATAAATATATTATATATATTATAATGAATATATATAATATTTAATTTGAAATGAATAATTAGAAAGAAAAAAATATATAAATAAAAGTTATTTAAATTTCATAGATAAATTTATACATATATGTATATATATATGCTATATATGTATTTAAGTGTAAATAAAAAATATTTTATATATTTTATGAAATTTAAATTTTATTACTTTGGAATGAATTAATAGAAAGAAAGATGAATATAATTGATAAAATAAAAGTGATTTTAATTTTCTAAATATATTTTTATTTGTATAAAATCAGAATATATGAAATAATGAGTAATGAGAAATAATGATAAATTTATATTTATGGATAAAATGAGAAATATATGAGCTAATGGAGGAAGAGAGAAATGAGAAATAAAAAGAAAAGAAAAGAAAAGAATGAAAGAAAAGGAAAAAATGATAATAAAAGGTTATTTAAGTTGAATTGAAAATATATTAAATGGTTAAAGGTAGGTTAGTTTTTTTACATTAAAATTATGTTAAATAGGCAACAAATGAGAAAGGGGAGGCGGTGTGTATGTTTTTTAAAACATATGGAGGTATTTTGTACGTTTATTTTTTAAAAGGGGGTAAAATACCTATTTCATAAAATATAAGGGGGTAAATTGCAAATAGTCCTAGATATATATATATATATATATATATATGTCATCAAATAAGGGGGATTTTGTAAATGCTAATTTGTACCTTTGATGTAAGTTATTTTTCATTGTATGCTATGGGATTTTGTGCTGTTGAGCTTCATTGCCCTTTTTTGTCATGCTTTTTGATTTTATGAGTAAAGATCAGAATCTCGGAAATTGAAAAGTTTTAAAAGGCTTAAATTTGAATTGCCAAGTCATTTTTAATTTAATGACATAAATTTCATATATAAAATATGAAATAGAGGGTTTGAATCCAATATATACTCGATATATATGTGAATAAATAAATTTTTTTTGAATCCCCTCCCAATTCAAGCCTCTCCCTATATTAGAAAACCCAAAAATTTAGAGAATGTTTATTTTTATTTTGAAGATTTTTGAGATAATGCTTTGAGACAAGATGTTTTAGAAATGAGATTGAAAAATGTGTTGAAAATAAAGTTATATTTAATTATTTTTTATATAAATTTTTGTGTTTTTTAATTCTTAACTTATTTTTAAATTCTTAACAATTTTTTTTTAATTTTAAAATAATTTTATCTTAAGATAAAATTTTACATCTTATAAGTTCTAACAATATTTTATAAATTTTAGATGTTCATATTTTTTTTAAATACATTTAACCAAACGTCCTCATGATTTGTTTCTAATTTAGTTGAATATGGCATGGTAAGTAATGAGAACAACACTACAACAAACAGAGACTAAGAAGGTATTTGATTAAACTTATTTTAAACATTTTATAAGCTCTTGCATTTTATAAAATGTTTTTAGAGTTTATAAGATATTAGATCTTATTTTGAAAATAAATTGTTAAAGTGTTTGGATAAAATAAGATCTTTGAACTTATAAGATGTTAATAATATCAATTTTATAATTAAAATGGTTAAAAATAAAGAGACTTGTTAAGATTGTAAAAATAAGTTAGGGTCTCTTTATTTTTTCTAAAAGAACTTATAAGCTATTAACATCTTATTTTAGGATCTAATAAGTTCTTTTTGTAAAAAAAAATTATCAAACACTTTGCATCAACTTATGAGCTATTAAATATTTTATAAGATGTTTTGAAGAGTGTATAAACTCATCCAAACACCCTCTAAGTAATGAAGCAAATTTGAAATAGTTTGGCATATATGGAAGCAAAGTCATAAGCTATCAAGTGTGGTAATATATAATTGTCATGGAGACATAATTAACTAATAAAACAAATGCAAATTAGGTAGAAAAGAGTTTGGGCTACCAAAGCTTCACAACTTATACAAGACTTTATAATCACCTAAAACTAACATCATTGTGCTATTGAGGGTTTGCGATCCTATCTATCACCATCCTCATGGAAAAGGTTAGAGAGTAGTTTTCTTAGTTTATTTTTTTATTCTATTTGTTGGAATGTCCATCCCATGAGAATATTTTTATTTTGTTTATTGTATATATTATTCTATTTATTCACATAACAGAGTATCACATGAGATACGAAACTTGTATAAATTGTTTTAAAATAGAGCCTCTTCTTAATATGTTAAATATTAATTACCTAACTATATCAACAATTTTCTTTTGCGCAAGTTTCTATATTTGATATTCTATGCATTTATTTTAGCACTATAGCTAATTTGACGTAATATTTGTGGCAATGTAAGATTGAATCATTTAAATTTTTATTGATAGTATTACAATATATATCTAAAAATTAAATCTTTCAATTTTTTGATTAATTTGTATAGATATAAATGTAATGTATATCTAAAGTTTGATGTTTATCATAAATTTTTCAGAAAAATAATTTTTATAAATCAAAGAAAAGTTTTTTACATTTTGAATTATAGTCAATAAGAATTGGCAAAAGGACTGGTTGAATATTTTAATTTTGAGGCAAGGATTATTAATTTTGAAAAAATAATTAAAAATAAAAAAATTAATTAAAAGAGAACATTTTTTTTAAAAGAAACTTGTACACATATATGTTAAGAATTTATTAAATATGAATTATACGTGAAATTTATACTGAGCTAATTAAGGATAGGAGATATACTTTTTTAAGATTGTTCCGTTTCCCGTTGTCAGTTAACCCCCAGCGGGCCTAAAAAACACTACCATTATTTCCAAAGTAGAAGAACTGCAGGCAAGAAGACAGCAGAAAATATAGGAATAAAAAAAAAAAATTAAGAAGAAAAAGCTCTCGTTGAAGACGAAGACCACTTCAGATATAAGTCTAGATACCGTGCTTAAACTCGTCTGAGAGTGAGAAGGAGCTCACAATCGGAGAAATGGGGAAAAAAATGGCGTACAATTGGAAATCTTGGTGGAGGTCTCTTCACAAGAACAATCACCTTGTTATCAAGTTGGGGGTCTCAGTTCTTTTAGTGGGTCTTGCATTTAGGCTTCTTTATAACAGATCTTCTGATTTTTCTCCAGTTTCAGACGCCCCATTTCTTGAAAACGCTCAGATTTCAGCACCCCCTGTTATTTCTGTCAACTCCGAAGAAAATATAGATCAGATTCCTACCAAAGGTCAGATCTTTTTCCCTTTCTCTCTTTACTGTCCTTTATCTTGCTGATAGAATGCACTTGGAATTCTAATGAGGAGCCCAAATGAATAAGCAAGATTTTGGTAAAAGAGTTTTTTGAGATTTTGGTAAAAAGTTGTTTGAGATTTGTGAAGGCAGTTGGAATCTGCTATTATTGTTGCTAACCACATTGTGCAACGACAAGTGTGGAGGGCATTAAGTAACAACTGTGGCGGTTTATAAGAATATTCACTTTTGTTTTATGGTGTTAAAAATGTGATGCACTGATGCTATATTGTGCAAAAATAGATTAGTCCACTTCTATAATTCTATGCTGTTTGTTTATGTACTTGAAATTGTCTACAGGATATGGCACAGAGTCCATGGATAGTGAAGGGAAGTGTAATCTTTTTAATGGAGATTGGGTTCCTTATCAGGGAGAACCTTTGTACACAAATAAGAGTTGCAACTTCGTTGAAGAACACCAGAATTGTATGAGGAATGGCCGACCGGACACGGGTTATCTTTACTGGAGGTGGAAACCCTGTGGTTGCGAGTTGCCTCGACTTGACCCTGAGAGGTTTCTAGAGTTGATGAGGAATAAAAGTTGGGCATTCATTGGGGATTCGATATCACGAAACCATGTCCAATCATTCCTTTGCGTAGTATCAACGGTAAAGTTTAGTGAAGCTACTGCTATCATTGATTCACTCTCAAGTGATGAATTTGAGCTATTATTTCTAATGTTTGCAGCATCCATGTAAGCAATCCAATGTCAAAAAACATTCATATTCTTTGTTTAGGCTGCTAAATGAAACCAAAATTAATCTTAAATTTTTTGCATAATTTTTGCACATCATTTTTTGGTGGAAAGTAACAAAGACCTTGATTGTTGAATATGGATAGAGAAATTGTTGTTCATGTGCTTTCATTTTAGTACCTTCTTATGTGTTCAACTTATTTTCCTTTATCACCTTGACGTGGTTGCTTGATGTCAATTTTCGTTTTGTGCCAAATGAAGCAGAAAAGGTAAAAATTTCTGAGGGTTATCCTTCTTGTGAGTAGAAAAAGATTTGGTTGGATATTGCATTCATCCCTCAGGTTCCATATATATATATAACTGCTAGTAATTAGTGAGCAGGTAGATATTATAACACTCAACAATTCTGTTGTTTTCTAGTTTAATTTGGTTTTCATGTTTTCGTACCTGAGCCTGAGTAATTGAAGTTTTGATGCAAGAATCCATGTCGACTTAGCACTCAAGAAATTTTCTCCGAAGCCTAAAGTGATTAAAACTAAGCTATTATACTTCCTTTCAGGTTGAGAAGGCTATAGAAGTTTACCATGATAAGCATTACAAATCCCGAAGATGGGTCTTCCCTTCGTACAACTTTACCGTTTCAGTTATTTGGTCCCCTTTGCTTGCTAAAGCTGCCATTTTTGAAGATATAAATGGAGTTTCTAAGTCTGAAATTGAACTGCATCTCGACACACTTGACAAGAACTGGACTGAGCCGTACAAGAGCTTGGATTATATGGTCATTTCAGTTGGTAAATGGTTCATTAAAACTGCAATCTACTATGAGAATAATGACATATTGGGCTGCCATCATTGCCACAAAGAGAACTATACTGAGCTCAGATTCAACTTTGCTTACCGCAAAGTCATCCGCAATGTTTTTGACTACATAACTGGATCAAACCACAAGGGCATGATCTTTTATAGGACCACCGCGCCGGATCACTTTGAGGATGGAGAATGGTTTAGTGGTGGAACTTGTAAGAGAAAAGTACCAGCAAAGGAAGGTGAATTTGAGCTGAGTGAGGTGAACAAAGTTCTCCGTGAGATAGAACTAGAAGAATTTCAGAAGGCATCGGTTAAAGCTTCTGGAAATAGAGTAAATCTGAAGCTTCTTGATGTGAATCCTCTTTCATTATTGAGACCGGATGGGCATCCAGGGCCGTATAGATTTTTCCAACCATTTGCCAAAGACAAGAATGCCAAGGTCATATATGATTGCTTGCACTGGTGTCTGCCTGGCCCTATAGATTCTTGGAATGATCTGTTGATGGAAATGGTGGTGAATGGCTGAGAAAATTCTCATCTGGAATTCTGCTTGCCTATTTGAACTTAGATTTCATGCGTAATGTAGCTTATAGAGCGAAGGACTGGTTATGGCAGGCGTCTTCATGGCCGTAGATTTGATTCTTGGAATGATCAGTTGATGGGAAATGGTTGTGAGGTTGAGATATGAATTCTGCTTGCATTTGAGCAATTGGAGGATGGATTTCTCTATATCTTTAGATGGGAATCTCAAGTTGACCGACCTGCATATGAGGAGGATAATTTGAATATAATCTTGTCATCAGGAGAAGGGGCCACCGTTTTTCCCTGTTGCCACTTGTTATGGTGAAATGAGATGCATGGTCGCATCTGATATTAACTCTGTTATACTGTTCGAAATATAAGCTAATTTTGGTTCTGATGCCGCCTTATTTTCAAATTCCTCAGGCTTAGATATATAAGTACTTCCAAAACAAAATTTGCTTTGTGCTTATGTTGGAAATTTTGACGCACAAATAATTGCAGATAATAATATAAAATGTGCCTACTTTCACCATGCTCATTTAGTGAAAACCTAGAACTAACTTTGTTTTTCATGTTACATGTTCTATATAGTCTTAATCTCTTAAGTACTTATTTGGTGATGTGGTTTAATTGATGGATTGGAAAAATACGGCTCGCATTGTTTCATTTGTTATGGCTTATATCTTATAGTTTGTGCGTAGGTTGATGGGATAATACTCCTTTGTGTATTTCAAGAAAGGTTACATATTTCTAAGTCATATGTGTTTTTTTTAAATACATGTATATAAGGAATGTATTAGAATTTCAATTTATAACTTCTCACATAATATGAAAGACTTATTCTATCAAACGATATGCCACTTGACTTTTTAAATCATATATATGATGCCATATAATTTAAGTACTTAATTGAGTGGTGCGACGTTCCAAATTTTATAATTTCAAGTTTGAAAAAAAAAGTACACAACTATGCAAACTGGCAAAATGTTTTCTTCCACGAATTCAGTTTTATTTTTATTTTTTATCTTTGCTTTTCATTTGTTTCTGATCATTGATTTAATTTTAATTCAAATGCACGTATTCATTCTATTTTTTTTTAAAGAAATCAAACGACATTTCCATTTATGGTAGAACAATTTAATTCCATTATAATTCCTTTCTATTGACAAGCTGTACAACGGTAAATTCTCGAGGCTCCAATGGTATTGGTGGAACTCAAAACAGCACTATCAAAACACTGAATTCAAATTTTAAATAATCCGACCGTTAAGCCTCCCCCAATATATAATTACTGTCTCTGTTCTCAAAAACTCTACATCAAACCAACTATTCATCTCCCAATCGCTCAACTTCTACACACATACAACATCAATGGCGGCCATTGCTGAAATGCCGACCGTAGCTGAGCCTGCACCCACAAAAAAAGGGAGATCCAGAAAAGCTCTAAAGCAGAAAAACCCATCATCAAATGAGGCCAACATCATGGCTGGAACGCTCTCTGAAACCTCCCCAGTTGCCGCCCCTCCGCCAGAAAATTCTGCTGGAAAGGAGAATCACGAGAGCCTCTCGCAGCCCAAGTCCCAGAAGAAAACCAAGAAAGGGGCTTCAAAGGCGAAACAGAAGTCGTCCGAGGCGTCTTCTTTTGAGAGAGAGTTGGAAGAAATGCAAGAGCAGCTTGAGAAATTGAAGCTCGAGAAGGAGCAGACGGAGAAGATGTTAAAGGCCAAAGAGGAATCCCTAAAGCAGACGGAGGAAGAGCTCAAAACAAGGGATCGGGAACAAGAGAAACTGAAAAATGAACTCAAGAAGTTGCAGAAGATGAAAGAGTTTAAGCCCACCATGGTCAGTTCTTTTTGAAAAATTTATACAATTGGTTTATCTGCGGAAATTATGTGATATGCTTTATTCTTTTTGATGATGAATGTTTTGTTTAACAGACTTTCCCCATTGGGCCATCACTCAAAGACCAACAGCAAGAAAAGAAAGACAAAAAGAAGAATGCAAAGAGAAAGCCATCACCTCCATATGTGCTGTGGTGCAAAGACCAGTGGAATGAGGTATGTATGGTGATGAGCATTTATCATTTTAATTGGTAACATCAAATTTCTTTGATCATTTTCCTGAGCTAATTCTTGGGGTTCTGCTGTTGTTATTAGGTCAAGAAAGCTAATCCAGATGCTGATTTCAAGGAGATATCAAATCTATTGGGGGCAAAATGGAAGACAATTACTACAGAGGAAAAGAAGCCCTATGAAGAGAAATACCAAGCTGAGAGACAAGCTTACTTGAAGATTGTCGGAAATGAGAAGCGCGAGCACGAAGCAATGAGGCTCTTGGAGGATGAGCAGAAACATAAGACTGCCATGGAGTTGCTTGAACAATATCTTCAGTTTAAACAGGAGGCAGAGAAGAAAGAAAACAAGAAAACAAAGTAAATCACGAGAATTTCTTTCTTTTTTAGTCCTATTGAGTGTTTTAAGGCTTATTTGGGTCTTTTCTGATGTTGTTGTGAATTGTTGCAGGAAGGAGAAAGACCCATTGAAACCAAAGCAGCCAATGTCAGCATATTTCATTTTCGCAAACGAGCGTCGCGCCACTCTTCTTGCAGAGAACAAGAATGTTTTGGAGGTAAAACTGAACAGGTTTTTTGGTCTACTGATTCCAAATTTATGATCTTTATAATCTTACAACTTGAGCTGAATTGGAACATTGGTTTCGTTTACAAGGTTGCAAGGATAACAGGTGAGGAGTGGAAGAACATGACTGAGAAACAAAGAGCACCTTATGAACAGGTCAAATTCGATTCCTGACACATATCCCTTTTTCTAGTGGCTGCATCTTTTGTGTTGTTTTATTTCAATGAATTTGGTTTCTCAACGTGGATTTGTCTGAACTTTTCAGACGGCACTGAAAAACAAGGAACAATATATGCAAGAAATGGAAGTGTACAAACAGAAGAAAGAAGAAGAATCTGCCAACTCCAAAAAAGAAGAGGAAGAGCTAATGAAACTCCAGAAGCAAGAAGCTCTGCAGTTGCTTAAAAAGAAAGAAAAAACAGAAGCCCTGATTAAGAAAACCAAAGAGAAGAGCCAAAAGCAGAAGAAGGAGAAGGGAGAGAAGAATGCTGATCCCAACAAACCAAAGAAGCCTGCTTCTTCATTCCTTCTTTTCAGCAGAGAGGCAAGGAAGAATTTAGTGGAAGAGCGTCCTGGAATCAACAACTCTACCCTCAATGCTCTTATTTCTGTGAAGTGGAGGGAATTGAGTGAGGAAGAGAGGCAAGTTTGGAATGATAAAGCTGCAGAAGCAATGGAAGCATATAAGAAGGAATTGGAATCATATAACAAGAAATTGGCAGCAGAAGAAGCCCAGAACAATAAAGATTAGAAAGGCGGTGAAAGAGTTTTTTAATATATGTATCTTATTTTTTATGTTCAACTGGGGTTATGTTGAACATTGTAGATTGATGGTGCCCTGTCTAATTAATTATTAGTGTTTTTAGTTGCAGTTGTAGACTGTAGGAATGCTAAATTTGTCTTAAATATTCTATGGCAGAAATGAAAATGCTAATTCTCTCATCTCTGCTTGCCTTGTCCAACAAAAACTTCCTACGGGGAAGCCATATTAAAAAGAATATAAAACAGAAACTAAGATTAAAAAACAAAAAAAAAAATTTAAGCAATTCAGGGAAACTGGCTGCATTATTTGCGTAACAATTTGAAGAAAATAGGGATGTGAGAGCCCAAAACAAGTGAAGTTTAGGCTTTTTTTTTTTGTAATATTTGTTTATAAATTATGTGTTTTGATTTATATATTTTGAAAGAATAAGATTTGCGAGTGGGGTTGGAAAATATAAAATTTGTATTGGAGAATGTGATGTATATTTATTTATAATTTGGAAATAGTAAAAAAATTGTTTTGAGAAAATTTGATATATTTGTTTATATTTTGGGAGGAGACAAATTTTACTGAGTCAAATTAATGCCTCTTTGTTGGGTTTTAAGGATATAAATGAATTTTAGTAGTATTTTTTTATGATAATAGTAATAAAATATTGTAATATATAAATGTATGTATGTGTGATGATTGGTAATGATTGTGATGTAATTTTCAAATTATTGGTTGAGATATTGAATGATGATGGAATTTAATATATATCTATATATAATAATAGTAGTAGTAATAATAATAATAGTGGTAGTAATAATAACAATAATACTACTGTTATTGTTGCTGCTATTACTATTAATAATAATAATTAAAAAAATTTCAACTAACAAATAAATTTATAAAATATTTTAATACAATCTACTTAATCATTTAATCAATCATTACAACCCACTTACTACATATATATACAAATATACACAATATTTTTTTATTATTATCCCTATATTTAAAAAAAATTATTAATATCAAATTTCACCTTAAACACCAACACAAAGACATAAATTTGACTACTACAGCATAAAATGTTTCATACAAAACATAACCAAGTATATCAAAACTTTCAAAACCCTATTTTTTTTACTACTTTTAAAAACATTATCAAACATCAATCACATTGCCCAACCTTTATTTCACATTCTCTCACAATTCTTTCATTATTCATTCTCCTAAAACACACAATAATTACATAATAAAACTAAACATAAAATGTAACTAAACACTATCATAATATTTATATTATATATATGATATATAATTATTAAATATAATTGATTAATTTGTTTGGATAATATTTGGTACATGGTGGCATTTTGGTCTGTTTAGGGCACAGATAAAATGTGGAAAGCTTGTCTATAAGATCATTTTCAAAACAACACATAATACACTACAATTACACATTTAACATAGTTGAAATTAGGTTTAGTCCAAACATAGTGGGCCATAAATGGTAATTAATAGTAGTACACGAATAATGGGATAGAAGAGGTAAGTAACAATATTATAATATTTTCAGGATGATGCCGGTAGTTGTTGCGTCGTTCGACCAGTACTGCCTTAGCTTGTGTAGGACGATCCAAGTTGTCTGGATATCCTCCTGCCAATGCGACATACCACTGAGCTCCATGATGAAACAAGCCCAATGCTTGAACCCCTGTCATTTTTTTCCGTCAAATGCAGCTGGCATACTTACCATAACTCGTGTAAAATGAGAACATGGAATCTTAGGCCTTGAGGACCCCTGATAGCACAGAGAACTGTGTGTTATGCCAGAGCTGGAATCAAACAGTAAATTGGTTTATGCGGCCCACCTAACAATTGATCTGTCACGTTTGGCCGGGGTACCTTGTGATTAATGCGATGTGGTGGTGGTTGTTCTAGTGGTTATTTCACATAAATTGCAAACCAGTATGAAATGACAAAAGACACTATTTTTTTAGCTTACAGCATAAAAACCATAGGGAAGCATGCTCTTTACTCGTATTCAGTTGTAAAAAGGAAAAAAGGGGTTGCCAAAAGCACATGGATGCACAGCTACAACTTCAATTTGATATACTAGATAATCACAAAAGCTGCAATTTTTGGCAAGTAACTCCAAATTTTAAAGAATTAGGTAAATGAAACACAAAATCAACCTGTGCATATGAGTCTAAAGATTCAGAGAAAAAGCCCCAAGTAATGTATTGTGCAGATAAAAAATCCCCCAAAAAATTGAAGCAGGAAAAATGGGGAATCCAAATAATATAACCAATTGATTTTAATGACGGTTTTACACCCAAATCCATAATCGGGTATCACACAAAGAAAAAAGGAATAGCAAAATATATTAAATTAACTGTGAATCCTAGCCCCTAAACTCATTGTTAACTTAACCCAACACATCAAACATCCAAATTACATGCAACAATGGCCACCATACGCCATAGAATAAACCCTTGCTTCGATTCTTCAAAGAAAAACTTATGAAATGCCGAAACAAAAAGCAACATATATGATTTAGCATAAAGTCCCACACAAAATCGAAACCTTTATCCCTAGATTTTATATGAAATACCAACATAAACCAAGGAAAATGCATACCCATGCGTAGATCTAATGATTTTTCAAACAATATCTCACAAACTCTGTTTATTTTTTTTTCATCCCGCTATGCCCCATAAACAAACGAGAATAGGATAAGTTAGATCAGAAAGTGATTCACATATAAATGAATGGGACTCACCCCATGCAGATGGAAGAAATATTTAGATTGGATGCCAAACTCTTTTTCAACATGAATCGGATCTCATTTAACTCCCCAAGATGAGGGAAAGATTTGGGTTAACTCAGCTCCTGCAGTAACCAAGAAAATAGTGTCAGAAATCTACTAAGGAAAGGGAAGGGAATGATAGGATAAAGAAATTGGGTTGAGGGAGATAGAGAGAGAGAATGAGAAGGAAGACAAGACCTGCCGTTATAGTAGCCTTATTTGTTTAAGAATTCTCAAAAAATATTTCGACTCCCAAAATACAAACAAATGTATTATCACGTTCCCCAATCCAACTCCCAAAATAATCCCAAAAATACCCCTTAAATCAATTTTTCTCCCATTCCCCCAAGTTTGCAGTTGGCAGTGGCGTCTCCCCCCACCCACATCTCTCTATGCTCTGTGTCAAATGCCCTTCCCCCAACCTTTTCTCTTCAACTTTCCCATCCCATCCAACTCTTGACTTATTTGGTGAATATTCGTGATATTTCCTTGAGATCTGCACATATTCTGTTATGTTAGGGTTTCCTCATATGCTAATCTTGTTTGAGGAGAAATGTTGTATTGTAATATTCGGCTAAAGGATAGGAGTTTATTTATTTTTTGATGCGATTCTTGCTGGCCTATGATATGGGCAGCCTTAAATGTTGATTATTACTATTTTTCGTGATATTAATTTGCTTATTTGTTTTGTAGTTTCGGTGGAGAAAGATGATTTTGGGTAGATTGGTTGACTCTAGTATTCATCTGAAAGTTTTGGGCACATTGTTGATTATTGAGGACAATGATTGTGGTTTTACATGCTTTAACCCCACAATTATATGAGGTTATCTTCACTGTTCTACTCTAATTTTTGGACTACAGAGAAAGAACTCAGTTTCCTAAATCATCTTCAAAAATCACTTTCCTATTTTTATTTTTGTATTATAGTGAAAGAATTCGATTGTCCTAAAGATATTATGCTAATTATAGTTAGTATCCTAAATTGTGCAGTACAGTGAAATATTTGTTCTTGAAATCATTTTGCTTTTTGTTGAGTCATCAGGATGTGTGAAAATTATGATTGTTGATAGCCATCCAATGCCACTTTAGTAGCAATAATGTGAAACAGGCAAAGTGATTTTGAGGTTCCCAGTTACAGTTCCTCTTGAAACAATAAATGACATTTTTTAGTTGCATGTTATTAGTTGGATATCAGTTTTTCTTGAACACTTAGTGGGATAATAGTATGCAGTTTGTGTATTTCTTGAATACTTGAGTTGCATGTTATTATCTGTTGGTATTTCCCCTATGTAGTTTGGCAAAACTTCGCAATATACATTTTATATTTTCTACTCTCATTTTGTGGCAAAATAGGCTTTGTCTAGTAGTGTTGTTTCTTTTATTATATGACCACATATAGTACTATTGCAGTGTTGTAGACAACTTGAATATTCATATCATATGTGTATGAGAGCATGATGCTTCATTCATCTTTTATAAAGGCTGGTCACAGGTTGTTGTCATATCAAATCACACCACTTTGGCTTGTGCATCTACCCATACTTTATTATATTAAAGAGTTCCGGTGAAAGTTTTTCTTATAAAACTGAACCTACCTCATTCACCACTTATTTGCTATTAAGAAAAATACTATTCAAACTAAATCATAGCACACTAGCACAATAGTGAACGGGAATAAATCTAGTTGGGGAGAGAATTGGAGGGAGGAGCATTTTAGGAAAAGAGTTTGTGAAGAAGAGGTTGTACCTCATTCACCTTCAACCTGTTTAAGTTTATTTGTGAGTGGCATACATTTTAAGTGCATTATATGTTGATTTTTTTTGTTAAAAAGATTATGCTGGCATGTTTGTTGCTGTCAATTTGGTATATATGATATGGATTTATATGTCTTAAATGTTGGGAGATTATGTTGTTGTCCTTGATGCTTAATAGCTACTGCTCTGAGCTTCTCTCTTTAATTTTCTGCACTAAAAATAGCACCATGACTGAGGTTTCTCCATTATACGAGTGGAGAAGTAAGTATACCTCCATAGTGACTTATAAGTTAAACGTGGTTCTTGAAGAACTCCTTTGTTCTCCAATAACCTTCAACCTACATGGATATTGTGAGATCAAGTATTGTTGATATAAGCTTCACTTACTTAAGTGGAATAGTTTGATGCTTCAACTGTTTCCATGCTTCATCTTATTTGAATCCTTGTTTCTAGCTTATATGTATAAAGCTACGGCTGGTACATATTATCACCTCATTAAATCACATTGATGTTCTTTCCTCTTGTCCTTGGTCTAAATTTCATAAGGTATCTCCTTTTTTTGGTCTCTTTTAAAGAAAAAGTGAGTGTTGTTGGCCAAATTTCAATGTATAATATGTGCTGGATGATTTTGTTTCAAAGTCCCTAAAATTGGTAAGTTTTTTTGTACAAGTTCGGGGTGTTGGACTGCATTAGTCTTGTTGCTTTATATATTATTTAGACTTTTAAATATGAGACCACGTATGTGTAATTTAAATTCAACTCTATTTATGTTATGTATGCATCAAATCTATTGTAATTTACTTGATGCCGTACTTGATTTCCTTCTCTTTTGTGAAAATGAGCTTAATAGCTAAGAAAGGAACTCAGAACCAGTCGTTGTGCGCATGTGGGGCAAGACTTATGTGCATGTTGATGGCAAAAACTCTTGCAAACTATGGAAGGTACTTTTACAGGTGTTCCATGGGTAGGAATCATCTTTGATCCTTCTTATGGGTGGATACCTGGGGGCAGCACGCATCTCATAGTAGACAGTATAGTGCATCTAGCTTTCCTATTGCATGGACCAATTTGGAGACTGGTAGTTCTATTCCATCATCAGTATGAGATGTTTCATTTTGTGTAGGCACTCGTGGTGGAGATGACCATAATAAAGATAGATTTTCTTGTCATGACACATTTGGTGATATCACTCATAAATCGATTGTCCTCTCCATGTATGGATGTGTCTTATTTGCCATATTCATCATTTTGATCCTTATTGTTGTTGTACTTGTGAAATTACTAGTATCTTGATTGTTACATTCATTTAAATGTGTTAGTCGTATGTCTATTTTCATCTTTTGAAAATCACATTGGATGATATTGAAGACTAATGTATTAAGTTATGTGATTTTATGGACACTTTTGAAACCTTCCAAGCATATTTTGCTATTCCTTTGTGTATTACATTGTTGTCCTAAAGATATTACATGAGTAGACACAGATCATTAGATGCTACTTCCAGTCAGCTCTATGATCTATGGGGACTAGAGGTGGAGGAGCTTTTTATACATATATTGTTAGATGTTAACATTATAGAGTCGTTGACTAATGATATCTATGTTGTGGCTTGCATGCCGAGTTTTATGTATAAGTTGACCCGACATTTTTAGTGCCCTTACGCTATTGAAATTAAAACTCATAAGTTCTATGAATTAAAGGAAAGGTATAGAACCATGGATGCCCTAATGAAAGACCTGATGCATATTGCGACTGAGATTCAGGAGTGATGTACGTGCTTCCCAAAGTATGAGATTGATTGATTGAGGTAAATAAATGTGTTATTAATCTAAAACTTTCAAATTTAACGACATGATTTACACATAAATAACCAATTCACAAAATATTTTTTTATTTAGATTTTACCACTGGTGCCTTTTTACTTCAAGGTAGAGGAGCCAAAATTTGATCATTTACGTGAGATATTTACTAAGTCTATACCTGTGGACCACCTTGTCATTCATAGGGGTGTTAGACATGATCTGTAGCACCCCATTCTCATTACTGACTAGGATGCATCTAGGAGCTCGATCCAATTTCAGGACACCAGTTGACATGCTATATCTACTATTTCTACACATCGAGTCCAGGCACCACATGGTCTAGCTGATACCGCTTGTGACCCTCTCAACTTTGACTGAGGCTCAACAGTTGGTATTGTCAATACGTCGTGTGATATCCCACGTCAATTGAGGGGATCACGATCGTCATCATCCACTGCCACAAGCAATTTGAGTACCACACATTCAAGAATGCGCAACTTTCCCTCCCCGTAGCATTTATCTTCATGTGTGATTGTACCTATGTATTTCATATTCTTGTAGGACACTAATTTCATGTACTTGCATTACCTAATCGCACATGTTTCTATTGCTTACAGTGTGCACCAACTATAATCCATTCTATCATGTAATGTAGTAACTACTATTATTTTTTTTATTGCGTTACTCTATTCGCCCTATAATTATATGCGACAACATATATGAATAAAAAATTAATAAGTCGGTTGATTTGTTATTAAACAATAAATTGTTGCTAGGCAAAATTTGAATGAAAAATTTGGGTTTATTAATGACTATGTTGCATAATATAATTCAACTTAATGTTAAATTAAACTTTTCTTCCATTTTTATACAAACATTTTCAAAATTGTCCGAAAAAATTGAGTCTAAAAATTAAAATTAAATATATTATTTTCCTATAATTGGATATGATTTCGGCGACTTCTAATTTAGCAATGTTAAAATTTATATTTTAAAATTATGTTATTAAATGGTAAATTTCAATAATATATTCAAAAAATCATGAATATGAAAATTAGAGCAATCCGGTAAGATTTTTAATAAAATCAAATTATTGTCGAACGAAATTTTATTATCAACAATAGTTTTTCAAATTTTAAATTTAACAACTTGCCGATATTGTTGCAACTATTTATTTAAACTTCATTACAAAAATTGGTAATGAAGTTTAAATGGTTGACATAAAAGTAAAATATTATCATACATAAAAAATAATTTCAATAAGATTTAAAATAATAAATAAAAATTATAATCATAATTTTTTTCCGAAATAATCATTATTATAAAATAAAAATAATCTTTTCATTTAACCAACATAAATAAAGAAGTTTTATGTCAAATTTTATATTTTATTAGGTATTTAAAAAAAATCAATGTTTATTATATATTCTATATATAAAAAAAATCTTATATTTCTTTCCAATCATTTCAACACAATTCTCTTCCAATCATTGTCTAATCATTACAAATATACACTCATATTACTAATCATTCCATTTATATATACATATATTAATGAGGTTGAAAATGGTTTAGAGTGAAAGGGAACTATTTGGGATTGATTCGACCAGAGAGGTCGAGTAATCCACTCAGTGTTCTTCTTGAGGTTTGAGATCTGCAATAATCAATACACGTTAAATTAGTCAAGATGCCCCCAATTAAGGCACTCCGACGCTTAAGTTAGTTCAGGTCAAGATAAGATAATTGAATAGAATATAGAAAACTTATGGTGTATTTAACATTACCTTGAGCGTGGTTGAATGTGAGGTATTTATAGCCTTCTCCATGCATGATTTGTTCATGGTGCTCCTATCAGGTGTAATGGGATTTAATTCTTGCTAGGGGGGGTAAATGGTCAATTTAGATCTCGATACTATTTTAGATGGCATAATCTCCCATTTTTTTGAGTGAACAGTACCTCTAGTAGGCGCTTCTCTACCAAAAGTGGTGACAGAGTTGGTGGCAGCGACTGTACCGGCAGTCACATGTCATTAATGTGGAGGCATGGTGTCTGACAAAATAATAAATACGACCTGAATCTGAGTCAACGTCGGAGAAAAAGACTTGAGGTTGACAGCGGTTGACTAGACCTAGCTGGTCGACCCTTTAAGTAATCAACCTGGTATATGGTGGAACAGGCTCGAATAGGTGATGCATCCCATCATTTTTGACTGGCAATAGCCTATTCGACCAGATAGTTGTTGTCAAATGGGTCAGCTCCAAAACTGATGTTGGGCATAGTGGGCCTGTTGGGTTGGATGGAATTGATATTGAGCTTGCTTAGTGGGCCTGTTAGGCTATCCCATATCATGAGTCCCCCCAACTCGCGATCCTGATCGAGCTTGTCGATGAGAAGGAGCAAGGAGTTAATAAGTAGTTACAGCAATTAGCCATATTTGACTAGGGTTTTTGAACCCTCGATCAGGGTTTTTGAATTGTTGACCAAGGTTTAAGGCGACTCAACTGCATTTAATGCTCCAGTTACTTTGCTGAATATAAAGCGTTCGGAGGCAGGGAGTAATCATAACTGACGCTTGGGTTCCCGCTCATAAACCCCTATAAATAATGGGGAAACATGTTTCCATTTATACTTTTGCTGAATCTATCTTTGGTTGAATCCCTACCTTTGAAGTTCTCCAACTTTGTACTATTAGAGCCTATCCAATATCTACTGTAAGTTGCTTTGCTATCTGTTTCTTTTGTTCCTCTTTTCTTCTAAGATAAAATGTCTACAAGCTCCGATAGCGAGAACACTAGGTCTAAGAACGTGGCCCATCAGGGGGGGCTAAGGGTGAGAGTGCCTCTGAAATATCCCATGATAGCAAGCTTAGTAGTTCTTTTAGTGATAGCTCGAGTTCGAGCAGTTCCAGTAGCTTGAGTGATAAGGGGGCGATTTATGGGGGTGAGGTGGGGCTAGTCAAAGTTACTATAACTCGGGGTTGATTGTTCACCTTTGATCATTATACGGAGATAATATCCAAAATAACCCTTGTCGACCTACTAAGAATTAGGGCAACATACCATATTCCTGAGAAGTATGAGTTGTTAGTTCCAGGGGCTTAGGGCCAAATGCATTGACCTCCACCAGGGTACATCACTGTGTTTGAGAAAAGGGTTGAAATGGGGTCTTAGGTTTTCCCTTGCTCGAGTGATAGTCAACCTCCTCATAGACCTGAAAGTATGTATAACCCAACTGTTGCCAAATTATTTTGCCACCCTGTATAGTTTCGTTGGACTGATGTACTTATATAATCAACCAGCCTCCTTTGCAAACTTCTCAAATATTTTTCATTTGCTTATGTCATGAAAGTTGGGTAGTATCAAGGAGTTTCGATTCTACTACCAGACCGCTCGACCCCACAGAAAATTCCTGGTATCCCCTGCCTCATCGTACAGCCAAGAATGAAAAAAATACTTTTTCTACATTTGAGGGCCAGGGGTTCTCGACGTTCCTTTGGTTGGTGAAGGAGGCCTATGGAGATGCCCGAGAACAAAATACTTAGCTGGCCCAACACATTCATCTGGGACTTAGTTGGATTTAGGCATATGGAGGCCTCGATTTTGACTGAGGAGAGGTGTTTGGTCCTAGATGGCTTGTCACCGACCCAACTTGGCCTGCCTGAGAGTGATCAGTTAAGTACTGGTTCTCATCGATAGTTGTAATTATAGGTAGTCCCACTGGGGAGGACTCAAAATCTGCTCGATGGCAAACATAAAGGAGGCTCAAGTCAGTCAAAGCCTCCCACGTCGAGACAACATTCCATCTTTCTACAAGTGCAGAGTCCATCTCGTTCACTGATGCCAACCTGGCACACCTAGAAGGATGGAATGTCGACCAAAAAATAAATTATCCAATGATAGTCTTTGTGGAGATTGCCAATTTTGAAGTGCGCAAAGTTCTGGTCGACAATGGCAGCTTGGCTAATATAATCTTCCTCTCTACCTTGAAGAGAATGAATATGGGTCAGTTAAAATTTGAACCTATTCGCACACCGCTAGTCGGGTTTGGGGGATCGAAGATCATTCTAAAAGGGTCAATTAACTTGTCCACATAATTTGGAGAGACTCCCAGAAGGTGGACTTTGATGATAAATTACCTGGTGGTCGATGCACCGTTCGCCTACAATATCATCATAGGTCAACCTGCCCTCAATGACTTCTGTGCAATTGTATCCACCTATCACTTGAGGGTCAAGTTTTCGACCTTAGCAGGTATGGGGGAACTTTTATGTAACATGAAGGAGGCCTGGAGATGCTACAACATCTTGGTCGAGTTAAACGAGCAGAAAGCTTAACTGCAACTGAAGACCTTGGGAGATGCCCCTATAGCAGAACCCTAGGAGTCCTAGGCCAGCAAGAAGCAAAAGTTTGAAGACACTAGGGTGGAGCCCGTTGGGACTTTAAGACCATTGAGCTTGAGTAGGGAAACCCCGACAAGATGACCTGTATTGGAACAGACTTGGGCCCCCACATGGAGTGTCTCATGGTTGATTTTCTGAGAGTGAATATTCACATCTTTGCATGGAAGACATTAGACTTGCAGGGAATCGACCCTAGCGTTATTATACACTATCTTAATGTTGATCCTTCGTACAAACCAGTCAGGCAAAAGACGAGGATGTTCAATGAGGAGAGGACATAGATCATCGAAGAGGAGGTTAGGGAAACTCTTAGATGTTGGTTATGTTGTAAAGATTCAATATTCTTCTTAGCTTTGTAATGTTGTCCTGGTCTCTAAGAATAAAGGACAATGGTGGATGTGTAATGATTTTATTGATTTAAATAAAGCATACCCTAAGGATCCTTACCCCCTGCCTCGCATAGATTTATTAGTTGATTTAACTTCTGGGTGTGAGTTATTGAGCATGATGGATGCATTTCAAAGATATCATTAGATTTTCATAGCTCACGAGGACAGGGACAAGACCCCCTTTGTGGTTCTGAATGGGCTATACTATTTTCTAGTCATGCCTTTTGGGTTAAAGAATGCTGGAGTGACTTATCAAGGATGATCTTCATGGGCGGGTTTTTTTTCTTTTTCTTCTCTTCTAGGGCTAACTAACCTTTTTCTATAGGGAGTCTGGTCAATTTTGCCCCCTTCGACCTGGGGATCCAAGCTATGTACTTCTTAAGGTGTCCCTACCTGATTAACTTCTCGATTTCATCTTGAAGATTGAAGCATTATCGGTATCCTGCTCCTTTTGCTTGTGAAAGTGGCAATATTTCTTTAACTGTTTCATGGCTTCAGTCTCCATCAACTTTCTAGGCTTCTTGAGGAGGTTATCATACTGGATGGCATACCGGACCTCCTTCCTTAGGATGTTCAAGGGTGTATAGTCATGTAATCTTTTGATAGGAGATCGACATCTCTCTTTGTGTTTCTGGTCGTCTCTTTCTTTTTTCTTCTTCTCGACTTCAAAGGATCCAAATTTGAGCCTATTTATCTCCTCCTGCGTCATATACCTTTCAGCTAGGTCGAGCAACTCCTCCATCGACCTGGGTTGTTCTCACACCAGAGCGTTGGTGCACTCTTTGTGCCTTAGCCCTAAGAATAATAGATTGATCAAGAATTTGATCCTAGGATTATCAATCCTGAGGACCTCCGTGTTGAACTTGGTAAAAAAATCTCAAAGAGACTCCCCTTCGTTCTGCTTTATAGTATGAAGATAGGTGTGGGGGAGTTTTGTCTTTTGCTTGCTGGCAAACTGGTGTAAGAATTTATCGCACAACTGATCATAGGAGTAAATTGATGACGGCTCGAGCTTCACAAACCAGTCTAGCACTATGCCTTAGAAGGTGGTTACCAGTATTTTGGCGTGTATGTATTTGTAGTGTTCATGCAACTGCATTATGTGTTCAAACTGCATGAGGTGTTCATTGGAACTTTTGCATCAACAACAATGAACTCGTCGATAATATCTTGAACAAATGGAGATTCCCTCTCGTGTTAAGATCTTTGAGGGCCTTTTAAATTAAGTGCTCTTTTAGTATTTCTCCTCGAGATCTCGTTGAGGTGCTTATTTAATTGTTAGACTTGGTGGGACACTTTCTCCCACTCTTCTTGATCTGCCTGGGTGGCGTTTCTGTTAAGACATGGCCTAGCTCGCTCGACCCTATCGTGCTACCAAGCTTGAAAAGGCCGTGCGGCAAAGTTCGTAGATTCTTCCATATCATCGTGGTGTTCACGCTTAGAGCGTTTGACCCTATCGGGCTGCTGGGCTCGATCAGGTTGAACACGGTCTATTGAGTCTACAATCTTTTCTTGTAACTTTGGCCGCCTCTTCTCTTCTTGATGGCGTCTAGGATTGGTTTCACGGCAGGTAGGTGGTCACCTAGATTCTTGGCGGCCGTGGCTATCTCGAGGAAACCTCTCTCTTGGAGGAGGCAGCTGAGGGGTAGTACTGGCGGCTGGGGTGGGTACCGTGGTGTGCCTATTTAACGCAACAAATAACTGGATTGAAATCTAGGTAGAGATTTGCTCGCTTATCAGCTGCATCAATGGGGCATAGTTAATGTCACCATTTGTTCTTGAGGAGCGCTGGGGCTTGGAACATGTGTACCTTGTGGGGGTGGAGGGGGAGGTGGAGATGTGGACCTCCTATTCTCCTCCCTTCCAAATGGGGCTTTGCATGTGTTAACCATTTTCTCGTTGCAATCTCAAGAGGTTTCCACAAACGGTGCCAAAAATGATGAGGTTGAAAATGGTTTAGAGTGAAAGGGAATTGTTTGGCGTTAATCTGACCAGAGAGGTCGAGTAATTTACTCAATATTCTTCTCGAGGTCTGAGATCTGCAATAATCAACACATGTTAAACTAGTCGAGGTGCCCTCGACTAAGGCACTCTGATGCTCAAGTCAGTTCAGGTCGAGATAAGATAATCGAACAGATTATAGAAAGCTTATGGTGTTCCAAATCTCGGTATTGTTCCAGATGGCACAACCTCCCATTTTTTTTCGATGAACAGTACATCTAGTAGGCGTCTCTCTGCCAAAGGTGGTGGCAGAGTTGGTGGTAGCGATTGTATCGACAGTCACATGTCATTAATGCGGAGGCATGGTGTCTGAAAAAATAATAAATGCGGCCTGAATTTGAGTCAGCGCTGGAGAAAAAGATCTGAGGTTGACAGCGGTCGATCAGACCTAGTTTGTCAACCCTTTAAATAATCAATCTGGTACATAGCGGAACAGGCTCGAATAGGTAACGCACTCCGTCGATCCCAGTCGACAATAGCCTACTCGACCAGATAGTTGTTGTCAAATGGGTCAGCTCCAAAACTGATGTTGGGCTTAGTAGGCCTGTTGGGCTGGGCGGAATTGATATTGAGCTTGCTTAGTGGGCCTGCTAGGCTATCTCATATCACATATATATATATATATATATATATTTAAAATATTTATTTCACCCCAACAACCCAATCAAAAAGTTATTGATATGACATCTTATTCTCTTTCAAAACACAAACAAACAAATAATTTTTTTCTAATTTATTTTTATCTATCATCTAAAATATAAATAAACAATCGTTACATTCCCAGATCAAACTTCCCACAAATTAATTTGGCAAAAAGTCCCAAACCATAAACAAACAAACAAACAAACAAAGCTTGTGGGTTTTGTTTGAGAGGAGTGATGGGGTCATTTTGGTCAAAATCCAATTGAAAAGCAAGGGGTCTCTGGTCATTTGGGGTGGGGTAGCGGGGTTGTTTTTTCGGAGAATGGGGGTGCTTGTTTGGTTGTATGGAGGAGCACATTTGTTCCTCCAGATTGTATCCTCAATAGTCTTGGCTTTTCCCTTTTTTTTTTTTTTCAAAATAATTATAAAATGAATACATATTCTTCAATTTTTTTCTTAAAAAATAAAATTTTAATATTAAAATTTTTTTCATAATTTATTTACAAAACACTCTATAATTATATTTTAATCATTACAAATACATATATAAATCACTTTTACCTTACAAATTTAATCAAAAAACAACTAATTTGACATTAATAGTAAAATTTGTTTCCTAAAATACAAAAGAACAAATAATTTATTTTTAATTCATTTTTTTATATTTTTTCAACACACACACACACAATACATTCTCTAAATTCTCTCATATAAATTTATTTCTCTAAAATATTCTTTACAATTCATCCAAAAGCAAAAGCTTGGGAATTTAAATTTGAGCACGAGCAAAAAAATAACGTAGATAGATAATTTTGGCTCTAAAGGAGCTTGAAGTCAAACTTTGACGCCGCCCGCCTTGAGTTTTCAAGACAAAGTAGCAGTCTTCCACTTTACTCTCGTCAGAAAAACTGGAACACATCCATTCCATTTTCTTCTTCTCTCCTTCAGCCGAGATTTCCTCTTTCTTCTTTTGGCCTGGGAGTGGAGAAATGCACATGAAAAAACAATCAGACTTCGACATAGCTGTGGCAGGTAATTAATTATTATCATTTCTTTGTCTATGTTAAATGCTCTATTTCAAATATATCTGATCCTCTGATTTCCCGTTCCATTCTTCCAAAATACACAATACACACTTATTTTGCATTATTTGCTCTCTCTTCTTTCCCTTTTCGTCAACTGATTCAACTCACAACTCTTGTCAAAAATTTCCAACCATTTCTCATGAAATGCTTATTAAAAAAAAAGAGAGAGAGAGAGAAAAAAGAGGGAAGACTTTATTCTGAAGGGAAGGAATATAATAATAATAATAATAATAATAATAATAATAATAATAATAATAATAATAATTGGAAAGAAAATATTACAAAGATGGAAATCGTTTGCCGTGGAATAATGGACTGACAATGAAGTTTCATCCGTTCACTCGTTCAAATGATTGAGACATTAGATTTATTTATTTACTTTTTCTTTTTTTAGTTTCTCGCTTCCTCTTTTCATACTTAGATGAGAAAATTTGGTTTCTTTCTGGTGTGTATTATTATTTATACAAATGCGACTTTTCTTTTACAAATCCTCACATCAGAATTGCTATTTTCAGTTTTCCTTTTTCCTCCTGATATGTACTGTATGTGTCTCACATCGTGTGGCCCATGAAATGGGAGTTGTTTGGCATCATTAACTCTCATGGACTTATTTATAGAATGAGAGTTTTTTGAGTAGAATTTGGTCGATTTTGGTTAAACATTAATTTTTTTAATTATAAAAAAAGAAATAGCAACTAACGTTAAATAAAATGTTTAAAATTTTCAAAACCTTCTTACCTCTTCAAATTATGTTCCCCTAATTTATTATTATATCTTATGATTCTGAAATTTAAATCTCTGTAATTACTAGTTGTTATATATTATATTTGAATATATAATCTTAAAGAAAGATTCGAACAATCGACTATGCATAAAGAAAATATGTATATATATAAAAAGTGAATTATTTAATAATAATTGAATATTAAAGTTAATATTAATTTATTTAGTTCTTTATTTTTCGATCATTTGGATGGAAGAACAAAAGGATAAATAATTTTATTTTTTTCAATTCTTTATAATAGCTTTTTTGATTATGAAAATTACTTGTATGTTGAGCATGAAGTATAGTATTTAAAATATCCAAACTTTCTAGCCTTTTCAAATTTGTTCCCCTTACTAGTATGCATTTGAAATTTGAAATTTTTGTAATTATTAGTTATCCCATATTATGTATTTATATGTATTCTCCAAAAAATTCACTAATTCATCAACGACTAGAATTAATAAAAGGCAGCAGCGTCGCCAGCACTAAAACAGAGTAATGTTGACTTGTAACTTGATCACACATACATTTGATTTGGTTAAAAACCCACTCAAGATTAATAATTAATAATTAATATAGATAATAGTGGTTGCAATAGTGGTCTGGAAGAACTTTTTTTAAATGCTACTGTGACAGGCTGACAAGTGACAGCAGCTTACTAAGACTAGGGATCACTTTTCCTTTTGTCTTTTTTAATGTACATTTGATTCTATTGAACATATTAATGGCGACAAATAATTATGTAATAAAGAAAATATTAGAATTAAAAGAAATTAATATCATATTAATGTGCGTCCGAATTAAAAAATGCCATAATTACAGAATTTAGAACTTCAATTTTCGCCAAATTTAAATTAGGCCTTGCTGACTGAACATCTTTTCCATTTTAATTTAAGAGTTTTTAATATTGTAATCCAACTATTATGAGTGAAATGGATCTATTTAATTAAGATTATATTTATTTTTATTTTCTCAATATATTTTTTGAAGAAAATATGTTTTTATTTTCTGAAAACATTCAAAATAGTGTTAAGTATTCTAAAATACCCTTTTTTTTTCCTAACACATCTTCTTGGAGTAGTGCATAACCATATTTAAACACATGCATCCTATCACATTATATTTGTAATGTTAATCAGATAAAATATACTTGATGCTGCAAAATGCTGTGAGTAAAGGAAATGGAGGTTCGATATTGTTCTAGGCTTGAGATCTGCAATCATAACACACGTTAAACTAGCCGAGGTGCGCCCAGCTAAGGCACTTTGACGCTTAAGTTAGTTTTGGTAGTGGGCGTAATTTAGCAGAATATAGAGGATATCAGGTGTATAGTGTAAAATAGCATTACCTTGAGTGTGATTGGGCTTGGGATGTTCATAGCTTTTTGTGGGCGTGGTTTTACCAAAGTACCCCTGTCTGGTACATTAGCTTTTTCCCATGCCGGGGGGTTGGAAGTCATTCCATGTTCAGATTCCAATATTGTGCCAGGTGGCTAAAGCTCCTGCTTTCCTGGGTGAACCGTTCTAGTAGGGTCACGTTTCTGTCAGAGTTGTTGGTAGGGTTGTTAGAGTTGTTGGCAACGGTTGTACCGACTGCCATGTGTCATTGGAGTGAGCTCAACCTGTCAGATCAACATGTCCGGCGGGGATCCGAGTGGACGTCGGAGGTCGATCAATGTCGACCAGATTCAAATGCTCAAATTCTCGGAGTAGTCTTCGGGTAGATACGGGTCGATCGTAGATACTCCCAAGTGAGGTCGATACCGGTCGACCAAACAGATTCCATTTTTGGGCCTTGTGGGTTGTTTCATTAGATGTTGGGCTTGTTGGGCCTATTGGGCTATCCCATATCATGGGTCCCCTTAATTCCTGATCTTAATCGAGCCTGTCAATGAGAAGGGGCATGGAGTTTACATTCAATTGTAGCCTTTAATACGCTTGACTAGGATTTTTGAAATTTTGACCCAAATTTTCAAAATACCGACCAGGGTTTGAGGCGGTTTCTTTGCATTTAATACAACTATCAGTGCGTAGGATACGAAGCGTACGAGGGCAGGCTGTCATGATGGCAGTTACACGGTTTCTCGTGCATAATTGCCTATAAATAGGGGGATAAGTCCCGTCATTCACACTTTTGCAACTTGAATATCAGATAAAGTCTCTATTGTTGAAGAGTTTCTTGCTCCGCACTTTTCGCTTGAGAAACTAACACTGTAAGTGTCCCTGTTATACATGTGTTTTTTCTGCCTTTACATAGTAGAATCATGTCTGTTAGTGCTGATTATGGTAGCAATATATCTGAGAACCTGGTCCGTAGGGGGAATATTGAGAGTGAGAGCACTACTCAATCTAGTTCACTTTCAAGTGAAAATAGTAGTTCTCGTAGTAGTAGCAGTTCCAGTACTAGTAGTAGTTTTAGAGAGGTTAGGGTAGTGTCGGAGGGGGAGGTAGGGCCCGCTGAAATGTC
>JACGDI010005221.1:82202-98040 GCA_014898725.1 Jacaranda copaia | reverse complement strand
GAGGAAATGGAGGTTGGATATTGTTTTGGGCTTGAGATTTGCAACCACAACACACATTAAACTAACCGAGGTGCCCCCGGCTAAGGCACTTCGACGCTCAAGTTAGTTCTGGTAGTGAGGGTAATTTAGCAGAATATAGAGGATATCAGGTGTATAGTGTAAAATGGCATTACCTTGAACGTGATTGGGCCTGGAATATTTATAGCTTTTTGTGGGCGTGGTTTTACCAAAGTACCCCTATCTGGTATACTAGCTTTTTTCCATGCCGGGGAGTTAGGAGTCATTCAATGTCCAAATTCCAATACTGTGTCAGGTGGCTAAATCTCCTGCTTTCCCTAGTGAATCGTTTCGGCAGGGGCACGTTACTACCAGAGTTGTTGGCAGGGTTGTCAGAGTTGTTGGCAATGGTTGCATCGGCTGTCATGTGTCATTGGAGTGAGTTCAACCCGTCAGATCAACATGCCCGGTGGGGATTCGAGTGGACGTCGGAGGTTGATCAATGTCGACCAGACTCAAATGCTTGAATTCTCGGAGTAGTTTTTGAGTCGATACGGGTCGACCGTAGATATTTTCAAGTGAGGTTAATACCGGTCAACCAAACAGATTCCATCTTTGGGCCTTGTGGGTCGTTTCGTTAGATGTTGGGCCTGTTGGCTATCCCATATCAATACTAATTTAATATTATCTTTTTTAATGGAATCAATCATACATCTCTATTCTAAAATAATTTGTAATTGATTTATAATACAAAAATAAATATACATCATAGCACATTCTTCGAAATGTTTTTTTAAAAAATATTTGTTAAAATACTCAAAATTAAAATCAAACATTATTGGAGAATTTCAAAGATTTTCGATTTACCAATCTCCTTGATCATGATAAGCAAAAGTTTAGTTCAAATTTGATTTATCAAATCGCATAAATCTTGTTATAATTCGTTTTTCTATCTGATTTTTTCAATCAACCCAAGTTGGAAATATTATCCTCAGGAATTTTTAGTTACATCCAAAGTCAACCATGCTAGTATAATCCCTCCACAGCTGCAATCAAAGTGCTCTGTTATTTTAACTCCCAGTTTTCTCGTACCGTTTCTGCAAATTCTAAGCTTCAAACAAGAACAGAGGATAAGCTCGACTGTTCTAACGCATGATGTTGTCCTCATGCACATATCTCCATTTCCCCCTCGCATAATTAGCGGCGAGGTCTCTTCCTTCACGCCATAGCAATTTTCTTGGACGCCCCTTTTCTCGTTTTCATCTTTACATTTTGTACATACTAATAATTCATGTACTGAAAAAATAAAAAATCAATGGCAGAGGCAGCTCAAAATGGCCCCTTCCACGAAATCAGCCGAGAAGACGACGCCGGTGCGGCTTTTGTCTTGCAATCCAAAGGTGAGAATTCTGCCCTTCATCTTATTTTTTTCCTCAATCTAGCCTGCAAAGTCAATTTGTTGTACTTACTTTAAATATTGTGCCTCTATATTAAATGATTTTTTCACTGATAGTATGATGAATTTGGATGAATTCTAGTGGGGGTTAATCCAAAAATAATTTTAGTTTGATTTATAACTAAAACAGAGAGATGGATTTGCATAATAGGGAAATGGTGGCATGCGGGGTTTCATTTGACGACGGCGATTGTGGGGCCCACAATACTGACACTGCCGTACGCGTTCCGGGGCTTGGGTTGGGGCCTGGGCTTCCTCTGTTTAACGGCGATGGGGGTGGTGACCTTCTACTCTTATTATCTCATGTCATTGGTGCTGGACCACTGTGAGAAGGCTGGCCGCCGCCACATACGCTTCCGGGAGCTTGCGGCCGACGTCTTGGGTTGGTGTTTCATCACATTAATCATATCAATTTTTTGCACGTCATATGACGTTATGTTCTGCTTCTATTCTTTATTGAAGCTGTAATGTTCCCCAGTCTCCTATTAGAAGATCAATTGATGTGTTCGACTTTGTTTGTTGCTTTAAAGAAAGAAATGAATGACACTGAGTTCTTTAATGCTGTGCTGCAACTTGCCCTCCAATCTATCTCATTTACTTGACGTGCTTTACAATGTGTTGGAGAGACAAAGTAGGTTGAAGGAAAGAAAAGAAAGAATAATTATTGATTGTCAACAACATATTTTGGTCAAGATTGTTTTATCAAGTAATGTTTTCTCATTCAGAATTTTGTGTCACATATCCAGTGAGTGAACTATTAGGAACTTTTAAGGGAAAAAAAAAAATATGGAGAAATCTATGGGGTAGCCGAAATTCTGTTTTGCTGGGAGACGTGGTGACTAGATTAGTTAGACGCAGCACAGTTACTACAAACATGTCAATTATATCCAGCAATTTTCTGCCTTCAAGTGTTTGTAGTACAGAATATGTCTAGCAAAAGGTTGGCCAATGGAGAGGTTATATGCTATACAGGGTTATGTTTATGATAATTCTTTCTTGGTTTTAGATCATCGGGGATTAATGAAGGGAAGAATATTTGCAAAATGAGCCCTTAGCTATTTCGTTAAGTGGCCTTTATTTGCTTTTAAAATTTGAGTACAAGTGATCATCATTTTGCTCCCCCTAAAGATTTGATAGAACATCATAAGGGGATTCCCTGTTTTCCACCTAATTCACTGCAGTTGACTTTCCACCACCTGATTTACCTACAGACCTTGAACTTCCCTTTTTAGCGGGCTGCCTTGCTTGTCTTTGAGCATGCATCCAAGGATCAAAATAAGCACCTTTTACCTCTGTAGGAGTCGCCCTCAGGCAGCCATCGGTCTGTTGTGGTTGTGTATGCTCTGAAATGGATACATTCATGAATTCCAGATTGTTGCCTATGTTAAACAGTCAACCGAAAGTTGATCGTTGTCCAAGTCTGACCACTCTATGTACAATGCTTATTTAACTAATGGTTTGTGAGTTCCAATCTCGCATTGTTGACCTTCTCTCGAAATATTTCCTTGAACTGTTGCAAGTATCAATAGTAAAATCTAATTTTCAGTTACAACTATCTTAATTCTATGCACGTGATGTTTTTTCTTTTATGTTTCTTCATCTTTGTCAGTGGGTTTCTTTTTATCCTTTTTGATCGCTATGTTCTTGAAAATAAAATGCCTAATGAATACAAGATATATCTCTTTCCATTTAGTCTAATTTTTTATGGAACAAAAAATTTTGATTGAATGCCTTGATTTCTGACAGGTTCTGGCTGGATGTTCTATTTTGTGATATTCATTCAGACAGCAATTAATACCGGCATCAGTATCGGAGCAATTCTGCTTGCAGGGGAATGTCTTCAGGTATAATAACAATGTTGGGATTTAATTGCTTGTGTTGGCACACCCCTCTTAACTGGCAAGAACCTGGTGAATCAAATTGTTACTGTTAAAGAAATCAAGTTGTGGAAACTAAAACACGAACTTTTGTTATTTTATACTGAAAATTTTGAACTTCAGTAGGAAAAATAAAAAGAGATAAAGATGCCAAAAAATGTGTTGACCAACGGTGGCATATGCTAAAGATGCCAAAGCTATACAACATTCCTGAGTACATTTTGCATTTCTTATTCCTTTTTTGCCAGATTGAGATATGTAACTCGTAGCATTCTAGACAGTTGGAGCAAATGAATCTTGACAATATTACATATGAATAATATTTAACTTCATCCTTCTTTCTTTTATTTTTTACACACAAGGCTTATGAACAATATATAATCAAAACATTTTCATGAAAGTGTTGTTTTCAGTTTTATTTTGTTCGTTCTGATATTTTTTTATTTCTGGGCAGTACAGATCATGTATTCAAACCTTTCTCCCAATGGATCGCTGAAACTTTATCACTTCATAGCGATGGTGACAGTAGTTATGATACTTCTGTCTCAATTCCCAAGCTTCCATTCTCTCAGGCACATTAACTTCGCATCGCTGCTCCTCAGCTTGGGCTATACTTTTCTTGTGGTAGCTGCTTGTATTAATGCAGGTGAAACTTCTTTTTAGCACTTCTTTTTCTGTCAGATTTGCAATGTATCTTGCCTTCCTTCTTATGTGCTTATGCCTTCACTTGATATATCTACCAATTCATTCTTTGTCCCGTTCTTTGAAACATGCCCTTAAGTTAAAGGCCATTAATGATAGTGCATCATTGTGATGGCAATCTCCGCTATTTGTAATATGATGCAGGTGCCTCAAAAAATGCACCACCAAAAAACTATTCTTTAGAATCTTCAGAATCATCCAGGATATTCAGTGCATTCACTTCAATATCCATAATAGCTGCCATTTTCGGGAACGGTATATTACCTGAAATACAGGTAACTTCATCTCTCTTGTTGAATTTCTGCTAAATGATACTTTGAAGCTGTAGGGTTGTGTAATAAAATGAATTTTCTTCTCGATGCTTTATTGGAAAAATAGAAACCAAGCCATTTAGAGTGACAAGAGCATATAAAAATATGTGAAATGATTATGAACTTAAAGGCAAGACAAGCCAACTGAATCATCAGTGCGTTATGTATCCATCTTCTGATCTTTTCTTTCTCAACCGATACAGGCAACACTGGCTCCACCGGCCACCGGAAAGATGGTGAAAGGCCTAATTATGTGCTACACTGTAATTTTCTTGACCTTCTACTCTGCTGCAGTTTCTGGATATTGGGTATTTGGGAATAAATCTAATTCAAATATCCTCAAAAGCTTGATGCCTGATGAGGGACCTTCCTTGGCACCGGTATGGCTTTTAGGTCTTGCAATTGTATTCGTTCTCCTTCAACTCTTTGCCATTGGCCTGGTAAGATCATGCAGCCATCCTACAATTGATTTCAATAATTACCCTTATTTATCACGAACTTCATTTGAAAATCTTGGCATCCAAACCTTAACCGCAGGTCTACTCTCAAGTAGCTTATGAGATAATGGAAAAGAAATCAGCTGATGTCAGCAAGGGCATGTTCTCAAAGAGAAACTTGATCCCAAGGTTAATTCTTCGTTCTCTATATGTGATACTTTGTGGGTTCTTTGCTGCCATGCTACCTTTTTTTGGCGACATAAGTGGTGTTGTAGGAGCCATTGGCTTCATCCCTCTCGACTTTGTTCTCCCTATGCTTCTCTACAACATGACCCATAAACCGTCAAAATCATCTCTGGCGTATTGGATCAACAACTCCATCATCATCATCTTTACATGCGTAGGGATCCTGGGTGCATTTTCTTCTATAAGGAAGTTGGTTCTAGATGCTAAAGAATTCAAGCTTTTTAGCAGTGATGTGGTTGATTGAGTACATTTGGAATTTGCTCCAATCCTGCTCTAATCACACGGTTGGCATGATGTTTTGCAGCTTGTAAATTTGTTTGTTCTTGAGAAGCAACCTCAAGAAGTATATTAGATTTGCAGATTTTTCGTGGTGAACTATTTGTAAGTAACAAGAATTCCTGAATTTATTACAGCCTTTTCCACATTTCCTACATGTTTTATTTTTAGAAGTTGGAAAGCAACAAAATCCCTAATTTCATAATTGCGAATACCACCCACTCTTGTTTGTTTGTGTCCACTTGACGGTTTGAATTGCAGGTTCTATTTTCTCCGCCTTTCACAATTGACGGATGATTTTATCTCTATACAAATGCATTTTAACGCATGAGAAAGGAAACCAACTTATGAGTTGCTTCAAAATTTTTAACTCTTCTAACATGAAAGAAAATTTAATATTAGTTAATGTCATTATTGGGTATTTTCGTCTCTTGTACGGTGGGTGAGCATCTTCAAGATTAAATAAGCTAGGGTTTCTAGGTTTGTTAATTGGAGTGGATCCCTTAAAAATCCAAAATCATGATTTTATAGCTTGAGGCTAAACCATCTCTATTTAGTAACTGGCAAAAGCAAGAGCATAAGAGTCCTGCAGAGGACCTTTTCAGTCCAAAACGAAATTTGTTTCGAGCATTGAAATATTTTCACTAGAAAAGTCGAACATTTTCAGTTGATTTTATTATACACATCGAGGTACTAAAACAACTTGAGGGGTGTTATGTCTTATGTGTTACAGCTGAAGCATCAAGTTGGAAGCATTTAGTTTCGATGTTTTACGGCTCACAATATCAGCATAAAATTTCAAACATTATACCTAAATATGCAAACTATGCATCTCCTGGGGAAGTTCCCAATTTTCTTTCGTGCGAATTAATTATGTCCGAAGTCTAAGCAGTTGCTGCATTTATTCACATCCAGCCCTGCGTTTGGACCACCATATTATACTACAAAAAATTAAATAACATTTAACTGATGAACAGGGAAAGGCAAAAACTAAAGTTTTCTTGAAAATCAAAGCATCTAATTCCATTTCTCATGCTAGAATCATGTGAGCTTCTTAATTGCAAAACGTTCAAACCCGTGTATAGTCCGCAGGAAAAGAGCGAGTCAATTGTTAGAAATTGTGGCTTAAGTCAAAAAAAAAAAATTGTTAATCTGATCCTTCACCATTAATTGCTTTTTTTTGAAGCACTTGCTCTCCATGTCACATGTGGCATCAATCATAATCAATTCTTTAATTACTAGCTCATAATCGACAGGTATATATACGACTATATTATAATTTGGTTTCACATCATTGTCATTTTTTCATGCATGTATTAAATATAATTATTTCTTGTATTCCAAATCTTGCCTTGGGAAAAATTAATAAGGTCATTGTTTGTCATATTGATAGATATCAGAGATATAAATTGAATTTTTATCAATTTAAAACATGTAATGAATAAGCTGCTCGTATGGCATAATAATATATTTCTCTTTTTAACTCATATAAATATTTCATTTGGAATTGTTCTTCGGTAAATTAACTCTAAATTTTCTTTATTTAGATATCTCGGATTTCAATTAATTTCTCTCTTTTTGGTCCGATTTAATATTAAATGGTTATATCATATGTGGTGCATCCAACAAGTTATTTATTTCACATGTCTACCATGTTTTCCCAAGTATGGAGCTATGTCACTCGTAAATTCAAGTCTAGAATTCTCTATTTGCTATTCCATGTGCTAACATGATCTTCTAAAATATATAAACTAAGAAAAAGAAAATATTCTATTTTTTTTCTTTTCTTTTTGGCTATTTTTTTTTTCGCTTTCTCCTTAAGAACGTAATCTTTGAAGATCTTGTAGTGAAACTGCCACGAACCTACTACATCCTCATCATAAATGCAAAGTTTACCACTTGAGAGCTTACGTAGTCTGCAATTGTGGCGGATATTTGCCAGACGTGAAGCCCAACCCCACCATAAGGAAACTCCCAGTTCGATCAATCTTCCTTTTTCTTTTCGAAAAAGGCACAAAAAGTAGAAGAAAAATGGAGAAAAATCCAAACCCGCCGGAGCAGAAAAAATTAGCAAAAGAATCATCAGAAGATTCCAAACATGCGATATGGGACTGCGGCAGCTCGCTCTACGATTCGTTTGAGCTGAAATCATTCGAAAAACAGCTCGATTCAGCCATAGCTTCAAGAACTCTTTCGATGCCTCATTTGTCGGACAAACGCCGTCCTCCGCCGCCGCCGCCGCCTCCGCCGCCGTCGAACAAGAAGCCGACGTCAAAGATTTCGCGATCTTTCCACCGGCTCATCCGAGCAGTTTTCAGGCCCAAACACAGTACCAAAAATTGTGCCATTTTTGGTGGAGGATTTGGGTGCGAACGTTCTGCGCTTTCTACAATTCCAGAAGTTCCAGAATTTGATGGGCTGTCGCCGGAAATGAGGTCTTTGGCGAGAAGAACAGCGTCGGAAAGATTCACTGCCGCCACTTCTATTGGTATTTCTTGTTCTTGATCAGGGCTTATTTTGATCAAGTGTACAGTTGTTTCAAATAATTCAGCAGCCATAGTATTTTTATTTTATTTTAGATAATATTTAGAGTGTTGAATTGTCATAAATCATTTTGGAATTTGGCTTCAGTGCTTTTGAATATGTGATATTCTTAGGCCAAAATTCTACAAAGTTGCAGTCAATATTTGGTAGGGTGCAGGTATGATAACAGCAGTAGCCAGTATGGAACATCTTTCTTAAGATGTAATAGTATTTCCTAATTTCTTGACTTTGATCATGAACTATCTATTTTAATTTGTGTTATATTTTATTTATATTTTGTATGCATATATTATGATTAATATTAAGTTGTCAAACATACGAAGGAATTGATTGCGAATTCAACTGTCAAGTTCCATCAAAATACTTAGGGAATTAATAATAAATCTTTTTAGATGAACTAAAAAAGTGTACATTATGATCAACATTCAAATGTTTATATAAAAAAATATTTCATAAAATTAATATGCATATATAATATATATTACAAAATTAAATATCAACTTAGACGAGAAATTCAAATTGCAAATTATGTCCACCACTCAGCTTCATTTTTGTTGAGGAGAAAAGGAAGCATGGGCAGAATTTTCCTTTTCTTTTTTGTCCGAATTTAAGTACCGGATGTACCTATTAGCCCATTGAACTCAGGCACTTGCATGGCTGTAATGCCAAATCCCAAGTGAAGTATAATATTAATGATGTCTGACTGTCTGTGAAACACAAATGCTAAGAGCGGGTAGTTTCAACACAGCTATGTATAAAGGTTGGGGAGACAAACAAATAATTCAGGCTGCTGGTCCCTGATGCTATGCATGTAAGTTTAGTTGGCTTGGCTCATAACTGGGAGGTTAGGATAGCAGTTTATATTCTCTATTTTATTTTGTGTTTATTTTTTATTATTTTATGACTACATATTAAGTATATTAAATATTTTATTATGAAAATAATTGATTTGAAATTAGATACATGTAGTGTATATTTAATAAATTGGAATAGAAGATGAAATATAAAATGGAATAGAAAATCTAAAGCGTTATGAGTGAACTTATTTGTAATTTTAACTTATAAGTGTATCGCTTCTTATTTGATTGACATCTTCATGGAATTGTGGTAATAGTTATTTGGACGATAATTATAATTCAAATTAGACATTTCACATCAATGAGAAATTTCTATAATTATACGTTACGAAAAATTAGATCATAAGTTATGATCAGTCTGTATTTAACGCTAAAATATCTTAGTTTAAACTAAGAAATTGACTTGATTGAATTTGGCACGGAATACTCAATTTTTTGATAGCAACGCTAAAGAAAATTGCTGTGTCGATCATGCTTCTTCCACCCTGTTTTTCATTTGCAAAATATCGGTGCAAAGTTTATTTAGAATTAGCACCACATACTGGCACCTTTTATTAATCTACCATCAATAATGATCGATCTTCACACCATTCGAATTGGAATCAGCAACTGATGATGATGTATATGTAAAACGATCCACATAGACTGCTACACTTTAATGATGCACGACTAACACCTGATCTGATACAAAGTTGTACTCCAGGGCCCGCAAGGCCCGAGGGGCAGGGTGTGCATTTTTACGACACATCTTCCATTCTATTTTGTGTAGCAGGGCCGCATGCGGTGAACAACAAATCATGACATCACGTTATCAGCTGTTACTGGCTTTGGGTTCAAAGTTACATCAAATTGTAGGCATCCACCAATAGGTGCTACATAGCTTCCTTTAATTAGAGCTTCATTTAACACTTGGCTTGCCTGTGAACACATGCACGGTAGTATAAATTCTCGATTTCAATTCATATTTTATTTTTTTATTTTAAAATGTGTATAAAATAATTTTTCAGTCAAGCTACCATGCAACACCCTTCTCTTGATTTCTCCGTACTTAAAAAGGTGGGTACGATAATTTAAAAACAAGCTTTTAAATATTAAGATAAAATAAGACATTGAAGCCTAATTACAAAATATTAGTAACAATAATTTTAGAACTAATGAAATTAAAATTATGAGAATTAATTTGTTAAAGTTTTAAAAATATATTAAAAACTCTTTTTTTTTTCCTTTAAAAGAGCTACTTATAACAATCTTGAATTTTTTTTTTTTGAAAGTTTATAAGATTTTTCTTCAAAAAAAATCAAACATTACTTTATAACATATTATAAACTCATAAACACCATATAATAAGATGCTTTCATAAACATCATACTATAGTAAACATTGTATCTGAATCGATCAGGTATGACCAGTAAAGGGGGAAAAACTATGGGGGAATATGGAAAATTGAAAAATTATTTTGGTATCAAAAGTATGCCATTTATATATGACACATAAATTCAGATATCGGACAACCAACCCATACAGATGCAAGCAATTGTATACACCGGGGTGCGTCTGAGTGGAGTAGAACTCCAGCCAGTAGGATTAGTTGAGGAGATAGATGTTGGAAATAAGTTTTAAATTTTTTTAATTTATTTTATTTTCCCCAAATAATTATTTTATTATGTATTTTAGTATCATAATTAATGTGCTTATTAATATTAATTTATTTTATATTTATGACCTCATCAATTATTTTATTATGATTTTATAAATGTTTGATTATTTTATTTTTAATTATTATTGGACCTATTCATATTGAATTTGTGGTATTTTTATGGTGTTTTATTTCTTAAGTTGTTTTGGTGTCTCATTAATTCTTTATAACAGTCAAACTTTTTACTATTACATAAATGAGTCGTAATATTTCTTTAACACATAGAGTTGGTGAGGTTTAAATAGTATTATTTTATATTCTCCACAAGACTTTGTGTTTTTGGACAATGTAATTATGGACTGACTCCTACTTTCTTAGTGATCGTGCATATGAGATAGGACGCTGTTAAGAGCTAACGAGTTTTTATCTTGAAGTTATGTTTAACTATTAGTAACCACTTCAAAAGAGGCAATTATGACTTTAGGATGATGACAAGTATCATGACTTTCCATTGATCCAACTTTAATTTCTTCAATATTTTTACAATTTGATTTATTGCTTCTAACTTATAATTTTATCAAGTTATGAGTAAGATGATTATTTCGTTTTATTATGATGATGTTAAAACAAATCACACAAAATCCACCACAACTGATCCACAATTCAAATTTTATTATTTTGGCCATGCATCCGTAATTCCATCTTTTGTAGTGTTTTCAACCAAATATTTTGAAAAAATATATTTGTATAAAGAGCATGATGTGGATTAGGGCAAAAAAGGATCAAAATACCTTTGGGTGTTGTAAGTGTAAATTTTTTTGTATGTAATAAATAAAATTATAAGACAAGAAAAATTGATACTAATAAAATAAAATTCAAACTTACCAATTGTGGATTTAATCCTTCGATTCTTTTCTTTCAAATATGATCTTGAAATTTGATGAGCTTCACGATGAATGCCTTGAACAACGTGGATCTCTTTAAATTTGATTTGAAATAATACCAATTTGAGGGCTTCGTACTTTAATTTTGAATCAAATGTAAAAATTTAATGAGTTTTACAAAAAATGCCTAGAATGCTGTGGATCTCCTTGAATTTGCTTGAGAGAGTTGTTGGAATTCTTTAAAGTTTCTCTCACTTGTTGAAATTTGTGTTGTGTGTTGAATAAGTTTCAGTCACCTCCTTTATATAAATGTTTGATGGGAGACTTCCAGATTCACTTGAACTTTTTTTATAGTTATCTTTTTGATAGGATAATATCAAATATCAAATATCAAATATCAAGAGATAATATTAGATATCAAGGGATAATAATGGATATCGAGCGATAATATCAATATCTTTATTTGATTGGTCCATGGATGTAGATACTTTATCTTTAATACTTGTCAAATATTTGATTTGAGAATAAAATAAATATTAGAATATTAATTAAAATTAAATATTTATCTTTTGAAATTAAATTTAATAAATTTTAAGATAAATAAAAAATTTTAAATTAATAACTAGCACATTATTTTATACGTGTCACTTTTCAATTAGACAAAATTTATATGCCTATAGATGTATTTCGAATTATGTAACAATCCATTGGGTTTGTGTATTTTTATGCAGGTCAAATATTGTTAATATGTTCTAACTATCCACTAATCCAAAATCTCAATTGTTGGATGACAACATATGATCGAATCCAAAATTATCACCTTAAATGAAAAGTATTGAAACAATTTGATATATAACTATAAATATACAACCATTAATCACAAAGGGACAAGCTTTCTTAATTTGTACAATCAAATAGTCTAGCATAAGCTTTTCCGCATTAGTAAACTATAGATTGTGAACTATTCTTCATTTATGTATTAAAACAACTAGAAGTGTGGGCGGGGCGGGGATAGCCCCCCGCTGCTGGGAGGTGAAAATATCCCCGTCTCCGTCTCCGTTCCCATGGTGGCTATCCGTCCTTGTTTTTCTATGGGGAGACGGGTATCCACGGATATTCATGAGTTTAATAAGATTTTGTAAGAATTTTAAAAATAAAAAAAATACTAAAATTCTTTAATAATATAAATTACTTTCAAAATTAAAAAATTATCTAACATAAGTACATAATATCATAACACACAATATCTAATTATATTTTACAACAAAATATTAAAAGATAAGTAATACATAAACAAAAATTTGAAAAAAGCATAACAATTCATAAACATAATGCTTTTATATATACATATATATTTATATACAAATATAATAATAGTTTGATTATTATCATCGGTAATGGATATCTGTGGAGACGGAGATTGTGATCTTTGCCCCTGCCCCCATTTAGTAGACGGGGATTAAATTATCCCCATCCCCCTCCCCATGGAGGAAAAAAATCCCCATATTTGGGAAATTCCCCGTGAATACCCACAGAGATGAGTATTTTTGCAATCCCTAAAAACAACATATATGTCTATGTAACAAAAGAAAGAGGTTCTTGCATCTTATAATAAGCATTTACAAGAAACAAAATACAGGTAGATAATAAGATCCAAACTGAATTAAAAAACTCATTTGAGCTATCCTTATCAGAATAATAGGAAAAATTCTACAGTTGATGTGATGAGATTATAATGCCTTTTTCACTAGACTTGCTCAACAGATGGCCCTAGACCTTGGATAGCAACCTTTACTGTTGTTATTATCTTGCTTAGCTAATCTATTAACAAGTGCACTACTATGGCAGGCAATGGAGAAACGGCGTTTGGAAAGATTCACACACACACACACACCAACAAAAATAAATAAATAAATAAAGTCAGTAAGAAAACAATGAGTAATAATACAAAAACCATCATTAGTGATTCATATAGTGACAATTTAGTGATAATGCAAATTTAATTTATTATAAATTGTAGTAGCAACTTTTACTGTCATTAAATTATCATCATAGGGTTGTCATTGGTTGTTAATAGCGACAACTTAAAATATTAGTTTTTGTTAGTAATGATTTTATATTATGACAAAATAAAAATTATTGTTACCTAAAAAATATTATTAGTGATAAAATAAAAGTTATTATCATTTAATACATATTTTTAATAATAATTTTTATATTGTCATTTATTATTTTATCATCAATATAATATATTTTCTTGTAGTGATTCACATGGTTTACCTAGTCTACTTATTTTGAAACATGATAGAGATGTGGGGTTTCTTAATAAATGCTCCCCGATGCTTAAATTGGCAATAATTTCATGAAAAAAATAGAGAATGGAGAAACAAAAAATTTCTAAGAACTTAAAATAGAATAACGACCTTTTACTTTGGAGATTAATTATTCCTCTTATGGTCAAGGTGATGGATAGTTATATGGCGCTTCCTTAAATTTCTTTGGTACTTCCTTTTGTATTTCGAAAGGGTAGAGAAGCAATATCATCATTTGGGAGCAGACCACAATGTATGCTCTTGAATTATGGGCCGACGCTTATGACCTATGCGTCTTCTTGAATTTTGTATTGATAATTTTGTCCTTTGATCCAGTACTTCCGCATCACATGTTTTTATTTTTGAGGCCATTGGATTTGGTTTGTTGGGAAATGGAATAAAGTGAAAAACTCATCTCGAGTTTTTGATTTCTTCTCATTTTAGAATAAATCTAACTCCAATTAAATATGATGAATTATAAAACTCATTTTCATTGTGTCATGAAATTTTAATTTTTTTTATTTATATACAAATTAAAAATTCATTAGGTTAAAGCTTTTGTAACTTGCAGCGAACAATATTACTAACCTTCTCTCATTGATTGAACTGATGCATTGCTTGCGAATATAGGAGGATTGATTGTACTGATGTATTGCTTGTGAATATACGAGGATTGGGCAAAGATCAAAGAAATTGAAGTGTTGATTTCCACCTTTTGAATATCTCAATCGCTAACTCCACACTATAAAAACCAATCCATCCACAAACACAAAAGATTTGCTTGTTTGGCTTGATTAGGTGTAATATATATATATATATATATATATTTAATTAAGTTTCTTTTAATATTTGTTTCAATTGATAAAAGTTCTTGATAAATTCTAAACTCAACATTATTTATTATTGCTTTTGAAAAATGGATAAGGGGGGCAATGCTTGATTAAGTTTGATGAGAATTACAAAGATTTAATAAGGCCTATTTTTTTATCTTATTTTCAATTAAACCATGTTCTTAAGAATGGGGAAGAATGAAGTTGTGAAAAACTTATTAAAAAATATAAATGATATAATAGTAAATTTATATATTATATTTTCATTTATTTATATATTAATCATACCAACCAAATATAAAATTAAAATCTTCTATCCTAATGAGCTTAAAATGTATCAATTTGCTTGTATATTACTTTTAATAACATCATTCCAAACAAACGAGGTCAAAGAGTAGTGATATGGGATAGTACAATAGGCCAATTTAACCTAACAAGCTTAACATTAGTTTTGGGCTAAGCCAACAATTATCTGGTCGAGTATACTGTTACCGACCGCACTCGATAGGAAGCTTTATCCATTCTAGCATATTCTACCATCTCCATAATCGACCAGCCAGGTTTGTTCGATTGGTATCGACCTTATGACTCACCCCAATGTTGACTCAGATCCACGCCGCATTTATTACTTTGACAGGCAGCATGCCTTCGCATTAATGGTGCATGGTAGCCAGTTAAGTCGTTGCCACCAACTCTGCCACCACCTTTGAGAGGGAAGCGCCTACTAGAGGTACTGTTCACCCTAGAAAATCCATAGATGGTGCCACTTGGAACAGTACCAAGATTTGAAATGACCATCAATCTTCTGGCAATGACTAAAGCCCAATGCACTTGAAAGGGGCACCTTCGATAAATCACACAACAAGAGAAGGCTATAAATACCTCATAGCCAATCACGCTCTAGGTAATGCTAAATACACCATAAACACTTAATATTCTGTTTGATTATCATATTTTGACCAAAATTAACTTAAGCGTTGGAGTGCCTTAGCCGAGGGCACCTCAGCTAATTTAACATGTGTTGCTGTTGTAGATCTCAAACCTCAAGAAGAACATCATTTGTAATACTTGACCTCTTTGGTCGAATCTACGTAAACACTACCCTTTCACTATAAATGACTTTCAACCTCATCATTTTTGGTGTCGTCTGTGGGAAACTTTTGAGATTGCAGCAAGAAAATAGTGAACACACACAGAGCCATGTCAGGAAGAGAGGAGAATAGGAGGTCTATGTCCCCATATCCCGCTTAGCCCCAGCAAGGTGCACTCTCTCCAGGCCCTAGTGTCCCTCAGGAGCAAGTGGTGACATTAACTATGCCCTAGTTAATGCAGCTGATAAGTGAGCAAATATTTGCTCAAATCTTAGCCCAGCTATCTGCCGCACTGAATAGACATATCACTGTACCTGCCCTTGCCAACAGTGCCACCCCACAACCATCGCCTCTAAAAAATAGGTCCCCCAATGTCACGGGT
>JACGDI010005221.1:35171-72774 GCA_014898725.1 Jacaranda copaia | reverse complement strand
AGTTATCGAATAATTAAGTGAAGAAAAGGGTTTGACATTAGTAATACAAAGTTATAGTAAATTGATACAGTATTTATAAACTCAAAATTAATTTTAAATTATGAATTAGTAATAGGATACGAGGATGAAATTAGAATGCAAAATAAACTCAAAATATGGATATTGTTAATTAAGAACAATATGTTGCTGGTAGAATCTTTTATTAAAAATACATCTTTTGTGAAAAATTCATCCTCCATTCAAAATACATCTTCCATGCAAAACCCAGGGACCATTTTTCTTTTCTTTTTATATTTTGGGGATGATTTTACTTATCATGTGTTATGTAAAGATAGTTAAAAGGGTCTTTTGGTCATTTTTTAATTTTTGGCTGGAAAGTGTTATCAAAAGATGGCAAGAAGGATAAGATTGAAACCAATTAAAAGGATATGAATGATTTTACAATTGAGTTAAAATTTCAGAGATAGAAATAAATTTTACCCAATAAAATATTCTTAATATCACTTTAATATTATTTAAATTGTATCACTCGATATATGTGTGATATATTTAATCAACTATGCTATGTACACATTTGCAAAAAATTATAAATCAAAATGTTTCTTTTTTGAAACTATTGTTTTTCTCATCGTAACTTAATAAGTAATCTTGAACGTTTTAATAAACTATTATTAAAAAAAAATATATAGTATAACCAAATTGTTTAAATTTTTGTGACAAAGTCCGGACACTTTAATACATTTGTAACAAAATTAATTTGAAGAGTTGTTGGTAGAATTTATGACTATTTCTATATTTGTTTATTATCATCATCACCTTCATTATTATTTATTTTTTTAATAATTTGAAAAGATGTGGATATAATTAACATATCAAATTATATATATATATATATATATATTTCATTATGCATGGCGATACCTCTACTTTTTTGTTTAAAGAAATTGAGAGACATATATTTAATCTTATTTTTATTATTTATTATTTTTACAATAATAATTGTTATAATTATTGTTTATAACATTCCTAAAAGTTATATGAGTAAGGTATATAATTAAATAAAAATAAATAGCAACATGTATAATATTAAACACTTATAAAGTAATTTTTTTGGAAAAAATATCAAACTTCATTGTTAAATTTTGGAAACAAATTTTATCAAATAAAAATAAGTTCATCCCCAATGAATTGCCAAAGTTCCACTCAACGTGGGATGTGTACTTTAAATAGTCAAATTTGTATAAAAACCGAATACACAATATAAAGACTATGCACATATACATGATCCTCTATACTCAAATGTTGCATTAATTAAGGTTTTTAATCTTTCTAATAATTTGAAAAATGTTTAGATATCAATTTATTTTTCAAAACTTTTTAATGTTAATATAAATATAGTAATTTTTTTTTTTATTGAAACAAGTCTTAAAATTAACCCCCCAAAATGGCTAGTTAAACTGAAATTCTCATCACACGTATTATTATGGCATACAAATACTAACATGTGCATCTAAAAATTACTAAGTTTAAATATTAGACTTTTTGTATATAAATACGAGGGCTGTACTAAATCAATCAATTAAAATGATATATTCATCATAAAATTCAAATATCAACCATTATAAAATCGGAATTCTCTAGAGTTACGTTGGAGACAAATACATGATTGTTTCCCGCCGCCCCGCCCCGCCCCGCCCCAGGTCTCCTGTATCCTTCAATCAAACCACCTGTTATTCTTCTAGCTCTCTTTTCTTGGAAGAAATAACAGAAGACGATAAACCACAGGAGACTGAAAATCTGCCATGGAAGCTCCTCGTGTAGCCATCTTGCCATCGCCAGGCATGGGGCACTTGATTCCACTCGTTGAGTTAGCTCGGAAACTCGTTCAGCTACACAATTTCACCATAACTTTCAACACCCCTGATGAAGTTTCGCCAAACAAGTGCCCTTCTTCAAGCTCTTCCCGCATCCATAAACTCCATTTTTATTCCTCCGGTCGGCGGCGACAACCTCCCGGAGGTCACAAAAGCTGAGACTCGTATCATTTTCACCGTAATTAGATGTCTGCCGGCCCTTCGCGACGCGCTGAGCGAGCTCACAAGATCAGTTCGCGTTTCGGCTTTCGTGGTTGATCCTTTTGGTACGCCATCCTTTGATTTGGTCAAGGAATTGGGCATTCCGATCTACATGTTCTTCCTCTCCAGTGCCATGACCTTGACCTTTTCTTTCCATTTACCAGAGCTCCACGAGTCATGCACTTGTGAGTTCAGGGATTTGCCTGAACCGGGGAACTTACCGGCTGGCGTGCTGCCAAAAGGTTCAGACTTCTTGGATCCGATTCAGGATAGGAAAAGGGAATCCTGCAAAGGGATTATCGAAGCAAGCGAGAAGGCAACATTGGCTGATGGAATATTGGTCAACAGCCTTTTGAACCTGGAACCCAAAATTTTTAAGGCATTAGAGCGAGGCGGTTCGGTAATAGATGTTGTAATTGGCATAATTAAGCTTAATTATATGTGTGATTACTATTTAGATGGATGCTAATTATGGTTGGAATCCAAAGATAATTAAAGGATTAAAATGGAGGAAGAATAATTAGTTAAGTGTTGAATTGTACTATATTGATACTTTGAGAAAGAGAAAACTTGCTTGTGAATTATAAAATTAAGTGGAGGAGTTGAAGGGTTATTTCAACCCTTCACTTGTCTCACATTGGTTTTATAAATTAGTGTAGACTAGTTTATATTAAATTTAAGTAAGAATGCTTGATAAAATGTTCTTTAAGGGGTTCATATAAGTGGACCAAATGCGAATGTCTTAGTCTCAATTTTATCTTTTTGGATTAAATTTATTTGGAATTGATAAGGGTTGACTAAGTAAAGATCGCGGATAAGGCAATCGAATAAAGATCTAACTAAGTTAAGACCCATTGGAGATTAGCCTAATCTAATCGAATAAGGTCAAGCCGTTGAAGATTAAGCTTGTAATCTGGGATTTGACGGAGATGGTTGCACAACTTGGCATGATGTTGGTGGATGTGTGACGTGTATATGCGACGTGATAGAATGCTATTGGATGGCGTAATGTGTTAGAGGCCATTAACTGACAGACTCTAACCTTAATTCCCTCTATAAATAGTCTACCTCTGGCAGACTTGGAGGATACATTGCATATGCATAAAGCATTCTGCTCACATTATGCCTCTCTCAAATTCCTTCCCTCATTTTTATCCTGATATTTAATATTCTCCTATATGATATAATCATCCAGTCTTATATATCCCTTTCCTGAAATTATGATATTCGGCTGTCTGATTCTGATTCCAGTGACTAAGTATTGTTCAAAGTGAACGAGATGGAGTGCACCTGATCATTCTAGACCATCTCATCCTAGGAGGAGCAGCATTGTACCCATTGCACTGATGAGTCGGGGCACTTGTTTCTTCAAGGCAAATAGAATTTTGTGATTTGGTCGTCTTATTGATTCTGCTATGATACAGGATCCTTAAGCTAAGCTTTTATTTAAAATTTTCATCTAATTTAAATTATACCGATAGCATGCTTTACTGTTTTAATGCCTCGGTTGATAGTAATATTTGAGCTTTTCTTGGACTCGTATCTAGTTAAATATATGCATGAATTCTATTATGCCTTGAATATGTTGTATGTATAATTCTAATCACGCATGCTATATTTGGATTTCAAATTGATAAAAACACACATTTTGCCATTATTGTGATTATCTGCTCCAATTCCTAATAATTTGATTTGCAATATTTATTTATTGTGTTGCACTACTGCATATTAGTGTATCCTGGAATCAATAATATTAAAGAAATGAGTATTTTGTGTTATTTATTTGTTGAAATTCTGATTAGATATCTTGTCTAGGAATCTTGCCTAGAAATTTTGCCTAGTTATTCTGCTTTAGGATTTTTGTTAGAAATCTATCATGGCTTCAAATATTAGTGCTATTGGTGACATTGTTGACCTTTTGAACTACCGAAAAAGTTCTCAGGCCAGTTCTTTAAGCATTAGCAACAACGCATGAAACTTTGGCTGACGATGAAAGGTCTTCTTTTGTTAATTCAGTTGACCATGCTAGAACTGATTGAAACTGATCCTAAGGCCAAAGAAATAGCTGATTAGAAAATGAAGAATCAGATTGTTTGAGGAGTGATTCTGTCAGCTTTGTTTGATACACTCTTTGATGTATACTATTTTGATTCCTATTTGGCTAAGTCTTTATGGGACTAATTGGATAGGAAATATAATACTAAAGAGTAAGGGCTTGAAAATTATTCAGTTTCCAAATTCCTAAAGTATCAAATGGTTGAGGGTAGGTTTGTATCTAAACAAATACATGAATTGATCAATCTAGAGCATTCCTTGGTTGATGCTGAGATGAAACTTTCTGAAAAATTCATGGTCATGTCTATTTTTGATAAATTCTCCAAATTGTGGGAAAATTTTGGCATGATTTTAAAGCATCAAAAAGGGAAATTAATTTTAAATGATCTAATGATTGCCATAAGCATTGAAGAGAAAATAGAAATCAATCTCATAATGTTCTTGTTGAGTATAATCTTAAGACAAATGTGATAATGGGAAAGAAGAAAGCCAACTTGAACTCAAACTCTAAGACCATCGATAAAGGAAAAGCAAACATAATAAGAAATTGAAGGCAAATAGGCCTTATTGGAATTGTGGACATACAGGGCATTGGGCTAAGGAGAGTCCCTTTAAGAAAGCTAAGGCTAAAATCCAGTTTGCTGGACTAATTGTCAACATGGTTGCTGGAGACACCAGTGAAGCTGGAGTTCCTGATGCATCTATTGATGAGTATGTTTCTTTCAGACCAAAATTATTCTTTATCTATGAACCATAAAATTGGCTGATAGACATTGGTGTTAATGTGCACATTTATGTTGACAAGTCACTATTTGTGTGTCTTACCAGCCTAATAGTGGAAGGATTGTGATGATGAGGAACTTAAGTGTAGCTAATGTGTTAGGGATAGGACGCGTGGACTTGAAATTTTCTTTGGGGTGCATACTGTCTTTGCAAAGGGTGTATTATGTCTTGGTAGTTTGAAAAAATGTAATAAGTGGTAATGTAATAGTTAGGGAAGGTTATGAAATTTCTTTCAAGTTAAATAAAGTTGTAATTTTATATTACGGAACTTTTATTTATAAAGGCTATCTTTTTGATGGTTTATTTAAACTACGACTTGAGAACATTATTGATTCAAATAAAGTTGATTTTTCTAATTCTCCTATCATTAATGTTATTGAGAATTCATTAATTTGGCATAGTCATTTAGGACATTTAAATTTTAGTTCTGTCACACGAATGATGAACTTAAATTTAATTCCTAAACACAGAATTGAACAAGGTCATAAATATCAAATCTGTGCTGACGCTAAGCAAGTGAGAAAGCCTTACCACTCGATTGAAAGGTAAATGGAAATTCTTGACTTAGCGCACATAGATATTTGTGAGTTCAATGGGGTTTTAACAAAAAATAATGAAAGATACTTTATTACCTTTATAGATGATAGCAATAGGTATTGTTATGTTTATTTAATAAAACATCAATTTGAAGCACTAGAAAAGTTCATAACGTTCAAAAATGAAGCTAAAATATAAATTGGTAGAAAACTTAAATGGTTAAGGTCAGATAGGGGTGGAGAATATGGGTCCAACCCATTTCATGAATACTGTCAAAATTTTGGCATAGTTCATTAAGAAAATGCCCTTTATTCTCCCGATTTGAATGGGATAGTTGAGCGAAAGAATAAAACATTTATAGATATGATTACCAGTCTGCTTTGAATTTTGGATTACCTAATTACATATGAGGGGAAGCTCTGAATATGGCTTGCCATATTCTGAATAGAGTTCCTCTGAAACATAAAGAAAGCACTCCATTTGAATTCTAGAAAGGTAGGAAACCCAGTCTGAAATACTTCCAAGTGTGGGGTTGTCCTACAAAAGTTCTAGTCCCTGAACATAAGAGGAAGAGGCTAGGTCCTAAGACTATTGATGCAATCTTTCTAGGCTATGTGGAAACATCTTATGCGATGAGATTTTTGGATATTAAATAAAAAATTTCGAGCATAGACATGAACATTATAGTTGAATTTTGCAATGCTACATTCTTTGAGAACATGTTTCCCATGAAGACTGGGATACCTCAAAATATTTCTTTAGATTCAACCCTTGAGTCTACATCGATTTTTGATCATGTGGAAAAGATGATGAATGTGGGGGGTGGTCCTAGTAGTACTGACACAGTTTCTTAAAAACTGGATGAACCTAGACGGAGTAAAATGGCTAGAATTACTAAGAACTTTGGAAGTGATTTTGTTACTTACAATGTCTAGGGTGATTTTGTTACCTTTAAGGATGTTATGGCTTTTTCTGAGGCTAAGCATTGGAAGAAAACCATTAAGAGTGAGATAGATTCTATTGTCTCGAATGGGACAGGGGAATTAGTTAATCTCCCTCTGTGGTGTACTACTATAGGAAGTAAGTAGATCTTAAAAAAGAAACTTAAATTGATAAGACTGTTGATAAGTTTAAAGTAGGCTAGTTGCTAAAGGGTTTAAGCAAAAGGAAAGAATAGATTACTTTGACACCTATTCCTTAGTAGCTCATTTGACTACCATTCGAGTGCTTATAGCACTAGCTTCCATATATGATTTTCCTATTTACTAGATGGATGTGAGAATAGCCTTTTTGTATGGTGATCTTGAGGAAGAAATTTATAGGAATCAGCTTGAGGGATTTGTAGCTTCTGGAAATGAGTGAAAAGTTTGCAAGCTTGTTAAATCACTTTATGGTTTGAAACAAGCACCTAAACAATGGCATGAAAAGTTTGACAAAACCATATTGTCATTTGGCTTCACAGCAAACAATAATGACAAGTGTGTCTATTACAAAGTTATAGGTGATAACTGTATTATATTATACCTGTATGTAGATAACATTTTGTTAATTAACTCCAACACTGAGATTATCAATGAGAGTAAGTGTTTCTTAAAGAATAAGTTTGAAATGAAGGATATGGGTGTTGCAGATATGATTCTTGGACTTAAGTTGACTCGTTCACCTGAGAGTATAGCAATTTCTCAATCTCACTATATTGAGAAGATAATTGAAAATTTTGGCTATAAATAAAGTAGAATTACAAAAACACCATATGATCCTTCAGTGGCCCTCTTTAAGAATGAAACTGGTGTACTAGTGTCTCAATTGAGGTATTCTCAAACAATTGGCAGCTTACAATATCTTGCAAATAGGTCGAAACTAGATATCTCATTTGCAGTCTCTGAGCTTGCTAGATATACAAGCTGTCATAATCGAACCTATTAGGAGGCTTTGGATAGGGTACTTCTGTATCTAAAGGGCTTAGCTTTACTAGTCTTGCACTACAGGAGATTTCTTGCAGTGTTGGAAGGGTATAGTGATGCTAGCTGGATTGCCAAAAACTTTGAAAGTAATAGGTGTACCGGGTATGTATTTACCATGGGTGGGGGTACTATCTCCTGGAAGTCTACCAAACAGACTTGGGTAATTTGGTCCACTTTTGAGGCTGAGTTGTGTGCTTTGGACATTGTTAGGACAGAGGCAGAATGATTGTATTGGATGATGGTACAATTACCCATGGTGTTCAAACCTTTTTCGAAAATAACTGTATATTGTGATAACCAAACAACAATTACAAAGATTAGAAATTCAAAGTTCAATCAAATGACCTACAAACACATCTAAGTTAGACTAAAGTTTATAAGGGAGTTAGTGTCTGAAAGGGTCATAGCAATTGATTCTGTTAGTCTAAAGACAATATTGCAGACCCTCTAACTAAAGAACTTGATTTGTTCTCAATTCATAAATTCAGGTTAGGGATGGGACTGAAAACCCATTAGTGATATATCTGTAGCAGCAACCTAACCTATCAACTAGAGATCCCATAAGGTAGGTTCAATGTGGTATAAACAAGCTACTGAGTATATCAAGTTGCAGCTAAAATTAAATTTATACTTTGTATCTCGTGTCTCGCCCTTGAATGCCTGATAGGTGTTGATTACTGCTGGTATAGTAAGAGTTTAACACTAAATGGGGTTAAGTCATTTGGACGAGATGCTGGCAGTGCATCCTTGGAGATGCTCAACTAATTGAATGTAGTCCTTTGGCCGAGAGTAAAGGAATTGGGTTGTTCCTTGACAAACATTCATGATACAGGATCGAAACACATGGCCTTAATGTGCAACCCTAAAGATCAATAAATAGCCTTAGCTCATTGTTACTGATGGATGTAATCACAATCACGGGTACTAATTCAAGGCTTAGATCTATTTGTCCTAGTGATAACATAAGTTAAATAACTTAGTGAGTGGTTGAAAGTGGAAGGTACCATTTCTGAAAGCGTGCTATGATAAATCTGATAGCCATTATCTTTAAATTTGTGGGGGGATTGTTGTAATTAGCATAATTAAGCCTAATTACATATTTAATTATTATTTGGATGGATGCCAATTATGATTGGAATTTACAGATAATTAAAGGGTTAAAATGGAGGAAGAATAAATAGTTAAGTGTTGAATTACCCCTCATTGATACTTTGAGAAAGAGGAGACTTACTTGTGAATTATAAAACAAAGTAGAGGAGTTAAAGGGTTATTTCAAACTTTCACTTGTCCCATATTGGTTTTATAAATTAGTGTAAACTAGTTTTTATTGGATTCAAGTAAGAAAGCTTGATAAAGTATTCTTTAGGGAGTTCATAAAAGTGGACCACACACATGAGCCGCCGCCTAACCCAATTCCATGTCACGGGCGGGGGCACTAGGGCGAATGTCTCAGTCTTAGTCTTGTCTTTTTGGATGAAATTTATTTGAAATTGATAAGGGCTAGACTTGGCAAAATTTAACCCGTACCCATGGGTATCCAAAACAATACAGGTAATGGGCCTTCCTCCTCCGACCCAAAAAATTGTGAGTAATTTTACTTGTACCCAATTTACCCGCCATCTTTTGGTCCGGCTGTGGGTAACCCATAAATTTTTTTTTTATTTTTATATATTATATATTTATATATATACTTACATATAAATATTTTTAATCTAAATATTAAATTTTGATTTCATAAATTAAAAATCTATAGCAAATTAAACTAAATTATATCGTAAAATTGCTTGTTGTGCATATTCCCATGGATACAACATCGTTTTCTACAAGGATAACAATATTTGATTGATATTTAAATTTTCAGTTCAAAAACCTTTTGGCATGTAATGGAATTTAAGTTTGAACTTTTGAATGTGATGTACTTTAAATTTGTTAGATTTTGAATACTCAAGGCATAAGTTTTAAATTATAATATTATTAATATGCTTTAGGTATTTGTTCAATTTAATGTTTGAAATTTGTAGTCTTTGTTTTTTATAAAAATAAGTTTTGTTTAGTTAATATTTGAGTAACATCATATTTACCTTTAAATATATATATATATATATATATACATAACAATGGATACCCACGGGTTACCTGTTACCCATGAGAATGGGTAACGGGTCCCCTACCCTGTATTAAAAAAAATGGGTAAATTGATAAATTTATCCAATCCGTTGGTATCCGTCATTGGGTTACCCAAGGGTATCCAATTGCTAGGTCTAATAAGGGCTGACTAAGTAAAGATCGTAGATAAGGCAATCGGATAAGGGTTTGACTAAGTTAAGACTCATTGGAGATTAACTTAATCTAATCAGATAAGGTCATGTCGTTGGAGATTAAGCTTGTAATCTGGGACTTGGCAGAGATGGTTACACGATGTGGCATGATGCTGGTGGATGTGTGATGTGTATAGACGACGTGGCAGAATGCTATTGGATGGGGTGATGTGTTAGAGGCTATTAACTAGCAAACTCTAACCTTAATTTCCTCTATAAATAGTTTGCCTCTGGTAGACTTGGAGAATACACTGCATATGCATAAAGTATTCTGCTCACATTATTCCTCTCTCAAATTCCTTCCCTTCTTTTTATCCTGATATTTTGATATTCTCCCATATGATATAATCATCCAGTCTTATATATCCATTTCCCAAAATTCTGATATTCAACTACCTGATTCTGATTTTGACGATTGAGTACTGTTCGAGGTGAATGAGACGGAGTGCACCTGATTGTTTTGGACCATCTCATCCTAGTTGAGCAATGCTGTACTTGTTGAATTGGTGAGTCGGGGCGCTCGTTTTTTTCAAGTAAATAGAATTTTGTGATTTAGTCGTCTTATTGATTATGTTACAATACAAGATCTTTAAGCTAAGTTTTTGTTTAAATTTTGTATCTAATTTAAATTATACTGATAGCATGCTTTACTACTTTAATGCCTCAGTTGATATGTAATTTCTTGGCTTTTCCTGGACTCGTATCTGGTTAAATATTTGCATGAATTTTGTTGTGCCTTGAATATGCTGTATGTATAATTATGATCGCGTATGCTATATTTGAATTTCAAATTGATAAAAACGCACATTTTGCCATTATTGTGATTATCAGTTCCAATTCATGATAATTTGATTTACAATATTTATTTATTGCATTGCACTACTGCATGTTGGTATATCTTTCAATCAAAAATAGACCTCAAGTTTACTCTATTAGACCGTTGATTCGGCCTAGTTCGACTACCAATAGTGACAAGGCAGAGCGTTTGAAGTGGTTGGATGAGCAGTTAGCCGGGAGAGTTTTATTTGTCTCGTTTAGCATTAGTGGCACCTTATCAATGGAGCAACTCAAGGAATTGGCTTTGGGTTTAGAAATGAGCGGACAAAGATTTCTTCTGATGGCTAGAAGCCCAAATGACAAAGCTCGAATGCCGCATATTTTTGTATAGATTATGACAAAAAAAATGGCCGCTTTTGAATACCTACCTACAGATTTCATGGAAAGGACAAAAGAAAAGGGTTTCGTGGTGCCCCAGTGGGCACCTCAAATTGAAGTCTTGGGCCAACCGACGATGGGCGAAGTTTTGACGAATTGTGGGTGGAATTCAACATTAGAGAGCATTGTACTTTGCATCCCTCTTTTTGCTTGGCCGCTTTACGTGGAGCAAAAAATGAATGCGGTGTTGTTGAGTGAAGATCTGAAGATCGCTCTTAAGGTTAAAGAGAATGTAAATGGTGTTGTGGACAGCAAGCAAATCTCGAGGTTCATAGAAAACTTGATGGAAGGAGAAGAAAAAGTAGAAATACGAAAAAGGATAAGAATTTTGAAGGAGAATGTTAATAAAACGGGCAAAATGCAATTTTAGTTCCTGATCTTTTGACACATGTCAGTTTGGTTCATTAAATATTTTGAATTTCAAAAAAGTTCTAAGATTAAAAAATTTCATCACATTGAGTCCATTTTATTGCAATTTTGGTCCATTTTGTCGGAAAATTGCACCCTTCAAGCATTTGATAGGAAATTTGGGGATTTATTAACACGTGTCCAATTTTTTCCACATTCTCATGCTCAATTGGCAAAATCTACCATGTTACCTAACAACATCGCGTCACATCAGCACGCACTCATATTAAGTCTTCTTTTGTTGTTTTTGGGAATCAAACTTGAGACATCCACTATAAAAAACAAGCAAGATAACCACTTCAGCCAATGATAGGTATTCAAGTTTTTTATATGTCCAAAAACCAAATATATTTACAAATTAAAAAATATATATTTTTTCAAATTAAAAAAGATATATTTGTGGATTAAAAAATATATAAAATCTAAAACTCTATTTCTCTTATCTCCATTTAGGTCTCTCTCTTTCTAACTTTAATTTTGTCTTTTTAGTTGAAGATTTTCAAACATTTTCTATTCAATAAAAAATAAATAATGAAAATTTGTTTTTGATTTATTTGAAATAAATTAATGAAGATTAAATTTGTATTTCTAAAATTTGTAAAAAAATCAAATATTTGATTTTATTAATTCATAATAACAAAAATAAATTTGTATATAAATTTTAAGGAAAATTAAATTTATAATTTTTTAATAAAAAGAAAAATTAAAGTAACAATAATTTAATTTGTGCAAATTTGGTAATATCTTGGGTAGACCAAAAATAGTAAAGAGATTTTGTCTGACAAAATGTTCTAGTGCCGTACCAAAATACAATTTTATGACACTTATTTTAAAGGGGACAATGTAAGGAAGAAAAATTGTTTCCGATGTATTATTGCTGGCTTTGCATTTGATCACTATATAAAACTGTAGTTTGGTAAATTACGTTTCACTAATGCTAGTAGCTAGTTTATACCCGTTGGTGGATTTTATGACTCTGAAACTTTTAACTAATTATAATTAAAGGGAATCAGGTAATCAAAAGGTGGTGGCTACAAAAAGGGAGGAAAAGAAAAAGGGATACCGTTACATTCTCACATTTAATTCGGCCATAATATTGAATAAATGATAAATTTAATTTTGTGGTTTGCTGGCTACTAATATAATGCATTATGATACTGTTTAAAATTTGACCATCATTGGCTGTATATAGTATGGATTGAATGAATAATATTATTTGCTGAATTGTCCATATATTTTTGAATGTTATTTTCGGTGGGAGTTCGTTCTGTGAGTATACTTATGTAGCATTGGTGCCAAAAGGAATAAATTTTCATAGCACCAATTGAAAACAAGAAAGTAATTTTGTACTTTTTTTTATGATCTCTCTGTTACATAATTTTTACAAAGTCTTTTATATGATTAAAAGTTCAACTAACTGGGATCATAACCGTCCACAATCCAATAACTATTGGCATACAACTAAATCAATGAAATGAAATCACGTGTGACCCATGTCTCTCCTTTTCTGGATCAGACGCAGCTCAGCTCTTCCCTTGGGTGTAGCTTGGCTTCCCTAAGTGAGGCTCGGCTACCTTAAGTGCAACTTGGCTATTTTAGTGAAGCTCGGCTTCCCTGAGTGCAGCTTGGCCAGTTTAATTTAGCTTGGCTCATCATAGGAAGTTTCGGTTGGTCTGAAGCTTGGATCTTCTCTTTAGCTCGGGCTATTACATCCGTATCACATCTCGCCCCAAAATGTAGTTCAAAAGTGGTTTGAACTATAACCAAGTTTGAGCTAAAGGTGGATTAGGCTTAATCATCAGGATGGAAAAACAACTTTGTTGCTAGCAATTTCGCTAGGACAAATAGGAAATTTGGTCATTGTCTTGCCAGCTGAGGTGTAGTTCTGCAAGGTACATCTACTAAGATGACACCTTGGCCAAGCTGTTATTCCACTTCTAGAACCATGCGACCTGAAAACTATCCCTTGTTATCGAGATGACATTGTGGCTGAGGAGATTAATGCAAATAGCTGCTAACACTTTTTTGTACTTTTTGTAGAAAAGACAGGCCATTAATTTTCCTCTTTTTAAAGTCATGTCCATCAAGTGCATTAAATTAGCTGTCTCATCTTGTGTATCCTGAGTGCTACTTGTATGGCTGAGTTCGAAGTTGGGAGTCCAAAAGCCTCTTGGCTTTTTCTATAAATTCCCCATCTCCTCTCCACTTCTCATTTCTTCCTCCATTCCTCTTCTTACTCTCTGTTTCTTCAATCGAATCCTTCTCGCCGCTGCTCGCCGTTGGACCACGGAGTTCTCCCATCACCACTCTATTTGTGCTTTCCTACTAACAATGAGCCCAGGTTCTTTCTAAAGATCTATTCTTCCCCTCTTTTTCCATTTTTTTAGTTGGTGTTTTCAGAATACCTTTATTTTCTTTGTGTATATTTAGAAATCGCTTGCTATTTCTGCTAACTTAGATGAGGGTAGTGATTTCGAAGGATCAAATCTTAGTATTCTTGTAGAGGTGATGCAAGAGACTGAAAAGGGAATGGCGGGTGCGGGTTTACCCTATTACAAAGTTTATTTCTCTAGGATGACTCGATATAAGAGCAGTAACTTAAGAGAGATTATGGACATACTCTTTGAATATTCAATAATTGTGCCGAGATCTTCAGATTGGCCACATGTGCCTCCTGCAAGTTTTCTCTATTTTTATGTAAAGCAAATGTGCGGTAGTCTACACTTCCTCATACCTAAGCTGTTGACCTCTATCTCTAGGGGTTTAGGTGTTTCTCTTAACCAATTTACGCCCAACTCATTTAGACTGATGTGGACTTCATCATCCAGTGTAGACACCTCTAAATAGAACCAATTGCCTCATTGTTTCACTCTTTTTTTTATCCAAAATCTTTAGGATAGGGTTTGTTTTACCTTACATCTCAGAAGGATGTGCCCTTTCTATTTAAGTATCCTACTTTTGTAAAGCATTGAAAAGAGCCTTACATATTTATTTCTTTGCTTGGGTTGTGGGGGTTCCCTTCAACATGGGTAGAATTTTTGCCTAATGAGAGCTTTTCTCGTAAAAGATCCTCACTAGGTTGGCAGCAACTCTTAAATAGGTTAAATAGTTGCCAACTATAGTTTTCTTGGAAAAATCAGGTTTCCTCTACCATTTTTCTTTGAGTCCAAAAGTGGAGGAGCTTACTAAGCTATTTGGTATTTTACTTGACCTTGATACATTTGCTACGACTTTAATAGGCTGCACTTGACACCTTGCTCTCTTCTCCTCTCTTTTTTTTTCTTTTTATTTTGCAGAAAGACTATTCACTAAGGCGTTCCTTTTGGCCAAAGTGACTACTTAATCAGGGAGGCAAAAGAATAATCAACCTCATAAGTGAACTGGTGGTGCCAGCTCTTCTCGAGGGCCAGTAGCCGAGGTGTCATCCAAGAAATGCCCCACTCTTGCACCGAAGGCTCCTACTCCCAAGAGGCCAACACCACTCCTTGATACATAAACTATGGCTGAGGATATCCCAGAGGAGCCTAGCTCCCTCAATTTGTGTCGTAGTCACCTAAATAACTATTTAATGGCAAGCAGCTCGATTCTGACTGATACAACCCACTCTTTGGGCTAAGCCTTCCTTAGAGGTATTTCCACTAGCTCTGATTAGCAATTAGTTGATACCATGCCTTTTAACAATCTTCACAACTAATTCACCTCATTTTTGTTGAAGTTACATTATCAGCTCTCTTTAATGTTAGTAGCTTGATAGCATTACTCATACCATACCTAATATTATGCATTCTTTAGGCCAGTATTCTCATGGGAAGCATCTTAGCTCGATGAGAGGGAGAGCACCAACAATTAGAGGCTAATAGATAAAGGTTGACAGCCGAGCTGAGTAGGCTTCAGGCTAAGGTGGGTAAGTTTGCTGAGTTGAAGAAACAACTCGCTTCCCTTCAAGAGAAGAATGATGAGTTGGTCACTAACCTCATAAAGTTTGAGCTACTGTGATCCAGCTATTATCATAACAAACGGAGGAGGCAGAGAGGGCTAAGGTGGAAAGAGGTCGAGAAGGGCGAGATATCTTTCTTAAGGTATTTCCTGACACCAAGGAGGGAAAAACCTTTCTGGAAAACTATTGGCAATCTCGTTTGATAGAGTACCTGAAAAGCAGCGAATTCAAGCAAATATTGGTTAAGAAAGCTTTGAGGTACTATTACCTTGGCATCAACATTTGTGCTGACTAGTGGAGGAAAAGGGCATATTGAGGTTTGGTCAGTTGGAAGAGAATGTTGATCGCATATATGGCTTTCAGTGTCTCCTATCAGATTCGAAAGATGAAGTAGTTGCTAGTGCTGAAGATGAAGGCACACCTGTGGAAACATCATTGCCTGGAGAGCCACATCCAATGTTTGAGATATCCACTGTAGTTGAGGCGTCTATTGTAGCTGAGCTTTTTGGCTAGACTGCCACCCCTGCTGAGGAGTCTTCAACTAATGTGACTGCATCCAATGTAGCTATAGATCTTCTTGACCTTCCCTCATCTTGAGAGCAGTATTATACTTTACTTAGCAGCCAGTCTATTATGGCTCATGTTTTTGCTCTAGTATGCATAAAAATTGTACACTTTTTGTAAGGAAATGGAACCTTAGGTTACTAAGTATTTTCGCAATAGGTATTACCTTACTTCTTTAAATTTTAGCTGCGCTGCTGGCAGGCCACCCAACAAGATTAATCTATTTTTTTTTCAATTCACCCGATCTGATTTGGCATTTGCCATTCACTTGGACATTCGGTCATGGTGTTTAGATCAGCCAAGTTGGTATCAGTCTGGCATTTGCCATCTTTACTCAAACATTTGTCCATTGCATTTAGATCAGCCAAGCTAATTTTAGTTTGGCATTCACCATCTTCATTGGGACATTTATCCATTGCATTTAGATTAGGTGAGATGATTTTAGTTTGGCATTCACCATCCTCACTTGGACATTCGTCCATTGTATTTAGATCAGCTGAGCTGATTTTGATTTGGCATTCATCATCTTCAGTTGGACATGCATCTATTATGTTTAGATCAATTGAATTGATTTTAGTTTGGCATTTACTATCTTTACTTGGACATTCATCCATTGTATTTAAATCAATCGAGCTGATCTTAATTTGGCATTCGCCATTCACTTGGACATTTGTTCATTGTATTTAGATCAGTTGAGCTGACTTTAGTTTGGCATTTGCCATCTTCACTTGGACATTCGTCCATTATGTTTGGATCAGTCAAGCTGATTTTAGTTTGGCATTTGTCGTCTTCACTTGGACATTCATTCATTGTATTTAGATCAATTAAGCTGATTTCAGTTTGGCATTCGCCATTCACTTGGACATTCGTCCATTATATTTAGATTAGTTGAGATGATTTAGAGAAATGAAAATGACTGAATTTCAAAATAGACTTACAGGAAATCGAAATTGACCCAACTTAACTTTTTATGAAAATAAAGCTAAAGTAAAATAGGACTAGTAATGCAAACTTCAATAAAAAGAAATTACATGTAAAAATGTTGCAAGTTCTGTACATTCCATGGGTAAACTGCTTTCTTTCCTTCAATTGTTTCCAGCTCATATACTCTTCCCTTCAGCACTTTGATCACCTTGTAGGGTCCTTCCCAATTTAATTCTAGCTTTCCAACGTTCCCCAATATATTTGCTCTTCTCAGCCGCCAATCTCTCTCTTGAAAACTACGAGGCTTGACCTTCCTGTTGAATGTGGTTTACATCTTTTGCTTGTATTTAGCCAGTCTAAGGAAAGTGTTCTCCCTATTTTCTTCAATCATATCTAGGGAAACCTTGAGCAACTCCCTATTCTCCTCAAGATTATATGCCAATGCCTGATGCGACTCTAGACCTACCTCGACTGGGATTAATGCATCTATGCCATAGACCATACTGAAGGGCATTTCAATGGTTGACACTTTAGGTGTAGTCATGTGTGCCCATAACACGCTGAGAAGTTCATCCACCTAACCACCCCCAGCCTGGTTCAACCTTTTCTTCATACTTCTCAAAATATTGTGATTAATGACCTTCGTTTGCCCATTGGTTTGGGGATAAGCTACGGTGTTGAAGTGTTGGACTATTTTCATCTCCTTGCACTAGGCTCGCACCTTGGCTCTTTGAAATTATCTTCCATTATTTGAGATGAACTCCTTGGGGATGCCATGTCGACATACTATGTTCTTCCATAGAAATTTGAGTACCTTATTCTCACTTATTTTAGCTAGTAGCTCTGCCTCTACCTATTTGCTAAAATAATCTACTGCCACCAGTAGAAATTTTTTTTTTGACTGCTATAGGGAAAGGACCCATAATATCTATCCCCCATTTAGTGAAAAGGTAAGGTGCACTCATTCTGTGTATTGGCTCGATCGGTACATGGCTAATTTGGGCGTACCTCTGGCACTTGTCACATCTCTTTACTAACTCCATTGCATTGACTCAGACAATAGGCTAGAAGTATCCAGCTTGAATAGTCTTGGAGGCTAATGCCATCCCGCTTAGGTGATTCCCACAACACCCTTCATGAATCTCTCATAGGACATACTCCCTTTCTTGAGGGAATAAATACTATAGCAATGGTTGAGAAAAGCCCCTATTGTACAGTAGCCCATTCACCATAGTGAACCTTATCGCCTGTACATGCAACTTATGATTAGCCCTCGGGTTGTCTCCCTACAAGTATCATATAATAGGTGTTCTCCAATCCTAACCCTCTTTATAGTGAGAACTTTATCTTTGAAACTCCGTTTGTCTAGCTCTTTGATAGTTATTCATCGAGTGTTGCATTCAATCAAGGAGCTAGCTATCTTGGCTAAACAATCTTCCTTTTTATTTTTCTCCTGAGGGATCTGAGTTTTTTGAAGCTTGGCCAACTGCTATCTTACTTTATCCACTAGTCACAAGTATTTGTTGTTCCTAATTTCCTTGGCTTCATATTATCCTTCAACTTGCTTCACCACCAATTGCCAATCATTGAACACTTGGACACGTTTGGCTTTACTCTGCATGGCCATTCTAATACCCCATATCATGGCCTCATACTTTACTTCATTATTAGAGGCTTTAAAATGAAACTTACCGCAAACTCCATCTCTTCACCTTCAAGATCAACAACCACTATTTTGGCTCCACTTACTCCATATCCTGATGATCCATCAACATATACGATCCACAGGCCTTCATCCCCAATTATAGGTACGTCTGCAATAAAATTCGCTAATGTTTGTGCTTTTATGGGATTTTTAGGGGCGTAGCTTATATAAAATTCCCCCAACTTAATGGACCATTTGACTAGCCTTGTTGTCACGTTAGCCTTTCTGAGGGTCTGCTTTAGAAGGTGGTTAGTACACACAACTATAGGATGAGATAAAAAATAGGGCCTTAACTTTCTTGCTGTGACTACCAAAGCTAATGCCATCTTATTAATTTCTAGGTATCTCAGCTTGGCAGCATGCGGAATTTTGCTGACATAGTACACCAGCTTTTGATTGGTTCCTTCCTTCTTCACAAGTAACAAGCTCACGGTCTGCTCGGCCACTGTCAAGTACAAATTGAGCATTTCTCTTGGAGTGGGCTTCGTTAGTAATGAAAGCTCAGCTAAGTAGGACTTCAACTCCTCAAACGCTTATTGTGCTGCTTTTCCCCACTCAAACTATTTCACCTTTTGCAATATCCCAAAAGAGGGCAAACTTCTATCAATTGATTGAGATATAAACCTACTCAGAATGACTATCCTTCCTGCCAATCTTTGGACCTTATTCATGGTTCTGGGAAACTTATCTCCAAAATAGCTCAAATTTTCTCCGAGTTAGCCTCAATCCCCCTTTCTATCACCAGATAACCTAGGAACTTACCTCCCTTAACTCCAAATGTGTATTTCTCCAGGTTTAGCTTCATCTCATACTTACATAGGGTTTTGAAAGTCTGTTTTAAATCTCCCACATGATTAGCTTGACTCGTACTCCTCATAAGTATATCATCAACATATACTTCCATATTTTGGCCAATCTAATGCTTGAACATCCAATCTACTTGCCTTTGATACATGGCTCATGTATTCTTTAGACCAAAAGGCATGACAAGATAATAGTAAGTTCCCTAGGATGTGATGAAACTTACCTACTTTTGATTCTCCGAGTTGACAAAAATTTGATAATATCTCTGTGAGGTATCCATCACGCTGAGGAGTTTGTACGCAAAAGTGGAATCCACCAACAAGTCTATTCTAGGTGGAGGGTAGAAATCCTTCGATCAAGCTTTGTTCAAATCCCTGAAGTCTATGCACACTCTCTACTTGTGTGCATGCTTTGACACTAATAACACATTGGAGATCGATTCTAGAAACTGGATTTCCATAGTATGCCTCACATCTAGAAACTTTTCCACCTCTGGCTGGATTATGTGATCTTTCTTAGGATCAAAATACCTCTTTTTTTGTTTAACTGGTTGGACGGTCGAGTTAACATTAAGCTTGTGCTCGACTATTCTTGGATATATGCCTATAAGGTCTTTAACAGAAAATGAAAAAATGTCTACATAGTCCCTCAATGCAATAATTAGCTCTATCTTCAAATCTGTCTCTAAGTGAGAGCTTATCTGTGTGATCTTGCTGGGATCTCCAGAAACCAATTCTATTGATAGGAGCTCTTCCTTAGGTTCTATTTTCTATTGCCTCTCTGTGATTAGAGGTACGCCCATATTATTCTGCCTTTGCTTGTGAATGGCTTCATCATTCTTATAATATCCCTTTCTCATTGCATCAACATAGCACTTTTGGGAAGTATACTAGTCTCCTACCATTTTCCCTACCATTCGCCCCGCAACATATTTCAGCTTCATATGGTATGGGGAAGCTACCGCCTGGAAGAGTTGCAACATAGGCCTGCCAAAAATCATGTTATACATAGAAGGAACATTGATTACCAAGAAATTTACCATACAGGTCTTTCGGTATATTCTTATTCCTAGAAAGATTGGCAAGGAAATTCATCCCCTAAGCCGAACCTCCTCTCTTGAAAATCCAAAAAAAGATGTTTCTATTAGCTCCAATATGGTGTTCTCTGGATCCATCTGTTAGAAAGCATCATGGAAATGAATATTTATCGAGTTATCTTCGTTAATGAAAATACAGGCCACTTCGAAGTTGGCTACCATTCCTATAATAACCAAAGCATTTTGATAGGGTAAATGTAAGGTTTTCAAGTTATCTAGTCCAAATTGAATAAATGGAATATTGTTAATGCTAAAGATGGATGCCACCTCTATATTTTTGTGCATCGTAGCCCAGGCCCTGGCTTTCCTAGCTCGATGGGTGTCTCCCTCAATTGGGCCTCCTCAGATCATATGAATTACCCCTTCGACTGTCTTATTTTTAGTATCATTCTTCTTATTAGGTTGTCGTATTTTTAGCTGCCCATCATGCAGTTGTGTAGGATACCTATCTTAGCCCCCAATTTTAGCCCTAGCCATAAATTTATCCAAATACCTATCTCGTACTAGCTGTTCTAACTTATTTTGTAGGTGATCACATTCTTTAATTATGTGTCCGTACTAATTGTGAAAGTGATAAAACCTGTCTAACTTAGGACACCTTGGCAGGTCTTTATGGGAGTGCAGCCATCAATGTAGGTTAAGATGTTCAATAGCCAGCATGATGTGTTTCCTGGGTAGTCATAGAGGGGTGTAGTAGTCAAACTTAGGACCTGCCATCGGTGGAGCTTTTACCTATTGTACAAGTATAGCTCTGAATTTCTCTTCTTGTCTAGGTTTTTTGCTGATAGAATCTTTCCTCCTATCCTTTCTCTTTTCCTTTAACTCTCTTTCCTTCATCTCACAATCCTCCTCTTCATGAATATACTTTTATGCCCACCTTAGGAGTTCATTATAGCTTTTTGCAGGTTTTCTGCTTAGGGACTGGAAGAAAGGGTCAGGTTGCAGTCCTTGAGCAAAGGCATCACTCAATAATTTTAGAGTGGTTGATGGAACCTCCAAGGCAACCATGGTGAATTGCCTTACAAAATTTTTTAAGTTTTCAGCCTTCCTTTGCTAAAAAGAAAGCAAGCTTACTATTTGTTATTGGTGAATTGAAGTAGGAATCTTCAGGTGAATTTATCAAACATATGAATAGATTGAGGTGGTAATTGTTTAAACCACCTTTGAGCAGCCACCCTTAGGGTGGTGAGGAAAGTCCTGCACTTTACTGTGTTTGAGAATTGATACAGTAGGGACAAGTTCTCAAACTTGCACAGATGATCAACAGGTCAGCAATACCTATGTACCTGGGCATGTTGAAAGACTTGTGATTCTTTGAGAATGGATCATGCAATATGGCCTCAACAAATGGTAAGGCCTTGACCTCTTCTCTCATCTTCTCTTCTATCCTATTTCTCATCTCTCCCAACTTCCTTCTCACCTTCTCCATCTCTGCTTCCAAGTTTGAGTGGGGCTTCTGTCTCTTATCCAAACCATGTCTCATTGAGACTTAACTTTTTGCTATTATTACTACCAAAGTGGCTGTTGCCTTTACTGGAGGTGTAGAGTTAACCAACCCCAAAAGAGGCACCGAACCATGAAGGGGTGGAATACTAGGTGCCATTCCTAGCAGATAGAGAATGACCATAGGGCCTGGTAGCATCGGCTTGGGGATCTCGGGTATGGCTCCAGCATATTAAGTGGAGACAATAACACCAAATGTTGACCATAAGAAGTTAACCAACTGCTCTGTGGTCATTTGCCCCACCATTGGAGATATTAGGGCAGCTCTTCCCTCCGTAACCATCACTGGCACCGCAGTAGCTGGGGGCGGGGCTGTAGTTGCCATGGGTGTTTACTCACTCTATGACATCATCCTCGTACCTGTCTCCCCGTTGTCTCCTGAATTACTCATTCTCATGTCTTGACTCCTAACCTATTTCCCACAAACGATGCCAAATTGATGCCAAAAGGAACAATTTTTTAGAGCACTAATTGAAAGCAAAAAAGTATTCTTGTATTTTTTCTATGATCTCTCTGTAACATAATTTTCACAAAGTCTTTTATATGACAAAAAGTACCACTAACTGGGATCATAATCACCCACTAATCCACTAACTATTGGCATACAACTGAATCAATGAAATGAAATCACGTGTGGTCCATGTCTCTCATTTTCTAGATCGGACGCAACTCGGCTCTTCCCATCGATATAGCTTGGCTTCCCTGAGTGCAGCTCGGCTAGTTTAATTTAGCTCAGCTCATTATAGGAAGTCTCAGTTGGTCTGAAGCTTGAATCTTCTCTTTCTCTTTAGCTTGGGCTATTACATCCATATCAAGCATTATTAAGCAACGCTTTATTCTGAAAGTATAACATGATTATTGTTTTGATATTATTACAAAAGTCGTATGAATGTATATAAAAATACTAGATTTATAATTCATCACTGAAAGAGTTAATTTTTCAATCCCTTTTCATTTTAAAGATAGAATACTTACATGCTTTAGTAAAAGATGTCTTTAGTTTTTTGAAATTTTATAATTCAGTCTGTTTAGTTGACCTATTTCAAAATTTGAAATGATTAATTATAGTGGTTTCACTTGATTACAAATATGGCTCATTTAAACATATTAATTTCACAAATTGATTGGTTTTCAATATGGGCTTGCATATTTTAAAAATCTTAAGAAAAGTGCTTATAACATTCTTTCGTAGTGGTAAATTTAAATTTTTTTATGTTGTTAATAAAAACCTCTAAGCTCGAGAAGAATATTTGTTTGATTCTATTTATTATTAAGCATAAAAAGAAATGGAAATGCATGGCAATTCTCTTAAAAATGTGGGGTTAAGATTAAAAGATAATATGAGGTTATTCTAATTCTAACGGTGAAAGAAATTTTAAATGTAATTATTATCACTTGATTGAATTAATAAAAGTTCACAATGGTGTCATTGCTATTATTTATTTGTGTTTAGTTTCTTCAAATTATAATAAAAATGTGGGGGTTGAAGCGGATTCCAATATTGTTGAATAATTTTCTACTTTCTTCTTGAGTATATAAGTGTGCAAGAAATATGTATCAAAATTCATGGGAGATTGCCAAAACAATAATGGTTCTAGAAGAAATTCGAAACTCTAAAAGATCCAAAGAATTTGTTGGTGATATTTTGATTTATTTTCCCAAATCTAACAATATAATATTTGTGGAGTTTTATCTTATCAAACATGTGCACATGCATAATTGAGTGAACATAAGGAGGAGGAAAGGGAAGAAAAATAAAATAAAATAAAATAAAATAAGAGGCATGTGATGATGGAAAACTGCTTCAGGGGACTAGCGCAGAGGCTAGATCCTTAATCATCAAGGGGGATGGGTTAAACCCATAAGGGAGTCATCTCCGGGAGTATCCCAACCTTTGTAATTGGAGACCTTATAAAGAAAGTGCAATGGGAAGGAACAACCCGTACTGCATAACTCATATATAGCACTAATTTTAAGGAGAGTGTACATGAGATACCCCCTTCCTATCCCTAAGGTGAAGTGCTATGATGATATGATGTTAACCTGGGCTTTGACCCTTAATGAGACCAAAGTAGGATTTTCTCGAGGTATGGGTCACGCATACCTTTGGAGGGCTTACCTAAGTGAGAGTTGCCATGGGCCGTGGCTATAGGTTTAGGCTAATCCTAGAGACCTCATGAGAATCAAGATTGAGCGCAAGGCCATTAATGTATTAACTTGCTATAACCATGTCCTAAAGTCAATATTGTGTGTCTGTGGTAATTGAAGTTTGGTTGAAGGGGCCTAATTCAAGGTTTAGTCCATTATGGCTCCCTCAAATGGATATTGCCAACACTAAGTGTATGTTTAAGCCTAGAAGGCACTTGCACTGATTGCACAGTATGAGTTGTCACCATATTTCTTTTATATATTGATTTCAAAAATTTTAAATCTTGTGAGGGATTGTTGGAAATTAAGCTTTAAAATTTCTTAATTATTCAATTTTAATTTCCAACACTTATTGAATTTTATGGCCTCTTTTATTATTTTCATTTTGTCATGATTTATATGTATTTATTATAATTTCACCGTCTTAATTTTTCTCATTATCTGGTCAATTATTATTAAGTTTATGATCAATTTTATGAGATTTTATTATTGGCAATTACTTCTTTTAACTGGTCAAATTATTTTACTATATAAAGGGGCCATCTATTAGTCATTTTGATGGGTGTGAATATTGTAAGTTTATACATTTTTCCCTTAATACTTTGTGATTTGGCAACATGACTATGAACAGTTCATAGTCTCGTCATGGTCATACACATAGGATGAGACATTGTTGAGAGCTAATGGGTTTATTTTGGAGTCATGATCAGCTACTACTACCCACACGAAAGGAGGCAATCATGGCTTTAAGATAATGACAAGTATCATGACTCTCCATTGATTCAACTCATTTTCTTCATTGTTTATGCGGTTTGATCTATTATTTCGTGTGTTTTAATTTTACAATATTTTTATGATGATGTTAAAATATTATTTCTATATTTGAACACAAATCACACAATTATCCACAATAGAATGGACTTAAGATCTAAATTCTAACTTACTCCAAACATTAGTTTAAAATGTGAGAATTGTCCAGTGCCATCCATAAAGACTACAACTCATTTACTCAACTAATGTGGGATGGAGCCCTGACTTTGGCCGATGGCAGGGGGATAGAAACTTGGATGGTTTGCTATCTATAAAACAAAAACAAACACCACACATGAACAATAATTAGTATTATTACAACATATTAATATTTACGTATGTGAAATGCATAAAAACAGTTAACATCTAAACTCAATAAGACATTAGTTTTCGTAGAAGTTTATATAGAATATATTATTCATTCATCTGATAAATTCTCAATCTTTATATCTAGCTAGATCTGTTGACGTGATAAGAGGACAATAATAATGGTCCATTGACATTGCAATCTTTGATTGGATGTTATTTACATCAACAAATTTAGGTAGACAAAGACTGAAGATTTTATGTAATAAATGAGCAAATTTATGAATAGAAATTTTTATTGGTATGTTCGGCTAATTAATTGATTATAGGTGTGGGAGATTCCTATAATGCTCCTTTTTTAATTAATTTTTTTGTTTGGAAATTATGTAATGACTTTAAAAGAGAAATGTCAATAGTGTAAAAAATTATTCTACGATCGTAAGTTGAAAATTCACTTGAGTTGTATATGTGGGCCCCGAGTGAATTCTCAACTCATAATTGTAGAATAATTTTTTACCACTTCTTAATGTAAATATTCAAACACTGTGAAGATGAGATGATGAAATTTTTATTCTATATGTTTCTAACTTTTGAAAATATTTGAGATAGATGGTGTTGAGATGAATATGATGAATGGGGAGTTGATTGGTACAATAGGCTATTAAGTAAATAGAGACAATGATGAGACTACATATAAGGCCATACCCAAATCATTAAATCATATTTTCTTCATGCAATAGTTTGGATACACATATGTTAAAATAGTTTGTAACACAAACACCATCCAACCATTTGAGCTCTCATTCATGGTAATTTGAAATCATTCATGCATGGTACCAAAAATCTCTAATGTGTTGAGAATGATATTGAAAATTAGCAAAAAAGTAACATGTTATGGCATTTATGTACTTAAGAACTGCCTTTATGTTCTTAATATGCAAAGGTTGTGTACTCAGTATGCTTGTTTTAGTATTTGCTTTTCCAAAGGCCAAGATGAGGTTCAATTTCACATGTGGAACACCATATAAATGACCCTAACACAATAAAATCATCGCTTCTCAAAGAAATAGTTTGGATACGCATGTGTTGAAATAGTTTGGAACATAAACATCCATATCCAACCACTTACACTCTCATTCATAGTAGTGTGAAACCATTCATGCATGGTACTATAAATTCCTAATGTGCTGAAAATGATACGCCATAGTCTTATGATTATGTAACAGCTAGATTAGGCAAAATTAAATTTAATCCCTTATGTGCTAAGGATGATACCGAAAATCCAAAAACAATACCTAGTATCAACATTTATGTATTCCAAAACCGTGTTTATGTACTTAATTTGCAAATGTAATGTACCTATTATGTGTTTTTCTATACTTGCGTTTCCAAAGGCCGAGTTAAGGCACAATTCGATGCGTGGAACAATACATAAGGCATCCTAATGTGACAAAACCATGGTTTGTTGAAGAAATGGTAGTAATAGTATATATTGAAATGGTGGAAACCTCAAACAGCCACATCTAACCACTTGCACTCTCATTCATAATATAAACCATTGATGCATGATCGAAATAAATCCTCTCGACACCACCATTGAAAATCAGTAAACTTATCAGAATTATATGAGGACTAATACACCATGGTCTTATGATCATGCAATGGCCAGATTAGGCCAAATTAAAATCAATCCCTTATCTGCTGAGAATGATACCAGAAATCCTTAAAAAAATACCTAGTATTGGCATTTATATAGTCCATAACTGCATTTATGTACTTACTTTGCAAATGTTGTGTATTTATTATGCGTGTTTCTATACTTTCTTTTCTAAAGGTCAAGATGAGGCACAATTCAATGGGTAGAACAACACATAATACACCTTAATGAGACAAAATCATGGTTTGTTGAAGAAATAGTTGTGATTGTATGTGTTGAAATAGTTGGGAACTCAAACTCCTACCTCCAACAACTTGTACTCTTATTCAGAGTTGTATAAACCATTGATGCATGAGCCAAATGAATCTTTCTAACACCATCGTCAAAACAAGTGAACCTATCATGACTATATGAGTCCTAGTACTAATATGTCGTGATCTTATGATTATGCAATTTCCAGATTAAGCTAAATTAAATTCAATCTCTTATTTGCTGAAAATGATACTAAAAATTGGCAAAAAAGTACTTAGTACCAACAGTTATGTACTCTAGAACTGCAATTATATATTGAATTTATCAATGTTGTGTACTTATTTTTTATGTTTATGTACTTGCTTTTCCAAAAGCCAAAATGGGGCTCAATTTGATATGCGTAACAATGCATACGATACATTGACACAAGAAGACAGTAGTCTGTTGAAGAAATAGTCATGATAGTATGTGTTGATATGGTTGGGAACTCAAACTCCCACATCCAACAACTTGCACTCTCAATCAAAGTGGTATAAACTATTGATGCATGAGTCAAATGAATTCTCTCAACACCATCATGGAAAACTAGTAAACATATCATGACTATATGAGTCCTAAGACTAATATGCCATGATCTTATGATCATGCAATGGCCAGATTAGGCTAAATTGAACTCGACCTCTTATGTGTTAAGAATGATACTAAAACTCGGCAAAACAGTAGTCAATATTGGCAGTTATGTACTCCAGAATTGTATTTATGTACTTAATTTGTTGATGTTGTGTGCTTATTTTTCGTGTTTATGTACTTACTTTTCAAAAGTTTTGATGTGGCTCAATTTGATGTGTGTAACAACGCATAAGACATCATAATGTGAGAAAACATTGGTTTGTTAAAGAAATAATCATGATAGTATGTGTTGATATGGTTAGGAACTTAGACACCCACATCCAATTACTTGCGTTCTCATTTAGAGTGGTATAATAATTGATGCATGCGCCAAATGAATCCTTCTAACACCACTATCGGAAACCACTGACCTATCATGACTATATAAGTCTTAGGACTAATACGCCATGGCTTTATGATTATGCAATGGCCAAATTAGGCCAAATTGAACTTGATCACTTATATGCTAAGAATGACACTGAAAATCTAAAAACAAGTATTCAGTAATAGTATTTATGTACTCCAAAACTGCACGTATGTACTTAAATTACAAATGTTATGTATCGATTACACGTGTTTCTATACTTTCTTTTTCAATGATCGCGATGAGGCTCAATTGATGTGCGCAACAACACATAAAACACTCTAACGTGACAAAACTATAGTTTGTTGAAGAAATGGTCATGATAGTACGTGCTGAAATAGTTGAGAACTCAAACATCCATATCCAACCACTTGCGTTCTCATTCATAGTAGTACAAACCATTAATATATGACCCAAATGAATCCTCCGGACACCACCATTGGAAACTACGGAATCTATATAAGTCCTATGACTTATACATCATGGTCTTATGATTATGCAATGGTTAAATTAGGCTAAATTGAACTCGATCCCTTATGTGTTGAGAATGATACCGAATATCTACAAAAAAATACCCAATTTTGGCATTTATATACTTCAAAGCTATTTTTATGTACTGGGTTTGCCCTATTTGTGTACTTATTTTGTTATTTCTGTACTTGCTTTTCCAAAGGTCGAGTTTAGACTCAATTTAACGATTGGAACAATACATAAGATGCAACACCCTAGCCAGAAGGCGCTTACTTCCGACCAAAGTGCTCCCTATCTTACACCACCACTCTTACCATAACAGAAAATACATTCCTCAAATATTTCCAAGTAACAAACCTTTACAATAATATTTATCAAGTATTGACTTTTGAATCCAACTATTCTGAATGGCACTTAGCACTTCTGTCACCCTCATTACCTCATGTTTTGCTTGGGTCAGTCTATCTTCTTTGTGTTATTCTATCTGGGGTAAAGAACAAAAGAAACAATAATACAACATCCGTTTGAATGACTTAATGAGATAATTTAGTCATAACAACAAGGTAAAAATTTCACAAATAGTAGAGGTAAGTAGAAATATAAATATTTTCAAAAATTATGAGAGAAGGTTTTATTCAAAATTTAAGGATGATCTATCCCATCATCGTCCCATACCAGTGATGAGACTTCACAAAATTCACTATCTCTCACTAGGGTTTCAAAATATAAACATTGACATACGAAATGGAATAAAGGATACAGGCAAGGAACGAAAGACAAGATTAAATAACACTAAAGGTGAAATCCATAATGCTTTTACAAAACATGCTGTTGGTAGTTCTCCTACCTTGTCTCTTTACTTTCAAAAATACAGAAACCTTATTCCTCCAGCCCGAGTGATCGGCTTAGATATACATATACAGATGGCATGGCCAGCTACATGCCTTAACCCGCTTGTAGATAGTTACCTCCGATCAACTAGGAGATAGGATAATCAGAATAGGGTATCGATCAGAGACCAGCCACCATTGGTCTGTATTGCTTGATCATCTTTTGGTATCGATCCTAAGGTCCACCCTGAGGGTATCAATAATCAGTTTAGTATTAGTGGCCAATAATTAGTGCTCAACAACATTTCATAGCACAAATCAAGTTGCCATGTTAACATAAAATTGACTCAACACTAGGCTGGTTTCCAAGAAAATATGGTGATAAAACATATATATTTCAAAATAATTTTCAGCTTCTTCAACATAGTCGATAATTTAAGATAAAGCGATGTCAATCAAAGACTACAGAAGCGCTTAATATGGAAGGGCGATGTGGGGTACTATTTTTAACATAGAGATCGAAAGAAAGCAAATGAATAGGATATAGTAACAAGTATCTATATTTTTTCCCCAGCAAAAATATTATATTATTGAGTATAAACTCACTTGATAAATGCAAAGGAATTCCTACTCGTGGTCGCTCAAGAGATGGCTTCCTAGTAAGCCCTAGAACTGTCATAAGATAACTTTGAGTTATCATTTTATCAATCCCTTGATCCTTAACTATAAATATAATGAACATTTTTATCAACTTAAAGGTATTCTGGCATAGTCCTGATAGTTCTTAGATGTTTAAGTAGTTCATAACCTTACTTCCCAATTGATTTAAAATTCAAAGTAAATAATTTAAACCTAACACAGATTACAATATCTGAATCATAATTCTTAATACACTTAAATATTTTCCTCAAGTTCCTCAATTACTCTAACTGTTGAGTCATAATTCTCAAATTTTATGTCATAAAGAAATGGAAGACAATTACCTATTATATTCCTTAACTCGACATGTCGGTAAACTAGCTACTAAAATCTTACGGAAGGTCTTAGCAACAATTTGATAATTTATTTTCATCCCAACATTCACATAACCTAAAATTCTGAATTGGATATAATTCTATTTAGTTTATAACATATCTTGTTACCAGGCCCACGAATACAAATATAAAGCCATCCTTCTTAATTTAACTTGTTTGAATCTTATAATTAATTCTTAGCACTACACTTATCAAATTAAATCATTGATATGAGTTAAACTATAATCTAACAATTTTGATTTAATAAGATTAATCCATAAACTAAAGTTTAATGGTTTCGGTTCATGTCATAATTAGACTTCAATCCGAAAATTAAATTATATTTGGAAATTTAATCAAATTAAATTCAATTATTAAAAATTACCCAAATTGGGTCAAATTCAAATCCAATCTCAAGTTGGGAATAGTCTAGATGAGTTCAAAATTCCAAATCGAGCATACTGCTCTAGAGCCACCGTAAGCCGTCACACGTCGCCGCTGAACCACCACGCACCACCACAGGAGATGTAAACCAGCAGCACCATCGAAAACGCCTCAACGCCAGGAGTAAATGCCTTAATCAATTTTTAATTCCAATGATGATAGGGCCGTCAATTGGCCATTCAAAGTCGCGGCCAACCCTAGCTTCCACTATCAACCTCCACCGTTGATTCTTCATCCACCGCCTATCAAAATTGAAAATTAACACTATCACTAGATTACCCATGTCTCGGTGAATAAAACCTACCTCAGCTCTACCGCATTCCACCATCGAAAATGGCTCAACCACCACATCCTCACTCGTCTACTGTTGCATCAATTTTGCAGCTATTTTGTTGGTTAATTTCGGTCAAACTTGGTATAAGTGAGTTCGCTATGATGAGAGGAACATTTTTGTGCAATTGATTTTGGGTTTTATGGCTGGTTGCCAGTGGTTTACCGTAGAGGTAGGGGTTGGGTCGATTTTGAGAATTAGAAAAAAAATTGTACTTAGTTGCATATATAGAAATAACTTTCAACTTTTTACAATTTGACCCCAAAATTTCTTAATTGACTTCAATTGCGCCCCTGGACTTTTATTTGCTTTTTAGTTCAGTCCCCAATCTTCCATTTTGCCCCTTAAAGTTTTATTTTTCATATATTGACCCCTTTCCTCTTTTATTTCAGTCAACTAAGCCCTAATTTAATTATTTCAAAGTCCTTCAACTTTTAACTTCTCCACATTAACCCCCTAAACTTTATAGTTTGGCACAATCAAGTCCTTCTTTTATTTGCGATCCAAACCCTCGATTATAAATATTTAATTCTAAGCTGTAATTAAATCAACCCAAAATTAATCAAGCTAAATTCATCAATTTCACATTTTGTAATATTTTATGATTTTAAAATTTGGGGTGTTACATAAGACACTCTAATACAATAAAATTATCTTTTTTTCAAATAATGCTTGTGATAGTATGTGTTGAAATGGTTGGGAATACAAACACCCATATTCAATCACTTGTGCTCTCATTTATGCTAGTATAAATTATTATTATTGCATGAACCAAATAAATCCAATGGCTTATCTAATTAAATTAAATTCAATCACTTATATTCTAAGAAAGATGCTGAAAATAGAGAAAACGTATTGAATTTTGATATTTTAATATTGGATCTTTGACTTTTTCTACTGAATTTGCCTTGTTCTATACTTATTTGGTGTGTTTTTGTACTTGCTTTTTGTTGACCAAATTTACTTGAATGCAATATATGAAACAACACATAAAACTCTCTAATACAATACAATCAGGTTTCTTCAAGTAATTATTGTAATAATATATGTGCAAATGGATAGGAACACAAATATCCACATCTAACCACTTGTGTTTTCATCCATACTAGTGTAAACCATCATCGTATGTGGTAAATGTATCTTTCTAATATCCCCATCAAAAGCTAATGAACCTCTCATGATATACATCAATATTAGGACTAATAAATCATTGTTTCATAATTATGCAATGTTAACTAATTAAATTGAACCTAATCTTCTATGCACTAAGAATGATACTCTAAATAGACAAAAAAAATACCAATTTTTGGAATTTTTATACTAGATCTTTACATTTTTGTATTGAAATTGTCTTGTTCTTTGCTTGTTTGGCATGTTTTTATACTCACTTTTCATTTGGCCGAATTTACGTCAATTTGATACGTGTAATAATATGGAAGACCCTCTAATACAATAAAATCATGTTTTATTCAAGTAATGGTTGTGATAGTATATGTGCAAATGGTTGGGAACACAAATATCCACATCCAACCACTTGTGTTCTTATTTATACTAGTGTAAAGCCTTGACCTATGTGGTAAATGTGTCATTTTAGTATCACTATTAGAACGCTAACAATATATCATGAGTATATTTGTTGTAGGACTAAAAAATAATAATTTGATCATAAAACAATAACTTAAATAATTAAATTCAACTTAATTTCTAATGTGTTAATCAAGAATGATACTATATATTGAGAAAATAATACCATATTTTAATTCTTGTACTTGATTCTAGATATATTATATTCAATTTTTATAATCTAGTACGTCTTTAGAGTATTTTTTTAGTTGCTTTTTATTATGACCAAATTTAGCTAGCTAGTGTTGTTGGAAATTATTAGTATTGGTATGCATATATAATACTATATATGCTTGAAAATTACTAATGTATCAACAATTTAAAACACATACCTTAGTAACAATATTCATATTCATATCAATTTTCATTTGAAATTTTTTCTTAACTTTAGTACGTACAACGAGCATCCGTATTATTCAAATTACTTTACAAATTAGAAACAACCCATATCATCATCCAAATACTCAATGTGGATACTAAATTATCCTAATAATTAACATCCAAATATTAGCATTCAGCATAGAATGGAGCAAATTGTGCTCATGAGTCAAAATTGTTGCCCTCTACAAATCCTACCTTGATTGAGACAATAGTTTTCTCATTTTTATCCTACAAAATATAGAATCCATAATTAGCAACTGCATAATTAAAAATAAGTATAAATAAAAAGACATGACCATTTCAACATATATAATCAAGGTTCTGGTGCTGCAAACATAATTAAAAAGTACTGAAAGTTTGCATTTTGGTACTATAATTACTTACACATAAAACTAAACCAGTTACTGAAATCATAATTTGAAATGTGTGAAATTAAATAGATAGTAATCAAATTATAGTTCCTGAAAAAACAAATCAATATGCATTCACTAAAATGATAGGAAAAACAAACAAATTTAAGAATTTTTCTTTAGTTTCACAACCAAGAAATTTCTGTGAAAATAAAATATAAATGATAATCAAATCAAGGTTTCTAAAAATCAAAACCTACCTGCATTAACTAAAATGACAAGCAAAACAAACAAATTTAAGAAATTGTTTTTCAACCACACAACCATGAAATCTCTATGAAAATAAAATATCTTCTTGCTAAAGTGAAGTACCTTACTGATCTCTAAAAATATGGGCACAATTGAAAGTCTTCTTTTCTTGGGCAACAACAATGGCGGACAAAAAGTTGAGAAATGAGAGAAAGCAGTACACAAAATGATAGGGAATAACAGTAATGAGAATTTTAGAAATGGAAGAAAAAAAAGAAGAAAAAATGTGAAATGGAGAAGAATACGTGAAAGGGAGATTAGAAAATGTGGAAGATGAAAGGAAGAATAGAAAATGTGGTAGATGAAAAGAATGTTAGGCTTTTTGTGGTTTTAAATTGAGGACATGGGCAGTTTAGTATTTTTGATACAAGTAGGGAGTTGACTCGGAGTTTAATTTTGAAATAGGGAGTGCAAACTAAAAAAAGGGTGGATGGGAACTGAACATAAAAGTAAAATCGGATTTGGGAATTTAAGTCCAATTAACCCTATATCTATTAAGTTTCAATTAGTAGACAGAAAAAGATTCAAATGTCTTATTGTAACAAATCAAATCCCTTGGTATTATCCATTATAACACTTATTTGAGTACATTCATTACTCCATAAAGGATGAAACAATTAGCAGAAGAAAACTAAAGTTGGAAAGACAAAACAAATTGGTGTAGAGGGACACAAGGGAAATAAAATAGATTAGAAATTTTCTTTTTCTTGTATATAAAAAAACTAGGGATTGTATAACTTTACAACTCCCACTTAAAACATAAATGCAGGTACACCACATATGCCAAACAATAAAAGAAACAATTGCTTGTTCGGGAAGATGAGATGGGAAGGGATGAGTCTTTGGCACCCAACTCTCATTTATTGTGTATGTCTTAGCAACTACACAAGGAAAAAATATAATATTCCATTTTCCTTTTTTTTTTCAATTTCTATGGTTAATTTCCTAGATTAAAAAAAAAAATGCTCCATAGCTTTTTGTTTATTTATTTAATGATCACTTTAATGAAGTTATTTAAAATAAAGATCATCATATCTAGATAATAAGATGTCTTTCTATCCTTACTAGATTATGAAATTCATAATAAATTAAATAATAACCCCTCCTTCTGATATGCTTTAACTAATGAGATATAAAGAAAGTATTGAGACCGTTAATAAATTAAATAATAATTTCCCCCCTAATTATATAATTGACTTATTTGACATAAAGAGATTAAAAAGGGTTGATGAAGTATCACTCTTACATTATAATACAAATTTCATTTTATAAGATCACAAATTCTATCATCAATGAAAATAGAAACTATACTTCCCGTTTTAAAAAGACAACTGAGTTTGTCAAATATAACACAAACAATGGAAGTTCCAGCAATTTTGATGTTTGATGTGTGTATATATGGATACAGACATGTATATACTTATATATCATTAATTAGAAAGAAAATTTATGTGAGCAAGGAAGTTGTATATAGTTATGTACTTTAATAATAAGGGATAACAAGATAAAGAAAGTGTTTTCCGTTACCTGATTAAAGTGCAACAAAACTCAAAATATAAAGCTAGAAAAATGGGCACTTAGGCTTATAAATTGCTTGCCCTCCAAGACTTGGAGAATGTTTGGTTATGTTTCCCTAGAACAACATTGTTTTGCAAAAATATAACCAAATATATCTCTATTTTTTCTTAAAAATACGCATTTTTCAACATATATGTACATATATTATATTATATATACATCATATATATTTTATTATTATTCTATTATTAAAAAAATCACTCAATTCCATTTTCACTCCAAAAACTCAACAAAACATATTGATTTGACTATTACAGTAAAAAAAAGTCTCCCCTAAAATATAAACAAACATACCAAAAAACAACTTTCACATTCTCTAATAATTTATTCTCTCAAAACATATAATAAAATCACACAAAAAATATAACCAAACATTCCCTTAATTCGTTGAGTTTTAATTCTTTGTTTATATAAATGATTCAGGCAATTATATGCCCTTGTGATGTAGAGGAGTTCCCAAAATTATAGGAAGTGGTTAGGGATTGACACACATGTGGCAGTCGAACATGCCTTTGTATAAATCATGACTAGTAATGGGCTAAATATTAAGAAAATAGGGTAGTTAAACTAAGAAAGTGGGGTTCTCAGATGTATTTAATCCTTTAATATAATTCAAAGTAAATAGATAGTCTTTAATTTTTTTCAAAAAAATTAGAGTGATTTCTTGAGTGTTTTCTTTCTTCATTAGTGCTATATTATCTTGGAAATGGGTTGCTTACAGCTAGGGTTTTATCGTTCACTTTCTCTAACCTAGATCATGTAGAGTGAAGTATTTATATGATGAGCTAACTTACATGGGCTTTGACCAATCATCTTCCCAAAATAAGCCTAAATCAATAAAAAAAAATATCAAAGTACTCTAAGGGTCTTGAATGAAGATAGTCAAGGATTCACAATTCTTATGGGAAGAGAACTAATTCTGGAGTATCTTCAATCCAAATGGCATAATATATCATGGATCCTATCGTCCAATACCAAAAGTGTTCAATTATATTATTGAGCTAACCTTATAAAATCCTTTACAATCCTCAATATCAGATGACATTTAATCAATCATTTTAGTGGCTAAATACTCTGATCAATCACTAAGAGTTCTGTCTCTATTCCATAGTCCGAGGATCTTATCCCGACGTAGCCTAAGTTCAGAACCTAGGCTCTGATGCCACTTTGTCACGCCCTAAAATCAAACTATACAGACTAGTCTCGAGGTGTAAAACCCAATCTAAAAAATAGTAGTTAACTAACCCAAAATCATAGTCTTAAACAAAAGAATACTAAATATTCAAAATAAATTAATAAATCTTACAACATAAAACTCAAATAACAATACTCTAACCTCAAGTAAAATCCATAAGGAAACTAACAAACTAACATCATCAAATGCTAAGACTACTGCAAAAGCGCTAAAGTACTTCAGTTTTGATTCTCATCAAAAATAGGTCCATCTCCTCACTAGGGCTAGGGTCCACGTCTGCCAGATGAAAGTTAAAGAAAAATAAAGTATGAGTAAAGGACTCAGTGAATGCCAAACGTGTGTAATGTGAGTTCAATATATCATGATCAAAAGATGTTCAGTGATAAGTACTTGAGAAAAATAGTAAGAGATAGTTATAAACACTTGAATAATAGCTATAAACATTTGAGAAGATAGCAAAAAATAGTTATGCATTATATAATAGTAAAACAAAATACAATGATAAACATTTTCAATAGGCTAACAATTAAATACAATGATCAAACCAGTGTTTGTTGTAATCAGTCAACCTTATGACTCTTATCGTAATAGTTCCTCATCGCTCTAGGCAAGGCATAGCCTTACCAAACAATGCTTGAGCCTAGGTCCTTTAGAAAACCTATGACCCACCTTAATCACAAACGAGTTTTATTATGCATTTGGGGTATTAGGCCATAGGGGTTTGGGGTTTAATCGACAAGCTTGCTACTTGATATTGTTGAAAGCTGCGTATAGAGAAAAAGGGGGTTGTGCTACTGGTAAATCGACCAGGGAGGTCAAGTACTCAAGATTGTGTATAACTTGGGGCTTGAGATCTGAAATCACAACACACGTTAAACTAGCCGAGGTTCCCCCAGCTAAGGCACTCCGATGCTCAAGTTAGTTCTGATTGAGATGAAGAGATCGAACAAAATATAGAGAATGTAAAGCTTATAGTGTATGGGG
>JACGDI010005221.1:4251-26867 GCA_014898725.1 Jacaranda copaia | reverse complement strand
TCAATCAAGGACATTGCTAACTTGAACCCTCAAGAGGAGAACAAAAAGAGATAAGTCGAATAATGCAAAATAGAAACCAACTTGAGGGTTCAATGAGATCAAGTTAATATTGGGGGATTAGAGTAAGTTCACACAGATTGGGACGTAGATGGATTTTGACCTAGAATTCTTAACCATTGATTCTTGAGAAAGAACATGGATGTCTTCACATGGAAACCCTTATATTTTGAAGAGATAGACCCTAAAGTGATAGTGGATAAGCTAAATATGGATCACCAGATAAGACCCATCTAATAAAAGAAAATGAATCATGGGGTAATGAAAAATCGAATCATAGAAGAGAAAGTTAACAAGCCTTTAGAGGTAGGATATGTCATTGAGATCCAATTCACGAAATGGCTCTTGAATATGATGGTTGTACCAAAAATGGAGGGAAGGTCAAGAATATGCACAAACTATTCAGACCTAAACAAGGCCTGTCTAAATAACCTCTACTTCTTGCCTCGAATTGATGTGCTGGTAGACTTAACAACAGGATGTGCTCTTTTTAGCATGATGGATGCTTTCTAGGGTTATCATCAAATTTACATGGTAGAAAAAGATAGAGGTAAGACAACCATTATCACTGAAAGAAAAAGATACTATTACAATGTCATGCCCTTAAGGTTGAAAAATGCGGGGGCAACTTACTAGAGGTTGGTGAATAAAATGTTTAAAGACCTAATTAGGGAAATTATGGAGATGTATTTTGATGATATGTTGGTTAAGAGCCTGAATAAACTCAATCACTTGATGCATTTGGAGGAGGCTTTCACCATCATGAAGAAATATAGGATGAAGCTTAACCCAGCTAAGTGCACCTTGGGGGTCAATGGTGGAAAATTTCTTGGATACTTGATTAATGAGCACAGGATAAAATCCTATCTTGAAAAGATCAAAGCAATAACCAACATAAGCTTGCTTAAATCAGTAAAGGATATGCAGAAGCTTATAGGAAAGATCGCATCTTTGAATCAATTCATTTTAAGGTCAGTGGACAAGAGCTTGTCTTTCTTCAAGGTTTTATGGAACATGAGGAGCTTCCAGTGGGATAAGGAATAATAAAATCATTTCAAGACCTCAAAGAGTATTTAGCCTCACCACCTTTGTTGGTAAAGCTTATTTTTGGGGAGCCCCTATATTTGTACTTGACAACCTCAAAGCATGTAGTGAGCTCAGTGTTAATTTTGAGAGGAGAATATAGTTCACAAGCCAGTGTACTATGTGAGCAAAGTGTTACAAGGAGTTGAAAATAGATACTTGAAGGTCAAAAAATTAGCTCTAGCCCTCATGGCGACAGCGAGAAAATTAAGGCGGTATTTCCAATCTCATAAAATTATTATTTTGACTAACCATCCATTGAAATAAGTTCTTGATAAGCCAGATGTTTCTGGGAGGCTAGTTAAATGGATAGTAGAATTGAGGGAGTTCAACCCAGAGTATCAGAGCAAGAGCTACATAAAAGCATAGGTTTTTGCAAACTTTGTGGTCTTGAACCTAACAAAGAAACTTAGATGATGCACGTAGATGGATTAGCCACTTCTTAGTTTGGAGGAACCAAATTTTTCATTAAAGGACCCAGGTTTGTGGAGCTTGAGTTCACAGTTAAGCTAGCTTTAGGTCACCAACAATAAGGCTAACTATAAGGCAATGATCATAATATTGAAAGCAGCAAAGTGCATGAACATTGAAAGGTTACATGTTTACACTAGCTCGCAGCTTTTGATACTTCATATCAAAAGGACATTTGAGACTCAAGGTGAAGGAACTCATGTTAGGGTTTGTATTTTACCAAGTGCAGTAGATCCCAAGAAAGGAGAATGAGAGGGCCGATGCTTTGGCTAAGTTTGGCAATTCAACCAAAGAAACTCGGAGTGTGTTCATAACTTTGCTGGTAATTAAGCATTCTGAGTTAGAGAATGATGCTTCTAAAAAAGAGGCGATAATGCAAACAAAGACAAAGGTGACCTGAAAAGATAACCTAATTCAATCAGATGGGATCTTTCCTAAGGACTTGAGAAAAGCAAGAAGGTTGGGCCTTTAGGGCAAATCAGTTCGCCATGGTTAATAGGGAACTGTACAAGAGATCTATCAAAGGACCGTTACTAAAATGCCTAGGACTTGAGAAGGCTCATTATATGATGAGGGAGATCCACGAGGGAAGTTGCAAAAATCACTCAAAATGGAGGTCTTTAGCCCTCAAGACCCCCAGGTAGTGCAATTTTTGGTCCACCATGAATCAAGACATGGTAGCCTTGGTTAAAAAATATAAAAGATGCTAGTTCTATGCTATTCTCTCCCATTAGCTAGTTGTATCAATAGAGCTAATTCCCGTCTCATACCTATTTAATCAGTGGGGGATTGACATTCTAGGCTTCTTCCCACCAGCTAGAGGTTAGAAAAAATATGTGATTATGGCAGTGAAATACTTTAGTAAATGGGCAAAAGTAGTAGCTTCAATTAAGGTCACTGAGAATGAGTTCATCAACTTCATATGGAAGAATATTATATGTAGATTTGGGATCCTTAAGGTCTTAATCTCTAATAATAGAACTCAGTTTAATGGGAAAAAGATAACAAGCTGGTGTAAAGAGCTCAAATTAAATAGTGATTCATATCTGTTAGGAACCCGAGGGCGAATAGCTAGGCAGAGGTAACTAATCATGACCTCCTAAACAACTCCAAAGCTTACTTGGATGAGGTGAAAGAAAGATGTGTTGATGAGCTCTAGCGAGTTTTATAGGCACATCGCACCACTCCTAAGACAGCAACTGGAGAGACCTCGTGGTGCTTAGTGTATAAGGTAGAACCTGTGATCTCGATAGAAATAGGTGAGCCCACCTAGTGAGTCTTGGAGTATGAATTGAACAGTGCGGCATGGGAGTTCAAGCTAGAGGTGACTGAGGAAGAAAAAGACTAGGCTTATGCCAAGATCTAAGAATACAAAAATATTATGGCAAGATACTACAACAAGAAAGTTCAATGGAAAAGATTCTAAGTGCGAGACTGGGTCTTGAAAAAGGTTGAGATCTCAAAGCATGTTGGGAAGCTAGACCTGAATTGGGAAGGACCATATAAAGTGATAAAGATAACCAAAGAAAGGTTATATAGGCTAGAGGATGCTAAGGGGAAAGAATTATAGAGGTCATAGAATGTGCGAAATCTGAAAGAAAAAATTCTATGTTTGAGATTAGAGTAAATTTTGTAAAAGCTATGTGTGGCTAGTATTTTTTATGATACGCATTCAATTATGTGAATTTCTTTTTATATAATCCCATGAGTTTGTACTCTATTTAATGTTGTTTGTGTTCTCCCCAAATGTAATAGTTTAATGGAATTCCAAAACTACAAAGGTAAGAAGATCCCATATCACAAGATTGAGATCTTATACAAGATCTAAGCAAGATCTTTAACTCAACGTGATCTCAGGTCACAAGATTGAGATCTTATACAAGATCTTAGCAAGATCTTTAACTCAAGGCAATCTTAGGCTGCAGAATCAAGATCTTATACAACGTTTGAGCAAGGTCATTAACTTAAGGTAATTGTAGATGACATGATTGATATCTTATACAAGATTTGAGCAAGTTCATTAACTCAAGGTGATGCCAAGTCACGGGATCAAGATCTTATACAATATCTGATCAAGATATTTAACTCAAGGTGATCCTGGGTCATAAGATCAAGATTTTATATAAGATGTGAGCAAGATCTTTGACTCAAGGCGATCCCGAGTCATAGGATTGAGATCTTACATGATATGAGAAAACTCCTACTCAAAGATATGCCAAATGGAATAGGATTGAGATCCTATATGATCTAAGAACAATCTTATTTCAAGATATCCCAAAAGGCATGGGATTGAGATCCCATACAATTTGAGAAAGATCCCATTTAGAGAAAACCTCAAAAGCTTGGGATTGAGATCTTGTATGGGATACGAGATCGAGAAGGGATTAAGGATACATCAAGAACAAATCAAGAACTAATAAACATTACTAAGGACATGACAGTCGTGAACAGTAAAGGAACCCATGCACCTTATTGATTCAAAAGATTGACTACATTGGCCACACAGATTGGGATCACAATATAAGAAGAAATTATATTTGTAGATCTTGAACCAGGGTCACAATACAAAAAAGAAAAAAAATATTATAAGTCAACGGGATCGAATCTAACTATATTGAACCACCAATATTTGTCATCTCTTTAAGGTCTTCAATTACCATAGTAAGAGACTCAAAAAGGATCTTGCCTTCTTCAATTGCTGATTGAGGGACCTTAACCTCTTTCTCTAATGTGAGGGCGGCAAACTTGTCTTCAAGTTTCTCCTCTACAGTGAAGTCACCAATTAAATAGTCCTTCAGATCAGCATCTTTAGTGGGGTCCAATTGCTTCAAATCAAACCCCTCGATGATTTGATTCATTTTTTTTCAGTTGAGCTTCACACTTTATAAAACCCATGAAGGCATATTTCGTGGCCTTCTCTTCGACCAAGGATTCAAAAGTGCCAGAGTTCTTGAAGGCTCGAGTACTATCTATCCTGGTGTTTTGAACCAGTTCCTTGAACTCTACAAAGCTTTCAAATTTTGCACAACCTCTCAAGTAACCTAGATCATATAATGTCTTTAATCTTAGACAGCTTTTGCTCCAAGTCATATATCTTTTGATCTCAATCTACCAACTACTTTTTGTGCAACATAAGCTTGCTATCAATGGACTACTGAGTTGACTTGAGATTAGCTTTGAGCTAGACTTTAGCTTTCTTTAGCTCTATGACCTCCATATCCTGGGTCATAAAATGGCTCCTCTAGTATGCACATTGTAGTGTTAGCTAATGCATATATGTGATCCCTTGTGAAGTGAGCAAACTACGTTAGAAATGAGCTTAAACATAAATAGATGTAAATTACAAGTGTGAGGGCTAAGAATTTACTTACATCATGGCATGGGCACTATGTTATTTGATATTGGAAACATTTATAGGTGCAAGTAAGGCTTGATTTTAGGTCATCAAGAATCCCTTGTATAGCTCAAAGAAAGTCTTCCCGAGTCGGGATTGTAATACTGAGCTTTGGTTTGTAATGTTTTTGTTTGGGATCAGAGTATGGTGCAAAGAATCACTGGAAAATGTTGGATTGATAGTCTTGTAGCTTATACATGTATCATTCAGTAGTTGATGCACGTGGACATCGAGGTCGTGAGGAGAAATGAGAGCGAGATCAGGCTCGGATCAAGCTTTCTTCCTGAATGACTCCTGCTTGAGTCCTTACCTTTAGACATCTTTTCTGAAGGGCTTTTACTTAAATGTCTAGAAGAGGAGAGTTTTGGGCTCTTGGCCTTGGAATCATGATTTTATTTCTTTTCCTTGCCTTCTAGAGCTTCTTCGGTAGCTAGTACGAGCACGGGGTCTAGATGTATGCCCCAACCTTAGGGATTTAACTAAGTGGTAAAGGTTGTTCTACTTCTAAGGTTGAATCGACGTGCTGGAGGGTTGGCTTGAGGATGAGATATGGCTGGGGGAAGTTGAGGATAGCATGAGCCATAGGCCTTCGCCATCAAGGCTCCCTTTTGAGCTTGCATCTTGTTAATGATATTAAGTACTTGCTCAACGTGACTGCAAAAAAATAATAAAGGGGTTAGACCTTGAGCCCAGAAAGATAAGAAAAAAAATAAAAAAAAAATACTAATGATGGAAAGAACTATTAGAGAAAGTTGTTAGAACTTGGATGTTAACTAGCGAGAGACCAACGATCTTGAGAACCTTTTCTTTTAAAAGCTTGCCAACCTTATATAAGTGGTCAATTTGGATGTTTACGAAGCCTTCTCCCCACTTGACCTCGTCTAATATCGAGGGCTTAAGCTTGCTATGCCTCATGTTAAACTTAAACAGCTAAGGACAATTAGCAGGAGCTTAAATAAAAAGGAATCTTTCTTTCCAAGGACTTAAGGAAGTGGGGACCTTGTCTAAAAACTTGCACATGGGACTCTTGATGAGATAATAGAGCACTCCTCAATTCGGGTTGAGGTCATTATTGAGTAAGGAGACCAGAAGTGAGTGAAAGAGGGCTTAACCCCGAAGTAGGTCATTATGTTGAAGAAATAGAGGATATACCTTATTGCGGTAGGAATTAATTGAGCAAGATAGATGTCTAGCCCTAAGAGAATATTCTTGATAAGGTCAAGGATCAAGAATCTCAAACCCCCTTCCAGCATACCAACGAAGAAAATGGGACAACCTTTTGGGGGGAGGTACATCTAATTCAATTTATTAAGGAAAATTATTTCATACTTAGGAGGGATGAATAATTTAGACCTGACCTATGATGCCACTAAGGACTACAATTTGGGAACTATAACTAACTAGGGGGACATGGTAAGAACATGCACATCAATTTTGGAATCCTAAACTAATTATCCTACTGAAGCAGAGAAAAGGCTAACCTTAGGCCCACTATAGGATCAAGATCTCGCAAGTCAGTAGGAGTCAAGATCAGGGTTGCACTTGTATAGGGGATGGGTTGAAGAGAGGTCACATCCTTTAAACTCGATGATGGGGAGACATTTTCGCTCGACCCTAACTAACTAAGGCGAGGAGTTTTTTTAGAAAAGAACTCAAACCCAAGCTTATCGTAGCTAAGGGAACAAACCTAAAGGGTTGAGATCTTAAGTGGTAGTTATGAGGCTCGAGATTGAGGTTTGGTTGGGTGTGCTGAAGCTATAAGGGGGAAAGTAATGAAATGAAGTTATGGGGTAGTCCTGGAATATTTATAGAGAGTTGGAAGCGATGATTTACCTCTCGAGGTAGTGTCTACAACCAAGTTAACTGCATTCAATTGAACGGCTGAAGGATTTCTATGCCTACTTTCCATAATGTATAGGTTCATTCCCTCAAGAAGAGAAAAAGACCTATACACTTGGAAAGTGAGGGAGTTAATGAAGATAATAATTAATGAAGACATGGTAAAAGATCATTCTGCCCCTGGATTTTAGCCAAAATAACTAAATAGGATGAGATCCGTGTCTTTTTATTCGAATCAGGTTATGACGCGATGGAACTTGACTTGTCTTTGGCTATAACCCAGATTATAGGCCAACGATCAATTAAGGATATGTCACATAATAACGCACCATCCCAATCCGTACATACAAGGATAGTTTGTCACCTATAAAAGGAAAAATCACAAAGTACCAAGTCATGTTATCTTTTATTCACCTACACTTGAGTTTTTATCTTCATCTTTGAGCTCACAATAGATCACCTCGGCTCTAAACTAACTTAGGCATCAGAGGCCCTTAGTTGAGGACAATCTTAGCTATCCTAACATGTGCTCTTGCGGTCAGGTAAGAGACCCAACAATCACTTGTGTGGGTCGGGATCTAGGTTAAGGTTGAGACCCAAAAATGAAGTCAATTTGGGAAGTCAAGTTTAAGGTCTTGACATTAGATTTTGAGCCGCATTAGTATTATACAATACCTTTAAAAGCCCAGAAGGTTATATACTGTAATGCATTCTATGAAACTTTTTTTCAATTTACGCTAAACTATATTTATATTCTACTGTGCACATAAAATTTTCTTGTTTTGTTACAAGTTAAAACAAAACACATTCTTTTATGATATCTTTTTATTTAATAACATTTCTAGACTAGCAGTTAAATTCGATGATCAACCGACGATTGAATTTTCTATCACCGCTATTGTTCTATTACTATTAGTTGGATCCAACATAGTCAAGATGTGTAAGGGACTTCCCCGAGCAGAAGTGATATGGGATAACTTAGTAGGCCTAACAGGCCCAATATTAAATACCCAGTAGGCCCAATATCAAATGAGACAGCCTAGGAGGCCCAACAGTAAGTCTGTTTGGTCGACTGGTATCGATCTCACTTGGTAGGATTTGCGGTTAACCCATATCAACCTCAGGACCACTCCAAAAGTTTGAATATTCAAGTTCGATCGACATGTATCGACCTTAAGACCCACTCCAGTATTGACTCAAATTCCTGCCGTATTTATTAGTCTAACAGGCTGCATGCCTCCGCATTAATGACACATGACAGCTGGTACAACTGCTACCACCAACTCTGACAACTCTGACAACCCTGTCAATAACTTTAGCAGAGACGCACCTCCACTGGCAGTGTTTATCTGGGACTGATATATTCTATTCGATCTCTTTATCTTGACTAGACTAACTTGAGCGTCGAAGTGCCTTAGCTGGGGGCACCTCGACTAGTTTAATATGTGTTGCGGTTGCAGATCTCAAGCCCCAAGTTATACACAATCTTGAGTACTTGACCTCCCTGGTTGATTTACCAGTAGCACAACCCCCTTTTTCTCTATACGCAGCTTTCAGTAGCATCAAGCAGCAAGCTTGTCGATTAAACCCCAAACCCCTATGGCCTAATACCCCCAACGTATAATAAAACTCGTTTGTGATTAAGGTGGGTCATAGGATTTCTAAAGGATCTAGGCTCAGGCATTGTTTGGTAAGGTTATGCCTTCCCTAGAGCGATAAGGGACTATTACGATAAGAGTCATAAGGTTGACTGATTGCAACAAACATTGGTTTGATCATTGTATTTAATTGTTAGCCTATTGAAAATGTTTATCGTTGTATTCTGTTTTACTATTGTATAATGCATAACTATTTTTCGCAATCTTCTCAAATGTTTGTAGCTATTATTCAAGTGTTCATAACTATCTCTCACTATTTTTCACAAGTACTTATCACTGAACATCTTTTGATCATGATATATTAAACTCACATTGCACATGTTTGGCATTCACTAAGTCGTTTACTCAAACTTTATTTTTCTTTAACTTTCATCTGGCAAACGTGGACCCTAGCCCTAGTGAGGAGGTGGACCTATTTTTGATGAGAATCAGAACTGAAGTACTTGGGCGCTTTTGCAGTAGTTTTAGCATTTGATGATGTTAGTTTGTTAGTTTCATTATGGATTTTACTTGAGGTTAGAGTATTGTTATTTGAGTTTTATGTTGTAAGATGTATTAATTTATTTTGAATACTCAGTATTCTTTTGTTTAAGATTATGATTTTGGGTTAGTTAACTACCATTTTTTAGATTGAGTTTCACACCTCGAGACTAGTCTGTATAGTTTGATTTTAAGGTGTGACAAAGTGGCATCAGAGCCTAGGTTCTGAGCTTAGGCTATGTCAGGATAAGATCCTCGAACTATGGAATAGAGACAGAACTCTTAGTGATTGATCAAAGTATTTAGCCACTAAAATGATTGATTAAATGTCATATGATATTGAGGATTGTGAAGGATTTTATAAGGTTAGCTCAATAATATAATTGAACACTTTTGGTATTGGACAATAGGATCCATGATATACTATGCCATTTGGATTGAAGATACTCCAGAATTGGTTCCCTTCCCATAAGAATTGTGAATCCTTGACTATCTTCATTCAAGACCCCTTAGAGTGCTTTTATATTTTCTTTTATCGATTTAGGCTTATTTTGGGAAGATGGTTGGTCAAAGCCCATGTAAGTTAGCTTATCACATAAATACTTCACTCTACATGATCTAGGTTAGAGAAAGTGAACGATAAAACTGTAGCTGTAAGCAACCCATTTCCAAGATAAAATAGCACCAATGAAGAAAGAAAACACTCAAGAAATCACTCTAATTTTTTTGAAAAAAATTAAAGACTATCTATTTACTTTGAATTATATTAAAGGATTAAATACATCTGAGAACCCCACTTTCTTAGTTTAACTACCCTGTTTTCTTAATATTTAGCCCACTACTAGTCATGATTTATACAAAGGCATGTTTGACTGCCACATGTGTGTCAATCCCTAACCACTTCATATAATTTTGGGAACTCCTCTACATCACAAAGGCATATAATTACCTGAATCATTTATATAAACAAAGAATTAAAACTCAACGAATTAAGGGAATGTTTGGTTATATTTTTTGTGCGATTTTATTATGTGTTATGAGAGAATAAATTATTAGAGAATTGAAAGTTGTTTTTTGGTATGTTTGTTTATATTTTGGGGGAGATATGTTTTTACTGTAATAGTCAAATCAATATTTTTTGTTGGGTTTTTGGAGTGAAAATGGAATTGAGTAATTTTTTTAATATTAGAATAATAATAAAATATATATGATGTATATATAATATAATATATGTACGTATATGTTGAAAAATATGTATTTTTAAGAAAAAATGGAGATATATTTGGTTATATTTTTGCAAAACAATGTTGTTCTAGGGAAACATAACCAAACATTCTCCAAATCTTGGAGGGCAAGCAATTTATAAGCCTAAGGGCCCATTTTTCTAGCTTTATATTTTGAGTTTTGTTGCATTTTAATCAGGTAATGGAAAACACTTTCTTTATCTTGTTATCCCTTATTATTAAAGTACATAACTATATACAACTTCCTTGCTCACATAAATTTTCTTTCTAATTAATGATATATAAGTATATACATGTGTGTATCCATATATACACACATCAAACATTAAAATTGTTGGAACTTCCATTGTTTGTGTTATATTTGACAAACTCATTTGTCTTTTTAAAACAGGAAGTACAGTCTCTATTTTCATTTATGATAGAATTTGTGATCTTATAAAATGAAATTTGTATTATAATGTAAAAGTGATACTTCATCAACCCTTTTTATTCTCTTTATGTCAAATAAGTCAATTATATAATTAGGGGGGAAATTATTATTTAATTTATTAATAGTTTCAATACTTTCTTTATATCTCATTAGTTAAAGCATATCAGAAGGAGGGGTTATTATTTAATTTATTATGGATTTCATAATCTAGTAAGGATAGAAAGACATTGTATTATCTAGATATGATGATCTTTATTTTAAATAACTTCATTAAAGTGATCATTAAATAAATAAACAAAAAGCTATGGAGCATTTTTTTTTAATCTTGGTGATTAACCATGTTTGTTTTGCTTGTCATTTTAGTCAATGTAGGTAGGTTTTGATTTTTAGAAGCCTTGATTTGATTGTCATCTATATTTTATTTTCTCGGAAATTTGTTGGTTGTGAAACTAAAGAAAAATTTCTTAAATTTGTTTGTTTTTCCTATCGTTTTAGTGAATGCATATTGATTTTGTTTTACAGGAACTATAATTTGATTATTATCTATTTAATTTCACACATTTCAAATTATGATTTCAGTAACTGGTTTAGTATTTTGTGTAAGTAATTATAGTACCAAAATGCAAACTTTTAGTACTTTTTAATTATGTTTGCTGTACCTGAACCTTGATGGTATATGGTGAAATGGTCATGTCTTTTTATTTATACTTATTTTTAATTATGCAGTTGCTATTATGCATTCTATATTTTGTAGGATAAAAATGAGAAAACTATTGTCTCAATCAAGGTAGAATTTGTAGAGGGCAACAATTTTGACTCATGAGCACAATTTGCTCCATTCTATGCTGAATGCTGATACTTGGATGGTAATTATTAGGATAATTTAGTATCCACATTGAGTATTTGGATGATGATATGGGGGTGTTTCTAACTTGTAAAGTAATTTGAATAATACGGATGCTCGTTGTACATACTAAAGTTAATAAAAAATTTCAAATGAAAATTGATATGAATATGAATATTGTTACTGAGGTATGTGTTTTAAATTGTTGATACATTAGTAATTTTCAAGCATATATAGTATTATATATGCATAGCAATACTAATAATTTCCAACAACACTAGCTAGCTAAATTTGGTCATAATAAAAAGCAACTACAAAAATACTCTAAAGACATACTAGATTATAAAAATTGAATATAATATATCTAGAATCAAGTACTAGAATTAGAAAAAAGGTATTATTTTCACAATATATAGTAACATTCTTGATTAACACATTACAAATTAAGTTGAATTTAATTATTTAAGTTATTTTTTTATTATCAAATTATTATTTTTAGTCCTACAACAAATATACTCATGATATATTGTTAGCGTTCTAATAGTGATATCAAAATGACACATGTACCACATAGGTCAATGCTTTACACTAGTATAAATAAGAACACAAGTGGTTGGATGTGGATATTTGTATTCCCAACCATTTGCACATATACTATCACAACCATTACTTGAATAAAACATGATTTTATTGTATTAGAGGGTCTTCCATGTTATTTCACGTATCAAATTGACGTAAATTCGGTCAAATGAAAAGTGAGTATAAAAACATGCCAAACAAGCAAAGAACAAGATAATTTCAATACAAAAATGTAAAGATCTAGTATAAAAATTCCAAAAATTGGAATTTTTTTTGTCTATTTAGAGTATCATTCTTAGTGCATAGAAGATTAGGTTCAATTTAATTAGTTAACATTGCATAATTATGAAACAATGATTTATTAGTCCTAAGATTGATGTATATCATGAGAGGTTCATCAACTTTTGATGGGGATATTGGAAAGATACATTTACCACATACAATGATGGTTTACACTAGTATGGATGAAAACACAAATGGTTAGATGTGGATATTTGTGTTCCTATCCATTTGCACTTATATTATTACAATAATTACTTGAAGAAACATGACTGTAATGTATTAGAGAGCTTTATGTGTTGTTTCATATATCTAATTCAAGTAAATTTGGTCAAAGAAAAAAACGAGTACAAAAACACACCAAATAAGTATAGAACAAGGCAAATTCTGTAGAAAAAGTTAAAGATCCAATATTAAAATATCAAAATTCAATACTTTTTCTCTATTTTCAGCATCTTTCTTAGAATATAAGAGATTGAATTTAGTTTAATTAGATAAGCCATTGGATTTATATGCTTCATGCATTAATAATTTGTACTGGTATAAATGAGAGCACAAGTGATTGAGTATGGGAGTTTGTGTTCCCAACCATTTCAACACATACTATCATGAGCATTATTTGAAAAAAAGATGATTTTATTATATTAGAGTGTCTTATGTAACACCTCAAATTTTAAAATCATAAAATATTACAAAATGTGAAATTGATGAATTTAGCTTGATTAATTTTGGGTTGATTTAATTACAGCTTATAATTAAATATTTATAATCAAGGGTTTGGGTCGCAAATAAAAGAAGGACTTGATTGTGCATAACTATATAGTTTGGGGGGGGGGGTTAATGTGGAGAAGTTAAAAGTTGAAGGACTTTGGAATAATTAAATTAGGGCTTAGTTGACTGAAATAAAAGAGGACATGGGTCAATATGTTAAAAATAAAACTTTAAGGGGCAAAATGAAAGATTGGGGACTAAACTAAAAAGCAAATAAAAGTCCAAGGGCGTAATTGAAGTCAGTTAAGAAATTTTGGGGTCAAATTGTAAAACGTTGAAAGTTATTTCTATATATGCAACTAAGTACAAATTTTGTCTAAATCTTAAAATTGACCCAACCCCTACCTCTACAGTAAACTACTAGCAACCAGCCATAAAACCCAAAATCGATCGCACAAAAATGTTCATCTTTTCATAGCGAACTCACTTATACCAAGTTTGACCTAAAATAACCAACAAAATGGCTACAAAATCGATGCGACAGCAGACGAGCAAGGAGGTGGCGGTTGGGCCATTTTCGATGGTGGAATGCGGTAGGGCTTAGGTGGGTTTTATTCATCGAGACGTGGGCAATCTAGTGATAGTGTTAATTTTCAATTTTGATAGGCGGTGGATGAAGAATTGACGATGGTGGTTGACGGTGGAGGCTAGGGTTGGCCACAGCTTTGAATGGCCAATTGACGGCCCTATCATCATTGGAATTGAAAATTGATTAAGGCATTTTACTCTTAGCATTGAGGCGCTTCTAGTGGTGGTGCTGGTTTACATCTCCTGTGGTTGCGCATGGTGGTTCGGCGGCAACGTGTGACGGCTGACGGTGGCTCTAGAATAGTATGCTCGATTTGGAATTTTGGACTCATCTAGACTATTCCCAGCTTGAGATTGGATTTGAATTCGACCCAATTTGGGTAATTTTTAATAATTGAATTTAATTCGATTAAATTGCCAAATATAATTGAATTTTCAGATTGAAGTCTAATTATGACATGAACCGAAACCATTAAACTATAGTTTATGGATTAATCTTATTAAATCAAAATTGTTAGATTATAGTTTGACTCATATCAATGATTTAATTTGATAAGTGTTGTGCTAAGAATTAATTATAAGATTCAAACTAGGTAAATTAAGAAGGATGGCTTTATATTTGTATTCGTGGGCCTAGCAACATGATATGTTATAAACTAAATAGAATTATATCCAATTCATAATTTTAGGTTATGTGAATGTTGGGATGAAAATAAATTATCAAATTGTTGCTGAGACCTTCTGTAAGATTTTAGTAGCCAGTTTACCGACATGTCGAGTTAAGGAATATAATAAGTAATTGTCTTCCATTTCTTTGTGACATAAAATTTGAGAATTATGACTTAACAGTTAGAGTAATTGAGGAACTTGAGGAAAATATTTAAGTGTATTAAGAATTATGATTCAGATATCGTAATCAGTGTTAGGTTTAAATTATTTACTTTGAATTTTAAATCAATTGGGAAGCAAGGTTATGAACTACTTAAACATCTAAGAACTATCAGGACTATGCCAGAATACCTTTAAGTTGATAAAAATGTTCATTATATTTATAGTTAAGGATCAGGGGATTGATAAAATGATAACTCAAAGTTGTCTTATGACAGTTCTAGGGCTGACTAGGAAGCCATCTCTTGAGCGACCACGAGTAGGAATTCCTCTGCATTTATCTAGTGAGTTTATGCTCAATAATATAAGATTTTTTGCTGGGGAAAGAATATAGATACTTGTTACTATATCCTATTCATTTGCTTTCTTTCGATCTCTGTGTTAAAAATAGTACTCTACATCGCTCTTCCATATTAAGCGCTTCTATAGTCTTTGATTGACATCGCTTTATTTTAAATTAGTGATTGTGTTGAGGAAGCTGAAAATTATTTTGAAATATATATGTTTCATCACCATATTTTCTTGGAAACCAGCCTAGTGTTGAGTCAATTTTATGGTAACATGGTAACTTGATTTGTGCTATGAAATGCTATTGAGCACTAATTATTGGTCACTGATACTGAACTGATTATTGATACCCTTGGGGTGGATCCTAAGATCGGTACCAAAAGATGATCAGGCGATACAGACCGATGGTGGCTGGTCTCCAATCGATACCCTATTTTGATTATCCTGTCTCTTAGTTGATTGGAGGTAACTGTCTACGAGTGGGTTAAGGCATGTTGCTGGCCATGCCATCTGTATGTGTATATCCGAGCCAATCACTCGGGCTGGAGGAATAAGGGTTTCTGTATTTTTTAAAGTAAAGAGACAAGGTAGGAGAACTACCAACAACATGTTTTGTAAAGGTATTATAGATTTCACCTTTAGTGTTATTTAATCTCGTCTTTTGTTCCTTGCCTGTATCCTTTATTCAATTTCTTATGTCAAAGTTTATATTTTGAAACCCCAGTAAGAGATAGTGAATTTTGTGAAGTCTCATCACTGGTATGGGACGATGATGGGATAGACCATCCTTAAATTTTGAATAAAACCTTCTCTCATAATTTTTAAAAATATTTATATTTCTACTTACCTCTACTATTTGTGAAATTTTCACCTTATTGTTATGACTAAATTATCTCATTAAGTCATTCGAACTTATATTGTATTGTTGTTTCTTTTGTTCTTTATCCCAAATAGAATCACACAATGAAAATAGACTAACCCAAGCAAAACATGAGGTAATGAGGGTGACAGAAGTGCTAAGTGCCATTCAGGATAGTTCGATTCAGAACTCGATACATGATAAATATTATTGTAGAGGCTAGTTACTTGGAAATATTTGAGGAATGTATTTTCTGTTATGGTAAGAATGGCGGTGTAAGGTAGGTAGCACTTTGGTCGGAAGTAAACGCCTTCTGGCTAGGGTGTTGCATCTTATGTGTTGTTCCAATTGTCAAATTAAGTCTAAACTCGACCTTTGGAAAAGTAAGTACAGAAATACACAAAATAAGTACACAAATTGGGCAAATCCAGTACATAAAAGTAGTTTTGAAGTATATAAATGCCAAAATTGGGTATTTTTTGTGTGGATATTCGGTATCATTCTCAACACATAAAGGATTGAGTTCAATTTAGCCTAATTTAACCATTGCATAATCATAAGAACATGATGTATAAATTATAGGACTTATATAGATTCCGTAGTTTCCAATAGTGGTGTCCGGAGGATTCATTTGGCTTATATATTAATGGTTTGCACTACTATGAATGAGAGTGCAAGTGGTTGGATATGGGTGTTTGAGTTCTCAACTATTTCAGCACGTACTATCATGATCATTTTTTCAACAAACTATAGTTTTGTCACGTTATAATATTTTGTGTGTTGTTGTGCACATCAAATTGAGCCTCATCTCAATCATTGGAAAAGCAAGTATAGAAACACGTGTAATCGGTACATCACATTTGTAATTTAAGTACATACGTGCAGTTTTGAAGTACATAAATACCAATACTAAATACTTGGTTTTAGATTTTTAGTTTCATTCTTAGCATATATGAGATCGAGTTCAATTTGGCCTAATTTGGCCATTGCATAATCATAAGGCCATGGCGTATTAGTCCTAAGACTTATATAGTCATGATAGGTTCCTTGGTTTCCGATAGTGGTGTTAGAAGGATTCATTTAACTCATGCATCAATTATTATACCACTCTAAATGAGAACACAAATAATTAGATGTGGGTGTCTAAGTTCCTAACCATATCAACACATACTATTACGATTATTTCTTCAACAAACCATTATTTTCTCACATTATGGTGTCTTATGCGTTGTTACACACATCAAATTGAGCCATATCTCGACTTTTGAAAAAGTAAGTACATAAACACAAAAAATAAGCACACAACATCAATAAATTAAGTACATAAATACAATTTTGGAGTACATAACTGCCAATATTAAGTACTTTTTTGCCGAGTTTTAGTATCATTCTCAACACATAAGAGGTCGAGTTCAATTTAGCCTAATCTGGCCATTGCATGATCATAAGATCATGGCATATTAGTCTTAGGACTCATATAGTCATGATATGTTTACTAGTTTTCCATGGTGGTGTTGGGAGAATTCATTTGGCTCATGCATCAATAGTTTATACCACTTTGATTGAGAGCGCAAGTTGTTGGATGTGGGAGTTTGAGTTCCCAACCATATCAACACATACTATCATGACTATTTCTACAACAAACTACTGTCTTCTTGTGTCAAGGTATCGTATGTATTGTTGGGCGTATCAAATTGAGCCCCATCTTAGCTTTTGGAAAAGCAAGTACATAATCACAAAAAATAAGTACACAAAATTGACAAATTCAGTATATAATTGCAGTTCTAGAGTGCATAACTATCAATACTGAGTACTTTTTTGCCAATTTTTAGTATCATTTTCAGCACATAAGAGATCGAATTCAATTTAGCCTAATCTAGCCATTGCATAATCATAAGATCACAACATATTAGTACTAGGACTCATATAGTCATGATAGGTTCACTAGTTTTGATAGTGGTGTTAGAAAGATTCATTTGGCTCGTGCATTAATGGTTTATACAACTCTGAATAAGAGCACAAGTTGTTGGATGTAGGAGTTTGAGTTCCCAACTATTTTAACACGTACAATCACAACTATTTCTTCAACAAACCACGATTTTGTCTTGTTAAGGTGTTTCATGTGTTGCTCTACCCATTGAATTGTGCCTCATCTTGACCTTTAGAAAAGCAAGTATAGAAACATACATAATAAATACACAACATTTGCAAAGTAAGTACATAAATGCAGTTATGGACTATATAAATGCCAATACTAGGTATTTTTTTAAGGATTTCTGGTAACATTCTTAGCAGATAAGGGATTGATTTTAATTTTGCCTAATCTAGCCATTGCATGATCATAAGACCATGGTGTATTAGTCCTAGAACTCATATAATTATGATAAGTTTACTGATTTTCAATGGTGGTTTCGAGAGGATTTATTTCGGTCATACATCAATGGTTTATATTATGAATGAGAGCGCAAGTGGTTAGATGTGGGTGTTTGAGGCTTCCACCATTTCAACATATATTATCACTATCATTTCTTCAACAAACCATGGTTTTGTCACATTAGGATGCCTTATGTATTGTTCCACACATTGAATTGTGCCTTAACTCGGCCTTTGAAAAAGCAAGTATAGAAACACAAATAATAGGTACATTACATTTGCAAATTAAGTGCATAAACGCAGTTTTGGAGCACATATATGCTGATACTAGGTATTTTTTTTTGGATTTTCGGTATCATCCTTAGCACAGAAGGGATTAAGTTCAATTTTGCCTAATCTAACCGTTACATAATCATAAGACTATGGCCTATCATTTTCAACACATTAGGAATTTATAGTACCATGCATGAATGGTTTCACACTGCTGTGAATGAGAGTGCAAGCGGTTTGATATGGGTGTTTATGTTCTAAACTGTTTCAACACATGCATATCCAAACTATTTTTTTGAGAAGCTATGATTTTATTGTGTTAGGGTCATTTATATGGTGTCCCACATGTGAAATTGAGCCTCATCTTGGCCTTTGGAAAAGCAAGTACTGAAACAAGCATATTGAGTACACAACCTTTGCATATTAAGAACATAAAGGCAGTTCTTAGGTACATAAATGCCATAACATGTTACTTTTTTGCTAATTTTCAGTATCATTTTCAACACATTAGAAATTTTTGGTACCATGCATGAATGATTTCACATTACCATGAATGAGAGCTCAAATGGTTGGATGGTGTTTGTGTTACAAACTATTTTAACACGTGTATCCAAACTATTACATGAAGAAAATATGATTTAATGATTTGGGTATGGCCTTATATGTAGTCTCATCTCCACACTAGATAAAAATACAAATCTATGCCAAACTAGAAATCTAGGTATAATATCTAAAATTCTTCATATATTATAATATATGTAATAGCAAACAATCCAACAAAAGTTCAACATATATTAATACATAAAAGTCCAAACAATCTATATCTAACATGTCATTCTAAAAGCAAAACTTTGCAGTTGTCATTGGTCCTTGAAAATCGTGTAATCCTTCTTTCATTGATTTTATCCCCTCCATGCACCCTTTTTCTATGGATTAATCATAAAAAAGCAAGATATTAGCTACCAAATAATGATAAGAAGGTATATCAAGCATACATATAAAACAAAAGGGTAAACAGATACATTATTAACATTAAGCTAATCTAGCTAGTGGTAACTTCTTTGTATGTACAGATAAGTACTCAAAAAAACAAATGTAGTATTTAACATATAAGATATAAGTACTAAAGTGAACAATTTCAGTAGTTAACATAAAAGAGCTAAGTACTGGAATGACCAAATATAGTATTTAAAGTAGAAGATCTAAGTAGTGAAAAATTGACAAATTCAGTATTTAACATAGAACAGCTAAATATTGAAATGAACAAATTCAGTACTTTACATAGAACAACTTAGTATTGAAATAGCCCAATTCGATATTTTACAGAAGAGAGCAAGTACTGAAAAATAGTAAAGTGAAGTATTAAAATATATATATTTGGCAATTAACATAGAAGAGCAAAGTATTGAATTTAACAAATCTGGTATTTAACACAAAAAACTAGAGTAATAATAATGCAAAAACACATAAAGTATGTTAAATAATAAATGTAGTACAAAATTAAAGATATGGAGTATTTACATGCTCATATAGCTACTTTGCCTTGGCTGTCCACTATCTTCACTTTTCCACACAACCACCATGTCATCTTTAACCACAAATGTGGGCGAATCATATTGCACATATCTTTATCACCATTCAAAGTTACATAATTTTTTTCTGATTGAGAGCAAGGTATTGCACTATGTGGAATTAAGGATAAATTTTACACCATATTTTCCCGAGTTTGAAATACAACTCTATTAAGGTTATGCTCCTAAAAATGGACATGATACATAGTTCTCCATTATACAAACCACTCCCCAGTAATTGAATTTGAGGTTCTTCCACACTATCCAACATTTTATCAAGCTCAAAAAATAAAAACCTCTACTATGAAAGAGTAACATGATGTTCTACTATGCAGACATGGAGAAAAAACTTTCTTCTTATTGCTAGGAAATTGTAGGCTAGAGAGAGAGAGAGAGGGAGAGAGAGAGAGAGAGGAGTTTAGGAATTAGCTCATATTTAGGAATAAACAAAGAAAAAGAACAAGTACAACGTGGGTATGTTTGTCAATTTAGGTAATTGGAGAGTTAACTCAAAATTGAAACTTGAGATTGGGATCTCAAAACAAAAAATTGGACATACATTGCAGCCTTTTAGGTGCAATGTGCTCAATTTATCGTTGGAGTGGATTAATTTTAAAATTAAAAATAGTTAATGTCCTTATTTTACGTATGGCAATAATTGATGAACTAAAAATGCATTTTTCCCACTAATTATCTAATATCTTTCAGAAATTATATTTCCAAATTCCAATTCACATCACCTTCCCGGCCAAGCAAATGGAATGTCTTTTTATTCAAAAGGAGACATGGCATTAAGAAAGAAAATAAATTAAAAGCAAATTAATGCATTTAAAAACTTCACAAACTATGAGACTTCAAACTTTTACTGCGCTTTTCCATTTTTCAGCCATAACTGCAAGAGCTTTAATGGAAGATCCATCTGGGCTCAAGGCTATGCCAGCATTTTCCTTCATAATTCTGGTCCTCTTTCGTATCTGTTCTCCTTCTTCTCCTTCCATCAAGCTTCTTACCAACCTCGAGATTTGCTCGCTCTCCACCACACCATTTTCATTCTCTTTAACCCTAAGAGCTATCTTCAAATCTTCACTCAGCAGCACCGCGTTTATCTTTTGCTCTGCGTAGAGCGGCTAAGCAATAAGAGGGACGCCATGGACGACGCTCTCCAATGTTGAATTCCATCCACAATGGGTCAAAAATCCACCCACCGCCGAGTGACTCAAGACTTCAATTTGAGGAGCCCACTGTGGCACCACGAAAACCTTTCCTTTGGTCCTTTCCATGAAATCAGGAGATAGATATTCAAAATGGGCCATTTTGCTCTCATAATCTATACTAAAATATACTGCATTTCTAGCTATCATTTGGGCTTCTGGCTACCAAAAGAAATCTTTGTCCGCTCATTTCTAAACCCAAAGCCAATTCCTTAAGTTGCTCTGTTGATAAGGTGCCACCGCTGCCAAATGAGACAAATAATACTGACCCGGGTAGCTGCTCATCCAACCACTTCGAACACTCTGCCTTGTCACTATTGGTAGTCGAACTGGGCCAGATCAACGGTCCCACTGGGTAAATTGGAGGTCTATTACCGGAATCGCCTTGCTCTAATGCCTTAAAAATGTTGGGTTCTAGATTCAGAAAGTTGTTGACTAATATTCCATCAGCCAATGTTGCCTTCTTGCTCACTTCGATAATCCCTTTGTAGGATTCGCTTTTCCTATCTTGAACCGATTCCAAGAAGTCTGAACCTTTTAGTGGCACACAACCCGGAAACCTCACTGGTTCAGGCAAATCCCTGTACTCACAAGTGCATGACTCGTGGAGCTCCGGTAAATGGAAACAAAAAGTTAAGTCCATGGCATTACTAAGGAAGAAAATGTAGAATGGAATTCCCAACTCCTTAATCAAATCAAAGGATAGCGTACCTAAAGGATCAACCACGAAAGCCGAAACAGTAACCGATTTTCTGAGCTCGCTCAGCGCGTGTCGAAGAGCCGGGAGACATCGAATTATGGTGGAAGTGATATGATCCTCGGCTGCTGCGCCCTCTGGGAGGTCGCCGCCGCCAACGAGAGGAAGAAAAATATAGTTTTTGGATGGGGGAAGGGCCTTTTGAGGCTGGTTTGGTGTACCGTCATCAGGGATGATGAAAGTGATGTTGAAATTGTGTAGCCAAACGAGTTTCCGGGCTAACTCAACGAGTGGAATCAGGTGCCCAATGCCTGGGGTTGGTAAGATGGCTACACGAGCTCTCTGCGGAGCTTCCATGGCAGATTTTCAATTTTCTATGTTTTTTTTCTTTCTTTCTTTTCTTTCTTTTTTTTTTTTCTTCTTCTTCTTCTATATTATTTCTTCCCAAAAAGAGAGCTAGAATATAAAGACAGGTGGGTTGATGGTTTTGGGGCTAAAAGTTCAAAATCGGTCAAAATCGGTTGAAAATCGGTAAAAATCGGCCAATTCAACCGATTCAGTTTTTTTTTTTTTGAAATTTTTAATTTTTTTAAAAAAAGAAAAGAGAAAATTATGTTGAAGATGATAATTAAAAATTTTGAATATGTAATTTTTTGAAACAAGAATTTTTTTTTTAAATTTAATGAAGTGGTAGTTATATACGAATGTTTATATTTAATTTGTTATTTTACTTTGTTTAATCTCTCTAAAATTATATCAAATATTTTGCATAGAAGAATTTATTTTTACTTGAGTTGAAGTA
>JACGDI010005220.1:209634-235248 GCA_014898725.1 Jacaranda copaia | reverse complement strand
TTATTTACACATGTCATTTTTTAATTGGCTCAAAAATTAAGCCGTCTACACTTATCATGGCAAGCAAATAGCCCTAAAGATATAGAACAATAATAACTGCGATCATATCATATATTATTTTACACAATGTTATTGGAGAATGTAATTCAGTAATGCAAAAATAAATAATATATAAATGTATGTGAGAATCTTGACATTTCTAAGTAATGAGCCACCGATGAAGAATTTCATAAAATAAAAATTAATGAAAGTTATATCAATAATTTTATCTCATTGGAGAGATGTTCGTAAAATGATTATATGCTAAAATTCATGAGATATTAAACAAGCAAATTGAGTTAAGAGTAGTTTATGAGTTAATGACAAGCTAAAACTTAATTGGATGTAAGTGGATGGTGTCCATCCTACATTGGAATCTTAAATTAGAATTGAGGTATTTATATAGCTTGGGTGTGGGGCTGGATCCCTTAGCGTGCCAAACTGTTTGAAGGTGAGACGATCTACAAGATTGCATGTTTGATTCAATCCAGACACACGTGTGCACGTTGCCCACCCGATTGGCTTGACTTTGGCAAGGTGTGGGTGAGGTGCAAGTGAGGTATGAGTGTGTTCAAGATATTATCTTTTTGGACAAAATTTGTTAAAAAAAATTAAATAAATAAAGATCTAAAAATAATAAAATTATTATTATTATTATTATTATTGTTAATATTATTATACTTTTTTTGAATTTTAGTTTTGAGACCAAACTTACTCCTCTAACAGTCATGTACAAAATTTCAAAAAGTTCCAATAACGTCTTTAAAATCCTACAGCCATGTTCTTAAAAATTTGAAAATGAAATCATAACCTTTATTTACAACTTCTAATATTTCTAGTAGGTCTACAATTATGACTTATAGCATTAAGCACCTAGTATTTATAAATTTAGGAGGTACATTTGTGCATAATTCATTAGAAAAGCATAAAATATCCATATTCTCACACATGCACAACATACTTACATTCACATACAAAACGAGTTTCAAATTAGTGAAGGATTTTGAGCCCAGAAAGTTGAAGTGCAACCTTTATCTTATTGAATTTTTTTTTATCTTGGCAAGTTGTCCGTTAGAAATTCTCATGCATTATTGAGAAGCGGATAAAACTTTAAGAAAGTTGCGTCCATGCTTGCCTTGACTCAGTTTTTCTAGTTTCTTCATACGAGCAATCCCGTTCTGCTATTGTTGGTTTTCTTGTTTCTTTTCTACTATTTGTTATGCAATATTTTATTCTATTTGTTATATGTCTTTAGAAATTTAATCGCTTATGTATTGTTCATTTTATGCTATTGTTTATTTAAACAAACACTGATGCACATAAATTCTAACAATAAATTAGTAGTTATATTGGTAAACTCGAATATAAAAGAATTTTTTATTAATAAAAATATGACTTAGTTTGATATTCCTTTCATACAGAGTATGCTTATACTTAATCTTAGATTATGTAAAAAAAATTATTTTATTTGTACTACCATATTATTTAATGTATTATAATACATTTATATTTAGAAATGCCTATTTAATTGTAATTAATTTTTTAATAAATTATTATAACTTTATTTTTATGTATATACGTAATATGGATATATTTTCAAAAGTGGTATTAAATATTTGAAAATCTACCTGCAATGCAACAAATCACATAAGAGTGAGAATTAGATAAAGACTAGAGTACTTTTTTACTCTTGATTGAATACCTAGAATGCGCTTAAATGGGGCTATTCATAAGGACTTGGGATAGAGGGCTTAATTTTATATAATTCCCCACTCCCAAGTGAATTATTTTAAACACTGCATGGGTTTTTTTATTTTTTGGTTATTATTTATACATGTATGTGGGAAATTTGTTAGGTTTGATTTCTCGACCTTACAATTTATATTTAGACTTATATTATTGAGTTAAAAGCCACTCGAACATTGTAGGAGTGCACAAGCTCTCTTCCTTGCTGAGGACGTTGCTAGAGCTTTACAGGGTTGCTTTTGAGGAAGAAACTGTGTTAGGTCAAAATAAAACATTCCTTCTTTCATTTTAGTAGTCTTTCATGTTTTCTAATTTCACATAAACTTTTCTAAGATTCGTAATGACAAAATAATAGAACAACATCAGGTCCAAAAAGTGAACCTGCGCCGATGGACAAGGGTCAGAGCACCAGGGCACCTGTAGAATATTGTTGCCACAAAGAATCGTTGCACTATTTATTAGGTGCGTCGGAATTTGAAGAAAAATGTACTTTAAGGGATGGCATTTGAACTGAAAGTTATCAGAAAATTCTTGGTCATAGTACCACAAGAGAAAACATAAGGTAATGTTTGGTTATGTTTTGTATTATGTATTTTGAGAAAATAAATTTTGGGAGTGAAGTTGAGAAATGTAAAAGTTGTATTGGGAAATGCAATAAATATTTGTTTATATTTTGAAAAATAGTTAAAAATTTGTTTTGGAGAATATTGATATGTTTATGTTTTTGGAGGAGACATTTTTTACTGTAGCATTAAATCCATGTCTTTTTGTTGGAATTTTGAGAAGAAAATGGAATTGAGTAATTTTTTTATTGAACCCTTCAGCTATTCAAAATTGGGGATATATATTGAAAAATTTCAATATATATTTATTTTGTCAAAACGATGAAAAAACATAATAATTTACTAAATATATATGGCCATATATTGATATTTATTTTTTATTTATATTTACATATAAATATAAATTGCTAAATGTCTTTTTACATATATATGGCCATCCTCAATATCAACCCTTCAGCTATTCAAAATTTACTAAATATATGATATATATGTATATATTGAAAAATAGAAAAAAATTGGGGATAGCAAAGGATAGAAATGGGTATTTTGAGAAAATCTAGCTATTTTAGCATTTTGGAGGAAAAATAAATAAATATTTATTTATATTTTGTCAAAACGAAAAAATAATAATTTTGTTTTAGTAAAACATTAACAAACAAGGAACCTTTTTCTTGTATGTTGCCTCTTTCATGAGTTGGAACATGCTTTCTTTCAAGGATCGAGTAACAGATTTGACTTCCTTTTTACCTACCATAGGGCTATATATTAGTCGCCTCATACCCTCCCGAGGCATAATCCCAGTACGAATATTATTGCGATATATAAATTAGAAATAAGTATAATTTATTGGGAAAAAAAATGTAATTTTGGTCTTTTAATTACTATCAACTTTTTAAATGATTCTTTTTTATTGGTGCTTGTATATTTAGTCCATTATTTTAAATTTACCATCACATTTAATACATTCATTTGCAAATTTAGTTATTTGGACCGCTTAATCTAAAATCAAGCTCGAAATATGTCCAATCACCTCTCATTGGGCCAAAATTTTGTATTTTTGACCATCTGTGCTTGATTACTATATCCTTTGTACATTAGCTTAAAACTTAACTAAATCTTGAATTTAAAGACATAATTTAGGAAACAATTGTTGCACTTATTTTTAAAATTTTAATGAGTTCCTTTAGTTTAAGTCAAATAAATTACAAAATTATCATTACTATTATTTTGTAATTAAGTTTTGACATCTTTTTTTATTCAAATATTTTTAAGCTCATTTTTGCATTAAAATTTAATATATTATAAATTTCAAAAATGCCTTATAGCATGCTTAAGTTTGTAAATCTTTTAAACTTTAATACGATAAACACGGCTGAGAACTGCGTCTATTTCATGGCCTCTTCTTGCCCCCTCCCCTCGGCGAGTGCGCGCCCTTTTTGTTACATGTGCTATTCTTTGCTGATGCAGGCTTGGCCAACTTCTTTCAGTCATCCCTCCACTTTTTACGAACAAAACGTTCCCTCCAGAATTTGCAGCTCATGGAAATGGAAAACCCTTTCTCTCTGTAGCAAGCCTTTTACTTACTGGCAGGTGCATATATTGTTGTGACAACTCACAGATTACCCTTATGATACTCCATTGGTTTGGTGGCGCTTTCAACAAAATTAGGAGTGGCAATTTCTAACATCATATAATAATATGACACGAGTTTGATACAAAAAATTAGATTTGGGTTGACCTATTATTCATTTGAATCCAATAAGGTTGATTCGAATAAGGACCTAAAGAGAGTGGGTTGGGTTGAATTTCAAGTTATACTAACAACTCGAAACTTGATTTTGGGTTCCACAACAATACGAACTCCACCTAAACCAATTCAACCCAACCCGAATTAAATACATAAAATTTAAATCTTTTTAGGAGTAAAAATGTAAATTAACAAAATAAAGCTTGAAATTTTGAATCTTAGCAATATCAAAATTATTACTTTGCCATCTTTAAGTTCTATTTATTTCACATAAATATAGGATGAATAATTATAATTTTAAATTGCTTCTAATGGTTATTTTTTAGTATTCAATTGGACATGAAAATATTTTACAAAGAGTTGACGGTCCATTGCTTTGACTATTGATTGCCCGAGAAGCTTTTCTTAGAACATATGCAATGCAAGATTTTACATATATTAATAGACAAAAATTCTTTTTGTTTACAAACAATTCAAAAAACTCAAGTTTTATAATAAATTGTGTGTACAATTATAATAATTTTTATTGATTTATGTGCTGCTTAATTGAACTAATATAATATTAAAAATTAATATCTTTTTAAAAAGTTAAAAAAAAGTCTTTTTTTTAAGAGTCGAAAAAAATCAATTTGATTGATCTAAAAGATGTAAAAATTAAAGCAAATGATAAACTAGAAAAAAAGAATCCAACAAATGCAAAGATTCTGGAAATAAGAATTAGATTTGCATTGTTTATAGCGATAAAAAAAGGATAGTGCTCACTTTGGTATAGACAATTAAGTACAATGAGGAGATATACCTCAAACTTATTCTTCTAAAGTTGTAGGTATTATACTATATATAATATATGGCATCATTAAATTCCTAATGTCGGAAACTGGCGATAAAATATTTGATAATTTTTCCCAGAATATGGCATAATGGTACACCCAACTGGTGATTTATTTCATTCCAATGCACATGAGGGGACAAGCCAGCACTTGACTTTTGACTATTCAAGAATCAACAATATTTAACAACTCTCATAAAATATTAAGGTGGTGATTGGTATGCATAAATAGAATTAGATAAGAATAGAATGATTTTAGAAATGGAATGATGTTGGTATAGTTTATCCTATGGTTGGTATGTACAAAACATGTGAAAGGAATGGAATAGTTATTCCCCCCTTAATTTCATTCTAAGGATTAGTAAACAAAAATGACAAGTAGAAATAGAATAAATTTTTTAAATGATCAAATTACCATTTTGCAAAAAATTATTAAAATAAAAGTATTTTTTAGTAAAATATTTTTTATATATTACCGTAAATATTTTTTTTGTGTAAGTCTATAATTATGCAGTTTTAATATCACTTTTAATGTTATTCGAATTAAATCAATAAATATATGCATTTTATATGTTATCAACAAGTTATATATGTTTATGCAAAAAAGTAGAAACACAATTTCTTAAAAATTATTATTTTTAAAATTATAATTTAGTAAGCTCTTTTGAATTTTTTGATAAAATATAATTAAAAAATTAAAAAATACTTTATAACTAAAGTGCTTAACTTTTTTGTGATAAAGTTAGAATGCTTTATTATACTTTTCTATGAGTTTAATTTGAAGAATTGTTGATAGAACGGACAACTCTTCATTTCTTTGTTGTGTGTAGATTTTTAGTCATTCAAAGATATGTGGATATAAATAATATTTTAAACTATATATATTTCATTAGCATAGACTAAGTCAATGATACTTCTACTTTTTTATTATAACAGTTGAGATGCGCATAATTATTCTTATTTTGACTATTTATTATTTTTTGATTTATATAATAATTTAATAATTTTTATAATATTACTAAAAAATATATGAATAAAATATATAATTAAATAAAAACACATAACAATCAAATAAGTTGGAATATAATATCAAATATTTATAAAGTGAAGACTTCTTTTCTTAAATATAAAAGTATTTCGTTAAATTATGGATGTTATTTTGTTAAAAAGAAAAAAATATAAGTTCATTTTCAATGGATTAGGAATAGCTAAACCCATGAGGGAAAGGAGGGAATGGCTAAACCCATCCTTTTGAGAACGGAAATTCCTACTGGAATGGGCATTCCTATCTCCAAACTATACCAATCATGAGTTTATGAATAGATTTGAGAACGAATCTCTAAATTATACCAATCATGGGTTTAGGAATAAATTTGAGAACATCCATTCCATTCTTATCTCATTCCTATCTCATTCCTATATACCAATCATACCATTGAATGTAACAAAGCGTCCCCTCAATTTAATGGCAATGGATGGAAAAGAGGAGTGAAAAAAAATTATGTGTTTATTTTACTCAATATTTTAAAAATACCCTTCAGCCACTTAACTCAAAAATTTGCATTTGATAGTTTCTTTGCCTGAGAAAAGACAATTTTAGCCAAAAATAAAGTAAAATAGAATAAATTCATCTCATGAACTTGATCTAGAAAAAATGAAGTCCTCTTTCTTTTCCTCATTTATGCACTTTCAAATCATGTTTTATAGAAAAATATCTTTCATTGCAATATTGATGAAAAATCATAATCATAATCTAATTTTTTTTGTTGGTGATTCGAACATAGATGCTCAACGGTCGAACATAGATGCTCAACGGTCTTGATGAGAGAGTTTGAAATTAGGGAACCGTCAATTGTCTACCACATCCAGAGCTAGCTCTAAGGTCGATCCATTTGTTGACCAAGTAGTCGACTCATTGCAGAATCCCTTCTTTGCCATATTAAATATTCTGACAGGTGGCATGCCTTTGCATTAATGGCGCATGCCACCCTAACACCGTCTATCCTGCTGTGCTAGATAGGAGGCGTGCCACTTATATACTATTCTGTCTTTGAAAGTTGGAGATGAAACCACCTGAAATAGTACATGAATGGGAGAAGACCTAAAGCTATCCATGCAAGGACAATAGCCCTTTCTACTTGCTAAGAGCATCTTAAATATATCATCCACATAGAGAAGGTTATAAATACCCCCATTGCTAGCCTCTCAAAAGATAGGCCATTCTACACTAACAAGCCTTCACTTTGTTGCTCATTTTATCTGGTTCATCTAATACTAACTTGAGTGTCATAGCCGAGGATACCTCAGTTAGCCTGATGTTTGTTAGTGATTGTAGGACTTAGCCCAAATATTTTCAAAGTTCATTTACTCGACCAGGCAGATCGATTCACCCAAATTCCAACCGAACCCAATTACATATAGTTTTTTCCTTCATCAATAATAAAAAATAAAAATGAAACGCCAATCAAAATTGAAGAAATGAATTGAGTACGACTAACACCAAAAAAAAAAAAAAAACCCAAATGCATGCCGGAAACGAAAAATACTAAATTATCCTTAGAGCTCACATCTTTATCGTTGGATCCTATCCAACCCAAAACTGGAAAATAAATGTTATTTTTCTTTAGAAGGAAAAGAAGTAAAATATAAAATGGAAAATCATAATTCTCCTTTTCATTTGCGTGCATTAAATTCAAAATGAGAATAAATCTCCATCTTTAATATTATTTGCTATTTGGATATTAGAAGTATCTTTTTTGCATTTTATTTGAGAAAGCAGATGCATACACAGATTTTAAAAATAATATATATATATATTATATTGACCTAATATCTATATTAATATTTATATTATACTATTAATATTGAGTCTTTAGTCTCAAAATAAGAGGGATACTTATAAAATATCAAATGTAATAATATATTATAGTCTATACGTGCATTAATATAATTTGAAATAAGAGTTTAGTATTCAAATATTAACTTTTGAATTAATATATAATAAAAAATTATTAAAAATTTAAATATGACATAAATTGACTTAATAATATAATATTTTCATACAATCAAAAAGGAAAAAAAAGAAAAAAAATATTAAGTCGGATTGAATTTTTTTATCAAAATTTGGATATCTATTGTATTGGATATTACATTGACTAATAAAGATATTATAAGATATCGAATTAAATTCGAATATGAATTTTAATAATCGAATTTGGATTTGGATATAATTAATTTGATTTAAATCCGACCCATTGACAACCTTATTTAAGCCCATGGACTGGTTCATATTTTGCTAAATGGACCTTATTTGACAAAGTGTGCAATGGTTATGGGAAAAATGCAAAATTGGTCCTGTAATTTGATCTTACTGGCAAAGTAGGACTTTAACTCTTTGGACTGCAAAATTGATACATTACCTTTAAAAATTTAACGATTTGAGGACAAATTCGATCCATGCTTATGTGGCAATTGATTTGGCACCACGTGGCACCACATCAATCTAGGCATTCTCCTCTCTCTTGCATGGTATATGATGTGGCAATTAAACTTGCCACATTAGCAGAAATGTGTAAATAAAACATATAAAATCAACAAAAAATAAGTTTATATATAAAAAATAAAAAATGCCAAAAAAATAAAAATAATAAAAATGCATACATAGAAATGCATATACAAATATATATACATACATATACATATAAATTCTAAATATATATAATATATATAAAACCCCTAGACCCTGCCCCCCATTGCCTGCCCCTCATGGCTGCCATGGCTATGGCTATAGCAGCCATGTCCAGATTTGCCCGGTGCAGGTGACCGCCAAGCCACGCGGAGGCAGCCAGATAGGCTAGCAGTAGCTTGGCACAATGGCGCATGTGGCCGCTAGCCTGGCAAAGGTACCTGTTGGTCCAAGCGGCTGCTTGGCCTAAGTGGCGAGTAGTCGATGCAAGCCCAAGGGAAGGGGTGTGATTGGGTGGAAGGGATGGGGGTTGGAGGGATGGGTTTTGGGGATTTTTTTCTTTTTCTTTTTCTTTTGTTTTTATAATTTTTAAAATAATAATATTATTATTATTATTATTATTATTGTTGTTGTTGTTGTTGTTGTTGTTGTTGTTTGAATTCATTTATTTATATTTGATTAAATTATTTCATAATATTTATATTTTTAATATTATTCCTGTAGTGCCCTCTATCAAGATAGCACCTAAGTCGAGGCACTACTCAGTTCAATTTTAAATTGAACCTATAATACAAATCAATAACCCATCAGAATATTTTTTTCCAAAAACTTATCAAAGCATTTCAAACTTAATAGATATAGCAGTGGATATCAATTTAGCTAAGCCTGTAACATATAGGCGATATGCTATAATATGTGCCACAAAATTTCAAATCCAATCCTAACATATGCAGTGGAAATTCAAACTTAACTACCTCAGTAAACCATTAAATACATGCCATAATTCACTTTATACCTAACAAAATATTTCCTATCCAGCTTGGAGTCTGAATTCTTCGCTTAATCCTTGTATGAGAAAATCAAAATAACGGGGGAAGAGGGAGGGGTTAAGTCCAAAGGACTTAGTGAGAGATAATTATAAACACAAATGATGGACATCTGTTGAGAAAGAAATCAACTCAACAAATCATCAATCAACAATTAACAAAAACACAACAAGATACATTCAAATAGTCAGGAACAGTCTAATAAATAGATACGATCAGTCAGTCAGATTAACAGAGAAACAACAGATGCCTAGGTAAAGCCCTAGCACATCATAGACAGATAGACGGTAGATGCCCAAGGGTAGCCCTAGCACATTATAGACAGAGAGATAATGGATGCCCAGAAATAGCCTTGGCACATCATAGACAAATAAATAGTAGATGCCCAAGAATAGCCCTAGCACGTTGTAGACAAACAGATAGTAGATGCCAAGGAATAGTCCTAACACATAACAGACAGATGGACGGAAGATAGATGCCCAGGAATAGCCTTGACACATTGCACATACCTAGGAATAGCCCTAGCATATGGCTAATAAATGGACGGAAGATACATGCCCAAAAATAGCCCTAGCACATCACTGATGCTCAGGAGTAGCCCTGACATATAGTACATACCTACGAATAGCCTTAGCATATGGTTGATAGATGAATGGAAGATAGATGCCCAAGAATAGCCCTAGCATATGGCTGACAAACTGAATACCTAAGGAATAGCCTTTAGCATACATAGACGTACAAGGCGAATACTCAGTGAATAGCCCATAGTGTATCAGACTCACAGAAAGAATACCTAGGGAATAACCCCTAGTGTATCAAACTTATAAAGCATATACCTAGGGAATAGCCCCAACGTATACAAATAAACAGATGAATAATACCTAAGAATATCCCTTAGCATATCATAGATAAATAGTATAGAACATAATAGAATTGCCACCAAGGTAACGTGATTGAAACATACAGATTCAGATAAGCCATCATGGCTATTAAGAAACTAAACAAATAAGCAGATATGCCGACAAGGCAACAGCTACGATACTACAAATAACAGAGATACTAATAATAGATATGATTTTAGGTGCCAGAATAGACAGAAATTAGAATCAAATTCAACAGATAACCCTCACAAGGGTGCACTGATCAGATAACAAATACAGATCAAATTTTAAATATAATTGAAAGTACAATATAGAAACAGAAAACCCACACAGGGGCTTATTACAACTACAAATAAGAAAGGGAAGTGCTAAATTGGTAGACCCTCACAGGGGTGTTCAAATCAAGAAACCAATAATAGATAACAAATAAGATCTCAAACAAATTTGAGTACATATAGAAATAGAAAACCTATACAGGGGCTCATCACAATTAATAGATAAAGAGAAAAGTGCCAGATTGGCAAATCCTCATAGGGGTGTTCAAATCAAGAAATTGATAACAGCTAACAAATTAGATCTCAAACAAATTTGAGTATGTATAGAAACAGAAAACCTATACAAGGGCTTATTACAATTAACAGATAGAGAGAAAAGTGCCAGATTGGTAGACCTTCACCTCTGTAATCTCAGAAATACTGTCACCGCCTATTATCTTCGAAGCCTACCTCTATGTCACCTAACTAAAAGAATAAGATCCATAGTCACAATTTTAATTTGATGTTTTAATCACAATTATACAAGCAACGGTCTAAAATTGATACTTAATTGGCTAAATTGATAGCCTCGATATTGAAATGCTAATAATGCAAATCTTGATTAAGGAATACAATTAGATCCTTAATTACATAATTAACCTCACAAAAGCTCGCCAAGTTAATAATAATGGTTCCATTCTTTAAAAACCTATTTTTTTGGCTTAGGTTTTAATTCCATGGAATTAAGGTCTTAACATCTATTAACTTAATTAACTAGAATTATCATATAATTTTTCAAATTTGAGTCCTTTGAGCTTATATGTATATACTCATGCATGTCTAAATTCTTGGTCCCAAATCATAATTTTGGTCCAATTAACTTGTATTTACATCATAAATAAATATAACGATTTACTCAGATCAAATTAGGAATCAAATTATTTAATTAACTAGTATTTTACCCAATATTTCTCAATCAAAACCTCAAAATCATGAACCGAGAACACAACTATGATCTTCAAAATAAGGAGAAAGAACTGCTCGAAAGTTGCCAGAGCATTGCCACCGGCTACCAAAGCACTGTCGTCCGCTGTCGCTGGAAAATCTTGCCACCACTACCAAGATGTTACTTTCAAGTTCCTGATTCTGAATATCTACTCCGTTCCAAGTTTTAATGCTTGGAAGGCCACTAAAATCCACTCCAAAGCTGCCACCACCACCTTTCACTAACCTAAGTTTCTTTATGTTTTCTATTGCCGCCGCCACCCTCGATCGCCCATGCAAGCATGCCACTATGCTCTCCTAACTCACCTCTACCAAATTATAACCTCAAAACCAAGCTTTGATTGCCACCCGCCGTCACTCGTCAAAGTGGGTTCCTTTGAGCTTCTTGATTTCGGCAGTCTGTTGCCTAGAACGTCGCACGTGAGGTATAGGAGGGAAACTAGTGAGGTGGGGCCGGAGGTGTTTAGTTTAGTTTGGTGAAAGGCTAGTCGGAGGAAGCTTGCTGGAGTAGAGATGGTGGTTGCAGGTGGTCACAGTTGGGGGAGGAAAAATGAAGAAGAAAAAGGGAAAAATGAAGAGGAATAGTGAAGAAATGAAAATTCTACCACCTTTAAAACTCAAAATTCTGGATTTTGCAAATTGGCCCCAATAATGTTCACAAGCTTCAATTGAGTTCTTGAATTTTCAAAAATTACTCTTTTGACCCATTGACTAAAAACTCTTCCAAGCAAGCCCCTTTGATTATAAAAAGTGATCAATCAAGTTTATGAAAATTGTAAATATGGCCCCAAAACTTTCTAAAATCTTGCAATTAAGTCATTTTCAATTATTTTCAAACCCTGAAAACCTAATCAATTAATATCTTAATTTCAAAATTCTCAATTTTTGAAATATTGATTTTCAGGGGTGTTACAGTAGCATAATCTATAATTATATAATTAAGAGGATAAAATTAATTTTTATTTTATTATATTTGAGTTAATAAATAAAATATATTTGTATTAAATTGGACTATTTTAGATATATTTATTATTTTAATATTATTAAATATATAACTAATAATTATTAAAACACCCCTGAAATTTGGTATTTTTAAAAATAAGAATTTGAAAGTCAAGATTTTAGTTGGTTGGATTTTAAGACTTGAAAAATTAATAAAAAAGACTTAATTGCATGAAGATTGAAAGTTTTTGGGGTTAATTTATAATTATTGAAAACTTGATTGAACAAAACTTGGAAACTTTAGGGTTTGCATGGCTAATACTTTGAGTCAAAGGGGAATTAAGTTATGTTTATTAATTTTTTGGCTTGATTGAAGGTTGGTCAAAAGTTGCGGGTTAGTTTGTAATTAAAGAAAAGAGGCTTATTATAAATAGGAAGAATTTTATTTTCCTCCCCATTTTTTTTTTCAGCTTCACCCACGGCACCTCTCTTCCTCCCCCTGGCAATTTATATGGCTTAAAATGATCACTTACGTTTTTAAAAAATTTTATACGATAAAATCATATCAAATAAAATCTTATAAATTTGAAGGATATTTGATATTTTAAATTTTGAGGTGTAAGTTTTGAATTTTTTAAAATTCAATTGCAATTAATTTGATGATTTGGCAAGTGAGATATATGTGTGTACATATGTACATATGTATATATACATATAAGTATATAAATTATTTTTCAAGATTTATCTTTTTGTTTATTTTTTGCTTTTTTTGGTTTTTTTGCATTTGTTTTTGGGTTTTTGTGCCATTGTTTTTTTGTCCAAGTGTAATAAATGTGCTGATGTGGCAGGTTTAATTGCCACATTATATACCATGCAGGAGAGAGGAGAATGTCTGGACTGACATGGTGCCCAATTAGCTGCCACGTAGGCACAAGTTGGTGGCAAATGTAATTTGGGTTGAATTTGTCTTCAAATTGTCAAATTTTTAAAGGTAGCGTATCAATTTTATGTCCCGAAATGGTAAAGTCTTACTTTACCAGTAGGATCAAGTTATATGACTAATTTTACATTTTTTCCAATAGTTATTATGGGTATGGTTGGCTAGAAGCTTAAATTGAAAATTAGTGAATTTATATTCAAATTAAAGTTATTTAAATCGTGCAGCATAAAAATTGGAATGTGGAAATGCTTGCTCGAGGACATTCTTCTAATGCATGATAGTTAGTTAATAGTAAAAAGATTAAAGCATCCATAAGTTATTACATAAATTATTTTATTCAATGTTATTGGAAAAAGTACTTCAATAGTGCAAAAATGGATATTATATGAATTTTTATATAGTGTGCTTATACTTAATTTTATATTATGCAATGCAGATTGCAATGGACGGATGAGTGGGACAACTATTTTTTCAAAGCAAACTAGACTATTGGTGATTTAGTTGGTAACTTTGTTTATGCACAGAATTCGAATAGGTACCCTATTCTAACTTCTCCCATTTATTTGGTTCATATCCCAAAATTGATCTGTTCTATTTTTTAAAATTTATATAAATAGTTAAGCACTGCCTCCACTATAATGTTAGACAATTTGAAAACAATTTACCCAACACAAGTATTATGCAATTTGATATGGGGTAGCCTAATAGGTTTAAGTCCAGGCCCATTTAATATGTAAAACCCAACGCCACTTTTCGGCCCAACCATCTGGTCGAGCGGATTATTCTAGACCGCATTCAATTGGAAGCTTCAAACCACTTGGCCTATTCAACTATCTCTCTGGTCGATCGCCCCGTCTGTTCGACTATTATCGACCTCCATTCTTCACTTTGGTGCTGACTCATATCTTAGCCATATTCTAACAAGCAGCATATCTCCGCATTAATAGCATGTGCTAGCCGGTACAGTCTCTGCTACCAACCCTGCCACTAACTTTGGCAGGGAGGCGTCTACCAAGAGTATTATTCACCCTAGAAAGCAAGAGATGATGCCACCTGGAATAGTACTAGGATCAAAAATGACTAATAATCCCCAAGCAAGAACAAGAATCCTCTACAGTTGATAAGGGCACCTTTGACATATTACACACTAGTAGAAGGTTATAAATACCTCATTACCAACCACACTCAAGGTAATGCCAAATACACTATAAGCTCTTAATATTCTGTTCGATTGTCTTCATTCGACCAAAACTAACTCGAGTGTCAGAGTGCTTTCACCAGGGGTACCTTGGCTAGTTTAATGTTTGCTATTGTTATAGATCTCAAACCTCAAGAAATATCGATGTTGGATCATTTGACCTCCCTGATTGAATTAGCCCAAACACCATGTTTTTAACTATAAATAACTTTTAACCTCATCATTTTGGTGCCATCTGTGGGAACGCCTTAAGATTGCAACAGAAAAATGATAAACACAAGTAGAGCTGCATTTAAATGGGAGGAGAATAGGAGGTCCGCATCTCCATCTCTCCCCTACCCCAGCAAGGTTCACACGCTCTAGGTCTAGTGTCCCCTAAGAGCAAGTGGTGACATTGACTATACCCATTTGAAGCAAGTAATAAGCGAGTAGATCTCTGCTCAAATTTCTACCTAACTCTCCACCGCATTAAACAGTTACACTACTGTGCCAGCCCTGAATGACAGTATCACCTTGTAACCGCTTTCACTAGAAGAAAGGTTCCCTAGGGATAGTTGTGGTCGCCAAGAGTCCAGGCGACCACTAACTAAACATAAAGCTAGTCCTAGAAACCCCCAGGGAGAGAGAGGGTAATCGGACTTAAGGGAGGAAATTGCTGACTTTGTTGATCATCACATTTGACCTAATCAAGCCTTGCAGTGCAATAAGGTCGAATGCTCCAGAAGTGATCACCACAAGGAAATAGAAGAATTTACAGACCTTATGGCTAGACCCATTTGAGCCCTGCAACGTGATATGGTTGAGCTTGCGAGACCTTAGATAAAAATGCCACCCAAGCAAATTGGGAAGAATGGAAAGAGATTTCTCACCAAGTTCAACAATTAAATAGACACCTTGATGACATCTCAAGGAAAAACACTAAAAGAGCACCCAACGCAAAGGGCACCCAGAGGTCTCATCAAGAAAGAGGCTCCCCATTCATCTAGGAGATTATTGATGAGTGCATTGCTATCAACGCCAAATTCTAGATTGGACTACCGAAATACAATAACTCGATAAATCCCAATGAGTATTTGATGCAGTTCGAGCATATGATGTAGCTGCACGTGCACAATGAGTATATCCATGCCAAGATATTGGAGTCCACTTTCTAGGGCATTGTGCTTGATTAATTTGTAAAGTTGGAACGCTCATCAAAATACTCCTATGATTAGCTTCGCAACACATTTTTGCACCTATTCGTCAGTTGGAGAAAGGCGAAACTCCTCCACACCCACTTCCATACCCTTAAGCAGAATGAGGGAGAGTCCCTTCATGATTTCTTCATGAGGTTCAACATAGAGGTCCTCAAAATAGATAACCCCAGGATCGAGTTCCTGATCGATGTACTGTTCCTGGGGCTCAAACATAAGTAATGCACCAATGCATTGATGCATGAAAGACCCAAGTCGATAGAGGAACTGCTCGACCTGATAGAGAGGTACATAACCTAGGAGAAGATGAACAGGCTTAAGTTTAGATCCTCTGAGGTTAACAAAAAGAAGAAGGAGAGAGACGATAAAAAATATAGAGAAAGAGGTCGATCTCCAATAAAATATTTCCACAACTACACACTATTAAACATTTTGATGAGAGATGTTTTGTATGCCATTCAACATGAAAATCTCCTCAAAAAATTGAGGAAACTAATGAAGACTAAAGTAATGAAAAAATCAAAGAAGTACTGCTACTTCCACAAACAGAAAGGGCATGAAACTAACGAATATTTCAACTTCCAAGATGAGATTGAGAGGCTCATCGGATAGAGCTATCTCAAAAAATATGTAACCATGGATACATAGGTTGAAGGGGGCAAAATTGATTGGACGCCTCATAGAGAAAAGTCGGTTGGCCCTAAGAGAGAAGACATAGGAAAGAAACCCAACCGCAAAGATCGCCCGTCCATTCGAGAAGTGATTGACATGATCATGGGAGGTCTCACTAGGGGAAACTCAAAGTCATCCAGAAGGAAAACTAAGAGGAGGTTGGAGTTGACCAAAGCTTTGCCTATTGAAATACTATTCTACTTATCGACGAGCGCAGAGCCCATTTTATTCACTGATAGTAGCTTGGTCCACCTTAAGGGAAAGAATGTCAACCACAAAGTTGATTATCCTATGATAGTCTCTGTTAAGATTGCCAACTTTGAAGTACGGAAGGTCCTGGTCGATAATGGCAGCTCAGCCAACATTATTTTCCTTTCCACCCTTAAAAGAATGAACATGGGCTAGCTGAAGTTAGAGCCTATGTGAACCCTTTTGGTATGATTAACTATCTAGTGGTTGCTGCTTCATTTGCTTACAACATTATCATTGGTCAACTAGCACTGAATGATTTTTGTGCTATTATATCGGCCTACCATATGAAGATCAAAATTTTGACCCCAATGGGGCACAGAGGAACTATTGTGCAATATTAAGGAGGTGTGGAGGTGTTATAACATCTCAATCGAGTTAAGCGAGCATAAGACTTAACCACAACTAAAGACCTTGAGAGATGTCTCTATAACAAACCTAAGAAAACCTAAGCTAATAAGAAGAAAAAATAGAAGGATATTCGGGTGGAGTCCATCGAGGAATTTAAAACTATCGAGCTAGAGCAAGAAATCCCTGATAAAATAACTCGCATCGAGACAGACATGGACCCTACCTAGAATGCCTTATGGTCAATTTTTTGAGAAAAAACATCAACATTTTTGCATGAAAAGCACCCAATCTCTAGGGAATCGACCTCAACATGATTGCGCACCACATTAACATCGACCTCTCATACAAATTGATCAGATAGAAGACAAGGACGTTTAATGCCAAGAGGACTCAGATCATCGAGGAGGACATCAAGAAACTCCTAAATGCCGGTTATATTGTAGAAATTTGATATTCTTCTTGACTTTGTAATGTTGTTATCGTCCCAAAAAATGAGGGATAGTGGCAAATGTGTAACGATTTCACAAATTTAAATAAAGTATATCCTAAAGATCCTTACCCCTACCTTGCATAGATTTATTAGTTGACTTTACTACTAGTTGTGAGTTGTTAGGCATGATGGATGCGTTTCAAGACTACCATCAAATTTTTATGGCTCCCAAGGATAGGGATAAAACTTATTTTGTTGTTCCCAATGAATCTATTGCTTTTTGGTCATGACTTTTAGACTGAAAATGCTGAAGCAACTTACCAAAGGATGGTCAACTTTTTATTTAAAAAGGAAATTGGTAAATCGATGGAGGTGCACGTCGACAACATGATTGTCAAGACAGAAAAGGCGTAAGACCGCCAACTCGACCTTAATCATACTTTTGCAATTTTGAGAGCATTTGTTCTGAAGTTGAATCCAAACAAGTGTACTTTCAAAGTTCGCAGGGGTAAATTTTTAGGTTACTTGGTTAGTCAGTGAGGTATTGAGGCCAATCTATAGAAAATTCAGGTCGTTCTCGACATTGCTTCTCTTCGAATAGTTAGAGAAGTCTAGAGGCTAGTCAGAAGGATTATTACCTTAGGTAGATTCATTGCAAGATTGGCAAACAAAAGCTTACCTTTCTTCAAACTTCTCAAAAATGCCAAGAAGTTGGGCTTCTAGTGGAATAAATAATGTGATTAGGCATTGGTCAAGTTGAAGCATACTTATCCTCGCCCTTTATGCTTGGCAAACTCAAATTGGGAGAGTTACTTTAGATATACTTGGTGGTCTCTGAAGCATCGATTAGATCGATCTTAGTCTTGACCAGAAAAGACAACCATTGACCAATCTATTATTGCAATAAATCACTCCAAGGATCGGAGCTCAATTACTTGGTGATGCTACAAAATGCTGCAAGTAGAGGAAATGAGGGTTGGATATTGTTCTGGACTTGAGATCTGCAATCATAACACACGTTAAACTAGTTAAGATGCCCCTGGCTAAGGTACTCTGACACTCAAGTTAGTTTTGGTAGTGAGGGTAATTGAGCAAAATATAGAGGATATCAGGTGTATAGTATAAATGGCATTATCTTGAGCGTGAGTGGGCCTAGGATATTTATAGCTTTTTGTGGGTGTGATTTTACCAAAGTACCCCTGTTTACCAAAGTACCCCTGTTTGGAACACTAGCTTTTTCCCATGCCGGGGGGTTGGGAGTCATTCCATATCCAGATTTCAATACTATGCCAGGTGGCTAAATCTCCTGCTTTCTTGGGTAAACCATTCCAGCAAGGGCACGTTTCTGCTAGAGTTGTTGGTAGGGTTATTAGAGTTGTTGGCAATGATTGCACCGGCTGCCACGTGTTATTGGAGTGAGCTCAACCCATCAGATCAACATGCCCGGTGGGGATTCAAGTGGATGTCAGAGATCGATCAATGTCGACCAAACTCAAATGCTCAAATTTGCAGATTAATCTTCGGGTTGATACGGATCGACTGTAGATACTCCCAAGTGAGGTCGATACCGATCAACCAAATAGATTTCATCTTTGGGCCTTATGGGCCATCTCGTTAGATGTTGGGCTTATTGGGCTATCTCATATCATGAGTCCCCCCAACTCCCGGTCCTAATCGAGCCTGTTGATGAGAAGAGATAGAAAGTTTACATTTAATTATAGCTTTCAATACGCTCGACCAGGATTTTTGAAATTCTGACTTGGGTTTTCAAAATACTGACCAAGGTTTGAGGCTATTTCTTTACATTTAATACGACTATCATTGCACAGGATACGAAACATGTAGAACACGAAGCGTCCAAGATAGAAGCATACGGGGACAGGCTATCATGATGGCAGTTACATGATTTCCCGTGCATGATTGCCTATAAATAGGAGGATAAGTCCCTTCATTCACACTTTTGCAACTTGAATATTAGATAGAGTCTCCATTGTTGAAGAGTTTCTTGCTCTGTACTTTTTGCTTGAGAAACTAACACTGTAAGTGTCCCTGTTATACCTATATTTTTTTTTCCTTTTCATAGTAGAACCATGTCTGTTAGTGCTGATTCTGGTAGCAATAGGTCTGAGAACATGGTCTATAAGGGGAATACTGAGAGAGAGAGCACTACTCAATCTAGTTCACCTTCAAGTGAAAATAGTAGTTCCCTTAGTAGTAGCACTTCTAGAGAGGTTAGGGTAGTGTCGGAGGGGGAGACAGGGCTCGCTGAAATACCTGTTAGTTGGGGTTAGTTGTTTATCTTGAATTATTACATAGAAATAGCCTAAAAAATAACCGCCGCTAACCTAGTGAGGATTAGGGCCACCTATCACATTTCTGATGAATTTGAGATGGTGGCATCGGGGACCTGAGGTAGAATGCATCGACCCCCCCGGGGGTTTATAACTGTGTTTGAGGAGGGGTTCAAATGTGGTCTGAGATTTCCGCTCATCTAGCCCATAGTCAACCTCCTCATAGGACTAGGGATTTGCATCACCCAACTCCTTTCCAACTGCTTCTCGACCCTGTGCAGCTTTGCTGTTTTGATGCACCTTTTCAATAAGGCTATCTCTTTTGCCAACTTTTGAAATTTATTCCACCTCTCAATGTCTCGAAAGTTGGGCAGAAGCAAGGATTTTGGTTTTTATTACCTTGTTGCTTGACCCCGATGAAAGTTTCTGATATCCTCCGTATCTTTTTATGGTTAAGAATGGAAGAAACATTACTTTTATATTCGAGGATCGGGGGTGCTCACCATTCTGGGGGGTTAACGGAGGGGGCCAATAGAGATGCCAGGTAACCAAACACCTAGCTGGCCCAACACCTTTATTCGGGATCTGGTCGAGTTTGGGCAAATGGAGGCCTTTGCACTGACTGAGGAGAGGTATTTGGTGCTGGCTAGTTTGTCGTTGGCACTGCTCGACTTACCTGTGGGCGATCGATTAGGTAGAAGTTTCCCATTGATTATTTTTATAATATGCTAATCTGTCTGTTCACATTTGACATTCTTCAAATTGTTGTCTGTGGAGATTGAAACGAAATCATGGTTAGCAGTAGGAACGAATCACAGGTTCGAGCTCTAAGGGCCCAGGCTTGTCGACAAGCCACTACGACCGCTCAATAAGGAGGTGCTGATGGTAGGGGACATCTGTAAGGTCAATGTCTAACCCACTGCTACTGCAGATCGAGGTGGCTACAGAGACACAATTGGCTCGTTGGAGGGCGATCGAGCTGAGCAGCCTCGTGGGCTAGGGTAAGAGGCAACTGGCTGAGCTGAAAGAATCGGCTCCTAAGAAGGCCTCTAGGGGTAAAGGAAAATAGAAAGTAATAATGGGCTGGGACCTTTTTGGGAAAACCAGCGAGGGTCCAATATTTCGACGCCCTCAACTGTCCCCTCCGAGGTTCATGACGAATCGAGATCAAGACATAACTGACTCAATGTCGATCATTGAAGGGGCACTGACTGCTCTTGATGCCTTGAAGTGGATGACCTCTGGCCTCTTCCTGAACAACCAGTGTAAATTCATGAACCTAAGCCAACTCGGGACCATGAAGGTAGTGTCCCATTCTTGTAATGTGGTAAGTGCGAGGTCGATAAGTTTTGACCATGCCTTTTACATTATGTTTCTATTGGCTTGAGAATAACATTGCTGTGTTTCAGATAGGGCAGCTGGGCTACAATATGTTCTGGCGGTCGGAGATGGTGCTTGCTACGAAGGAGGAGCTAAAAGTTAGGGAAGAGTTGGAAACGATAAAGATGTAGCTCGAATCCTTGTAGCTGCAGGTTGAGCAGCTGAATAAAAGGGTGGTCAACCTCAAAAAGTAGCTTGAGGCTAAAGATCAACAGCTAGTGAAGGCTGTCGAGGACTGCAGCCGAAGGGATGATATAAATAAGAAGCTGCACCTCAACCTGCAGGTGAGCTTTTAATCTGACCGAGCGTAAGGTCGTGTAGAGGCGATCCGCCAGGCTAAAGAAGCATTCCTCTGGCATCTGCCTGCAGTGTGGTGCGAGGCTATTGAACAGTTTGTTGTTAGCACTGCTTTCTAAGATGCTAGCATGGTTACGGCCATAGATGATGCCAAGGAGGCGTATCAGTGGGCTATCAAGCAATTGGAGCATATGGGATATTACTTTCGTGCTGAGGATAGGAGCCGAATGAGCTTGCTGATGAATGATAAGTTGGAGCCCTTCCCTGAGCTAGTGGAAGGCAGCCTTGCGCAGCTATCGAGGGAGGACCCGCTGTTGCCGCCCATAACGTGCCCCAATTTGAGGAGGTAAAAAAGAAGACTGAGATCGACGCTAGGCTCAAGTAGATAAATGTAGAGTTTGCATTCACGGAGGATCTTGTTGCTGATCTCAAGGTTGAATAGGTCGACCTGGCACAGTACGCGCTGCGGTTGACTAATTTCATGGGCGATCTTTCGGAACCCTCAGAACCTCATCTGGCAGTATTTTTGCTGGCCTTTGCGGTGCTTGAGTTTAAAGCTCAATGGGTTGAAAGTGGTAAAGAGGAGCTAGGCCAGCCTCAAGGTTGATCCAGACTAGTTGATTCTTCTTTCTTTTTATTTTCTTTTTGTGTAAGTATGTACTTTGCCCAAGCATCATCAATAAAAGGTGCATCTTTTCTTTCATTTTGATTTTGAGTAAAGTTCAACTTCTTGCCTGTTATGTAGCAATGGTACTGCACAACTATATCATCGATTGCTTTATATTGTCAATTGTGTCTGATTAACTTTTAGCATTAATTGCTTCTAAAAAATGGTAAGACATCCATTGCAAGTATGGGGTCGATAAAAGATGGACGATTAAATAAATGTAGTACGGGGCCACATAATCGTCAATTGTGGGGTCGATGAGGGGTGTGGGTGGCTAGGAGCCACTTAGGTGGCAGTAAGGGACTGCTTGTTCGTTGACTACGGGGTCAACTAGAAACTTGACAGCTAAGAGCCATTTAGATGGCAGCAAGGGGCTGCTTGTTTGTCGACTATGGGGTCGACCAGAAACTTGGCGGCTAGGGGCCGGTTAGGTGGCAGCAAGAGGCTGCTTTGTCGTCAACTATGAGGTCAACTAAAATGTTGGACGATTGGGAGCCATTGAGGTGGCAGCATATGGCTGCTTGGTCGTCGGCTATGGGGTCGACTAGAAATATTAAAGATAAAAAGTAAGCAAGTAAAATTGCAATTTTATTTAGGCCAACAAGCCATAAGGATATATGCCATACACATTTAAACAAAAAACTTCTTGAGATTGATGGTGTTCCACAGGCAGGGAAGTTCCTCTCCTTGCATGTTCACCAATCGATAGGCATTATGTTTTGCTACTTGGACAACAAAATATGGCCCTTCCTTTTTTGGTTTAAGCTTTCCTACGTTCTTGGAGACCTCCACCTTTTTGAGAACAAGGTCTCCAACCTTGAAACGGTGCTCTTTGACCCTTTTATTGTAGGACTGGGTCATTTTCGATCTGTAGCGCTGCATCGTGTTATAAGCTTCCTGACGACGCTCATCGATGGTTTCTAGATCCAACTTCCTTTTTGAAGTGTTCTTAAGTGGGTGGTAATGGATGATCTGAGCAGTATGTTGGATCAATTTTGAAGGTACAACTGCCTCTAACCCATACACCAGGCTATAAGGGGTGTGATCGGTGGTTGTTCGGGGGGTTGTTCAATACACCCACAGTATGCCAGTAGGTTGTCCGCCCAATTCGCTCTGGTGTCCTTAATTCTAGCCTTCAACTGGTCGAGGACAGTCTGGTTGGTCACCTCAGTCTATCCATTCGACTGGGGATTGCCCATCGATGTGAAATATTGTGCGATCTCCAAAGCCTCACACTATCCTCGCATGCTTTTGCTTTGAAACTGGGTGTCATTATCTAAAATAAGTATCTTAGGTAACCTAAAATGGCAAATGATATTCTTCCATATGAAACTTTTTATAGCCGCATCGGTTATCGTAGGAATGGTTTCAACCTCAACCCATTTAGTGAAATATTCAATCGCTAAGATTATGAATTTTCGCTACCCAGTTAACCTCAGCAGGGAACCCACAATATCAATTCCTCATTGATCGAACGGCCAAAAAATCTCAACATTCACCATCGGTGCAGCTGGCTAGTGCAGCAGGTTGGAATGGACCTAGCAAGGTGCACACTTGCATGCAAAATCCACTGAATCTTTCAATAACGTTGGCCAGAAGTACCCGTACCTAATAATTTTATGGGCAAGAGACCTTCCTCCGAAATGGTTGCCACACATGCCCGCATGAACATCTTGCAACACTTTAGTACAGTTGACCATGCTCGTCGAGAGCAAATTTGGAAGCTTGACCGCGTAGGTGCTTAGCCTCATTCTTATCGTTGGGGATAATACCTTGGCTGAGGTATAGTTTTAATGGAGTATGCTAAGAAACAGGTGCCTCATCGATGGTTGTAATAAGATTTTCATTTGCCAATGTGATCAATGGCCTGTCCGAGACCAGAAATGTGATCTTCTTGTCTCTCGTTCCTCTGATTGAGCTGGCAAACTTAGAAAGGGCATCTGTCTGTTTGTTCTTAGATAGAGGGACTAGGCTAAGAGTGAATTTTTTGAAAGATTGTTGTAACCTCTTTACTTCCACCAGGTATCGGGCCATCGAATGCTCTTTTGCCTCAAAATTTTCTCCAACCTATTTAGCCACTAACTGGGAGTTTGTGAATGTGGCCAGGTGCTCCACCCTATGCTCAAGTGCCATTCTCACTCTTACTAACAGGGCCTCGTACTCCGCCTCAATATTTGTAACTATATAGTCTAATTTGATTGCAAAATCATATTCTTCCACATCTGGAGAGCAAAGAGTGACCTTGATGCCTCCACCAGATGTGGTCGATGACCCATCAACCTACAGAGTCCAAACAAGAGGGGTTGTAGTATCTCGATTGGATAAATCGATTCGCTCTGTAATGAAATCGGTGTGTACTTGTGCTTTGATAGATGTTGGAGGTTGAAATTTGATGTCGAACTCTCTAAGCTCGATCACCCACTTGGTCAATCTGCCTGATATATCGAGTTTAGCCAATATGTACTTCAATAGTTGGTTTGTTAGCACTATGATAGAGTGAGGCTGGAAGTACGGTTTCAGCTTTCGAGCAGCGGTCACTAAGGCCACTGCAAACTTCTCAATTTCTAAATAATTGTGCTTTGGTCCCTGGAGTGACTTACTGCAATAGTAGACTGGTTGATGATTATCATCCTGAGTCGATATCATTACTCAGTTGATTGACGTCTCTGAGACTGCTAAGTATATTTGAAGCACTTTTCCCAGCTCGGGTTTTGCCAACATTGGTGGTGAGGTCAAATACTATTTTAATTTGATCAGTGCCTGGTCGCACTGCTCTATCCATCAAAAGCTGGTCTTTCTAGCATTCGTTAGGATTTTGAAGAAGGGTAGGCTCTTATCGGCTAACCTTGCAATAAATCTATCCAAAGCTGCGATTCTTCTAACCAGTCTCTGAACTTCTCAAACTGTTCTCGAAGGGGTGATATTTAAGACTGCCTAAATTTTTTGCGGATTAGCTTTAATGCCTCGCTGACTGACCATATAGCCTAAGAATTTCCCTCCTCAAACTCCAAAAGTGCATTATTCGGGTTCAGATTTAATCCAAATGCCCTCAAAATTTTGAAAGTATGACTGAGGTAGAGTAAGTGGTCTTAGGCTTTTTCTGTCTTGACTATCATGTTGTTGACGTAGACTTCCATTGATTTTCCGATCTCATCTTTAAACATAAAGTTTACCAACTGTTGATAAGTTGCCCCTGCATTTTTCAAACCAAACGGCATGACCAGAAAGCAATAGACACCATTAGGAACAATAAAAGATGTTTTATCCCTATCTTCGGGTGCCATGAATATTTGATGATAGCCTTGGAATGCATCCATCATATTCAACAACTCACATCCAGTAGTTGAATCAACTAGTAAATCTATCCGAGATAAGGGGTAAGGATCTTTAGGACATGCTTTATTCAAATTAGTAAAGTCATTACACAT
>JACGDI010005220.1:190020-209534 GCA_014898725.1 Jacaranda copaia | reverse complement strand
CTTAGAGTCCCCCCAGTAGGACCTCCTGCGATCATGTCAATAACTCCTCTGATGTGTGGGTGGTCATTCTGGGTAGGCTTTTTTCCTTTGTCAGCTCTCCTAGGACTAACCGACCTTTCTCTACAGGGAGTCTGATCAATTTTTCCCCCTTCGGTTTGGGCTTCCACCACTATGTATTTCTTGAGGTGATCTTGCTTGATCAACCTCTTGATCTCATCCTGGCGATTGAAGCACTCGTCAGTATTGTGCCCCTTCTGTCTGTGGAAGTGGTAGTATTTCTTCGATTTCTTCATGGCCTCAGTCTCCATCAATTTGCTCAGCCTTTTGAGGAGGTTGTCATGCTGGATAGCGTTTAAGACCTCCTTTCTTAGAGTGTTCAACGGTGTATAGTTGTGGAAGCATTTGATCGGAGACTGACCTCATTCTTTGTGTTTCTGGTCGTCTCTTTCCTCATTTTTCTTATCGACCTCGAAGGATCCAAACTTAAGCTTGTTCATTTCCTCCTAGGTCATGAATCTTTCGACCAGGTCGAGTAGCTCCTCCATCGACCCAAGCCTTTCCCACACCAGAGCATTTGCGCACTCTTTATGCTTAAGCCCCAAAAAAACACATCGATCAAGAACTCAATCCTAGAATTATCAATCTTCAGGACCTCCATGTTGAATCTAGTAAAGAAGTCTCGAATGGATTTCCCTTTATTCTACTTAACGATATGGAGGTGAGTATGGGGGAGCTTGGCCTTCCTCCAGCTGGCAAACTAGTGCAGGAATTTATCGCACAGCTGGTTGTAGGAGTAGATTGTTGAAGGTTCCAGCTTCATGAACCAGTCTAGTGCGATGCCTTGGAAGGTGGTGTATAGCTGCATCATGTGCTCAAACTACATGAGATGCTCATTGAGGTCGGTGGAGCCATCGTACCTTGGGAGGCCAGTAGGGACTTTGGCATCCACAATGATGTGTTTGTCGATGATCTCCTTCACAAATGGTGATCCTTTTTCCCAATGAGACCTCTGAGGAGCATTCTGGTTTGGGACCTTATCAGTATTTCTCCTTGAGTTCTTATTAAGACGTCTGTTCAACTGTTGGACCTGATAGGATACTTTCTCCCATTCATCCCGATCCATTTAGGTGGCGTTTCAGTCAAAACCTGACCTGAGGCGCTCAGCCCTATCGTGCTGCATGACTCGATTAGGTTGAATGTGGTCTTTTGAGTCCGCCACCTCCTTGCGTGGTTCTGGACGCCTCCTCTCCCCCTGCTGGCATTTGGGATTGGCCTCGTGCTAGACGAGTGGCTGCCTAGCTTCATGGCGGTAGGCGCTATTCTCCTAAGGCCTATTTTTTTATGGTGGCGGTTGCGTAGCTGCGTTGGCGATAAAGGCAAGCACTGAGATGTGCCTGTTCAAGACGATAGATAACTGAGCCGATATCTAGGCAAAAATCTATTGATTGATCAGTTGCATCAATTGGGACATAGGTAGCGTCACCAACTGTTCCGGGTGGCGATGGCGCTCGGTGCAATCATGTCTTGGTGAGGGTTAGGGAGAGGTGGAGAAATGGACCTCAAATTCTCCTCCCTACCAAATGTTACTTTACGTGTGTTCACCATTTTTTTTTGCGGCAATCCCAAAGTTCCCACAGACGGAGCGAAATGATGCTGTAACATGCTGTGAGTAGAGGAAATGAGGGTTGGATATTATTTTGGGCTTGAGATCTGCAACCACAACACACGTTAAACTAGCCGAGGTGCCACCGGCTAAGGCACTCCGATGCTCAAGTTAGTTCTGGTAGTGAGGGTAATTGAGTAGAATATAGAGGATATTAGGTGTATAGTGTAAATGGCATTACCTTGAGTGTGACTGGGCCTGTGATATTTATAGCTTTTTGTGGGCGTGATTTTACCAAAGTACCCCTATCTGGTACACTAGCTTTTTCCCATACTGAGGGGTTAGGAGTCATTCCATGTCCAGATTCTGATACTGTGCCAGATGGCTAAATCTCCTGCTTTCTCTAGTAAATTATTCCAGCAGGGGCACATTTCTACCAGAGTTGTTGGTAAGGTTGTCAGAGTTGTTGGCAACGATTGCACCGGTTGCCATGTGTCATTGGAGTGAGCTCAACCCATTAGATCAACATGCCCGGTGGGGATCTGAGTGGATGTCAGAGGTTGATCAATGTCGATCAGACTCAAATGATCGAATTCTCGGAGTAGTCTTTGGGTCTACCAAATAGATTCCATCTTTGGGCCATCTGGGCCGTCTCATTAGATATTGGGCTTGTTGGGCCTATTGGGCTATCCCATATCACTTGAAGATCGAGAAATTTACCTTGGTACTGGTCATCGCAGCTTGGAAGTTGTGTCTATACTTCCAGTCACATGCTATTACAATGCTGACCAACTAGCCATTGAAGCAAGTGTTGTTAAAGACAGACACATTCGGGAGGCTGACCAAGTGGGCCATCAAATTGGATGAATTCAACATTACCTTCCAGTCGAGAATAGCCATTAAAACATAAGTTCTGGTTGACTTCATCACCAAGCGAGTTGACTTGCCTGAGAAGAATTATGAAGCCCCTTTTGTTTGGACTTTGCACGTTGATGGGTTGTCGACCACGTCTAGAGGGGGAGTAGGAGTAGCTCTTCGATCCCCAGCAGTAGAGAAATATAATTTTGCAATAAAATTAGACTATGCAGTCATGAATAATATGGCAGAATATAAGGCCCTCATCGCTGGAATAAAGATGGCGCTCGACCGGGGTGTTGAACACCTAGTTGTGATTACGGACTCTCAGTTGGGGGCTAAATAGGTTGATGGAAATTTTGAAGCTAAGGACTTGATGATGAGTTGATACCTGGCATAGGTTAGAAAGTTGCAACAGTTATTCAAAAGGTTCACCCTCAACTAGGTACCTCGATCCAAGAATAAGCATGCAAAAAAGAAATGTTAAAATTTGCATGTTTGACTAGGGACACGAGAGACAGAAAAATAACATTTTTGGTCACGATATGCCATTGATCGGACCATTCGAGGAGAATCTAGTAGCAAACAGTGAGGAGATAGTTCCTTCTTGGAAGCACCTAATCAAACTTTACTTAAGTCAAGGCACCATCCTTGAGGACAAGAATGAGGCTCGACACCTTTGAGGACAAGCTACAAAATTTGCACTCGACAAGCATGGTCAATTGTATAAGAGGTCGATCTCTAGACCCCCCCTAAGATGCCTCAATCCTGGCCAGGCTCTCAAAGTATTATAAGATGTCCACAAGATATGTACGGCAATCACTTCAAGGAAAGATCCCTTGCATATAAAGTAATAAGGTGCGGATACTTTTGGCTAAAGCTATTGAAGGACTTAGTGGATTTTGCTCAAAAATGTACATCATGCTAAGTTTTTTCAAACTTGCCACATCAACCCCCCACTCCCATGGAAAATATCTAAATTTCGTGGCCATTCAGTAAATAAGGGATCGACATTTTAGGTTCGCTACTGAGGTCAACAGGCTAGCAAAAATTCATTATCATAGTAGTCGAGTACTTTACCAAATAGGTTGAGGTTGAGGTTGTTCCCAAGATAATAAATGCGGCCATTAAGAGCTTTATCTGGAGGAACATCATTTGTTGTTTTGGTTTATCCAAGGTCTTTATTTCAAGTAATAGGACTCAGTTTTAAAGCAGAAGTACCAGAGGTTGGTGCAAAGTTTTGGGAATCACTTAACATTTTACTTCAATGGAAAATCCTCAATCAAACAACCAGATAGAGGTCACAAATAGAATGATTCTTGACCATCTAGAAGCCAGGATACAAGACACTGACTCGAACTGGGCAAATGACCACCCAAGAGTACTATAGGCATATAGAACAACTCCTTGGACAACCATAGGTCATAGCTCTTACAGTTTGGTCTAGGGGTCTGAGGCAGTCAACCTCTCTAAGCTTATTCAACACATGGCTTGAGTTATTCACTTCCACTTGCTCAGAAATATATTAGAGAGAAAGCTCAACCTTGAGACTATCAATGGGCGCAGGCAAGAAGCTTACAATACTATACAGTGCTACAGGCCAAGGATGGTCGAGAACTATAACAAAGGGGTTAAGTCATGCTATTTTAAGGTTAGAGATCCCATTCTTAAAAAGGTGAAAGTCTCTAGGAACGTTGGTAAGCTTGAGCTGAAATGGGAAGGACCTTATATTGTTATCAAATTGTCAAAGCATAATGCCTACAAACTTGCTAATATGGACGGGGATGAACTCCCACGCACATGAAATGCCATCAAACTAAGGAAATTTTACATCTGAAAATTATATTATAATCGTTCCCATATTTTGAGATATGAATAAAGTTTCATGAACATTGCTATTATTGGTTTGCATTATCACAACCATATCTACCATGCATCCACTCAAGTTCCTGTCGACCCTATAGTTGATGAACAAGCTACCCCACATTACAACTTAAGTTCCTGGTCGACCCCATAGTTAATGAACAAGTAGCCCCACGTTGCCACTCCAAGTTCCTAGTCGATCACGTAATCAATGAACAAGCAGCCCCACGCTGCCACTAAAAGTTTCTTGTTGACCTCATAGTTAATGAACAAACAGCTCCACGCTGTTACTCAAGTGCCTAGTCAACCCTATAGTCGATGAATAAATAGCCCCATGTTGCTACGTAAAATCTTAGTTGACCTTGCAACCGATGACTAAGCAGCCCTACGTTGCCACCCAAAATCCTAGTTAACCCCATAGTTGATAGCTAAGCAGCTCCACACTACCACCTAAAATCCTAGTCGACCTCATAGTCAACAAATAAGTAGCCTCGTGCTGCTAGTCTCGCATCGACCCTGTAGTCGACAAAGAAATAGTTTTGGGCTACCTAATCAATTTTGAGTCAACCCCACAGTTGACACAAAAGCAGCCTCACGCTGCTAAACTAAAGTTCCAAATTGACCACTCAGTTAACCTAAAATAGCTACACATTATAAACTTGACTTTTTAGCCAAAACTATATAATCGATCCCATAGTCAATCAACAAGTCGACCATACAATAATGAGAATCAACTACACAGTTGCAAAAAATAAATTGCTAAATACGCTTTGGCAAAACCGTGCGTCTATCAACATTAAGCAAAATTGACGACAACGATGTTAGATTTTCTTGATAATGGTCTTGATAACTGATTAAGTTTTTAGCTATTCCCTATACTATTGTGACAATAAAGTTTCATTCGACAACAAGCATCAAATTTATTTGACAAAATAGATATGAAAATATTTTTCATTCATTTAAAAGTTCATTACAATTATATTACAAAAAAAAAAGAAGAGAAAGAGAGACAAAAACTACAGAAAGCTTTGAGGTTAACTCTAGCTGGAATTAGCCTAGTCACCTTTTAGCCAATTTACATCAAGCTTTAGCAGTGTGCACATGAGAGGTGGAATGGCTTGGGGTGGTTGAAAAGGCCCTACGATGTCACTCATAAAGTTAGTCAAATGCAGCACGTACTGCACTACATCAACCTGCTCCTTTTTTAATTGGACAACGAGGTCCTCGGTGAAAGTGAATTCATTAGCCAACTCCTCTAGCCTCACATCAATCTCAGCCTTCTTCTTTTGAGATTTAGTCAAGGGCTTGGTGGGTGCATTGGTCGTTGTGTTTTTCTACCCAGCCTAATCGACCTTACACTCCTTGGATTTGGGGTAAGGTTGCATATTATCATTAAGCGTTGGGCTTATTTTGCTCTTTCATTAGGTCAAAAAGCATAACCTAAGCATTCAAGCTGCTTCACAGCCTTATGGAATGCTTCGTGAGCATCATCCAATGACATAATTACGCTCGCATCCTGAAAGGCCGAGCTCAAGATAAGCTTCTCCATCGTCTCCCACCATATTATAGGGAGGCATTAAGTGAAGGCCTCCCACACCTCTTCGATGGCCTCTGCTTGACCTGCCACTCAACCAAAGGAGTAGCTCATCTGTAGGTCCAAGTGAGCCTTTTTAATTATTGAGTCCATGCGACTCCTCTCCACGATAGCCTAAACGAGTTGCTGGTCTTTAGAGTTTAGCTGCTTCTTAAGCTCGGCCACCTATTTTGTTAGCTGGTCAGCCTAAAGTTGGGAAGACTTAAGCTGGACCTTAAGGGTTTTCACATCCCTTCCCCTTACAGCTTCTCTCGATCCACCAAAGCTAACTCTAACTAGCAAAAGATATTGTAGCTCATTTGGCTCACCTAAAATATAAGAGTGTTAGTGTACAGTTCAACTATGGAAAAAGAATTCGATAAAAAATAGTCGACCTCATACTCATTATGTTACAATGGTAGGCTACTACCTGAAGAGCCCCGATCTGACTTAAGTTCATAAGTTTGCACTAGTCGGTTGAGAAGACCTCATTGATCATCCACTTTAGGGCATCACCGTCTGTCATTCCCTCTTGAAGAATGGAGGTTGAGTTAGGTACTTTTATGTTGAGGTCAGTGCCAAAATAGGGCGATGACAATCGAGGAAGTTAGAAAAGTACCTCATCTCCACATTTTCCAAATAGATCATAGCTTGTCATTGTCTTTTGCTTTCCCTTATTGCTCACTGTCCTCCTTGGTGTCGAGCCTTCCTACTCGATCAATTACCTTTTGCCCCGATCTATAGGGCTGCTTTGCATAGGCTCTTCCTATCGAGCAGATTAAGTCTCAGGTGCCTATTTGACTTAGGGCACCATGAGAGTGGAGGTCGATCAGGTCGAAGCAATCAACTCTATAGTAGGGGCCTCTCATCAAGCAATAGTCGCTCAACATCACTTTTTGTTTCTTAGAGCCCTAGCTTGAGCTTTTACTCGATGTCTAACCATTACCTCTTCTCGGTTTGCCAACAAGGATAAAATAAAATACAATAAAATCAAACAAAAAGAACAAAAATCACAAGTTAGTACAGTCTACGAAGATCTCTATCTAGTCGATCGCCCGCAAATAGGTTAAGCTCAGTTGGCGATAAGCTAGCTAACACCAAAAACCTCTCTTTGGTCAAAATTAAGGCCTCCATATGCCTAAATTTGATTAGATCCCTAATGAAGGTACTGGGCCAACTATGTGTCTGATTTCCCAGCATTTCCATAGGCCCCCTCCACCACCCCCTCAAAATGTTAAAATCCCTTAGCCGTCGAACATAAAAGAAATGTTTGCTCCACTCTTGGCCATACAAGAAAGAAAGGGCTATTAGGAACTTTCAACGTGGGCACATTATCGGATAGTAAAAGTCAGACTCTTTTTTGCTGCCCGACTTTCAGGATATTGCTAAATGAAACAAGTTGGAAAAGTTAGCGAAGGACACTAAATAGTTGAATAAATACATCAACACAGCAAAGCTATAAAGGGTAGCAAAGCAGTTGGGGAGTAACTAGGTTATGTAGACCTCTAGGCCCACTAGGAGGTTGACTATTGCTTGGGCTAGAGAAGATCTAAGGCCACACCTCAACCCCTTCTCAAACACTATTATACACCTCCTAGGAGGTCGATGCATCGTACCCCAAGCCCCAGGCATTAAAAGCTCATATTCTTTAGGGATATGGTGCATGTCCCTAATTCGTACTAGGTTTGTTAGGGATATTTTGGAAACTATTTCAATATAGTGGTCTAGCGTGAATAACAGACCATGAGACAAAGGTGCTTCGTTGGGACCAGTCTTATCCCCAGAGGCAACCCTCTCAGTGCTCAAGCTACTTGAGTTGCTTGAGCTACTTGAGGTTGAGTTGTTGCTCGATGAACTATCAGGACCATTCTCATGCATACTCTCTAAGCATTCTCAACCTTAGTTTCCCTCTGGAATGCTACACCCTCAGACCTAGTGTTTTCACTATTTGAGGCACTAAACATCTTCGTAGAGAAAAATGAGAGAAAAGATCAAACAAGTAGAACTTACAGCAGATATCCTAAAAACTTTAAGTGCGCGAAGGATTTAGAGAGCTTGATAGGCAAGGATTTGAAGAGATGATTTCAACAAAAGTATAAATGGATGTATCCACCCCCTATATTTATAGGCATTTGGATGCAGGAACCTTAGCAGCAGCAATAATTGTACTACCGCCCTTGGCGCTTCATATTCTATGATGTAATCGATGTATTAAATGTGCAAAAACTATCAAAAATCCTGGTTGAGAATTCAAAATTTTGGGTTGAATAATCAAAAACCCCGATCGACTGGACAGAACCTTGGTTGAATGAGCATAACTGCCACAAAATTGTCGTAACTACCAAAATTGTCATTTAGTTATCTACTCTCTACTCCTGCTCATAGATAAGCTCAATCAGGACCATGAGTAGGGGGGCTCATGATATAGGATAGTCTAACAGGTCCAGGCCTATTTAACATGCACAACCTAACTTTACTTCTGGGCCCAATTGGGCTAGACCACTTAACCACAATCGTCTGGTCGAGCGGACTATTCTCGACTGCATTCAACTAAAGGCTTCAAGCTACTCGGCCTGTTCAACCATCTCTTTAGTTGACCACCCCATTTGTTAGACCATTATTAACCTCCATCATTCACTCCAACGCTGACTCATATCCTGGCCGCATTTAATTTTTTGGTAAGCAGCATACCTTCATATTAATAGCACATGCTAGCTAGTACAGTCTCGCCACCAACTTTGGTAGGAAAGCGCCTACCCAGAGTACTATTTATCCTGGAAAGCATGAGATGATGCCACTTGAAATAGTACCAGGATCGAAAATGACCAATAAACCTCAGGTAAGGACAAGGGCTCTCTACACTTGATAGTAGCACCCTTGACATATTACGCACTAGAAGAAGGCTATAAATACCTTATTGCCAGCTACACTCTAGGTAATGCCAAATATACTATAAGTTCCTAATATTCTGTTCGATTATTTTCCTTCGACCAGAGCTAACATGAGCATTGGAATGCCTTCGTCGGAGGCATTTCAGCTAGTTTAACGCTTGCTGTTGTTGCAGATCTCAGACCTCGAGAAATATCGCTATTGAATCATTCAACCTCCTTGGTCAAATTAGCCCAAACACCACCCTTTTCATTATAAACGAGTTTCAATCTCATAAAAATTGTATAAATAGTCAAAAATCAAAATCTAATGAAAAAGATAACTTTTCGTTACTCCTACCACATATATAGCTCAATTCCTTGTAATATCTTTAAACTTCAATCGAGATTATTATATATAGGAGTGAGCAATGGAAGAGGTGGAGAGAATTATGACAATGGCATCTAGTAGCTCTCCAGCAATGGTCACTTGAAAGCTCTTAGACTTCACGTTCGCATTCAACAATATTAGCTTCTCTTATAGAATTCTTTGGTTTGAGATCATAAGTGCTTGTGCGACATCTATTTTGACATAAATGACAGCAATCCAAAGCACGTTCTCAGCAATTAAAATACTATTTATTTTTATTTATTCTACATGTATATTTATATTCTTATGAGTATGAAACATGTAATTTATGAATTGAATATGATAGTATTTAATTTTTGATTCAGTGAATTACGATAGGTGGTTTTAGGAGCTTTAATCTTAAGATGTTTATGAAGTTATTTGTTTAAAATTGATTTTCTTTATTATTATTATTTTTCATTGAAGAAAGTTAACTATTGCATTGTGAAGCTAATTCCTGAAGATGTGGAACTTTTATTAAATAGTATCTTGATTATAATTGATTTTTTGCTTTAAGAATCATTTAATTTCATAAATTTAGGATTGGGATTTTGAAAATATTAATTTAGAGAATACGATATCTACTTTTGAAGACAAGACCATGATTTTAAAAATAGAAAAGATTAACTTGATTAATATTGTATAGGTTTTTCTTTAATGATTATCTTGTTGAAACAATAAAAAATAACTATTCATCAAAGTTTAACTAATTTAATATAGATGCATACCTTGTAAAACTAAGGAGATGGCAGAGTAGAAAAGAACAACCTACAAGAGAAGAGATTGTCCATATTTTACTTTATCTCATTTTGTATACCTCCAGGCAACATATTTCCTATTTTTTTGAAGATTTGGATGATGATTATAAGGGGAAAAAATTATTTTAAATTGAAGAGTAAAATATATTTAATATTTAAATATTTAGTAGTTTTTGTCGTATTGTTTGATAGGTTTAAGGCCCACAATTGCTATCTTTGGTGACGACTATGACTTATGTTTGAAGCCCATTGTCATAAACTTGCAACCTTTATAATATTGTTCAGTCTTAGCACCTTCAACATCTCCTTGTAGCCTAACTAAGTTAGCATCTCTCAAGTTTCATTTGTGAATGAAGTGTTGAAAAATTGATTGGAAAAGGTTGGATTAATGAAAATGTCAAGCAAGCAATACAAGAGAGCTCATAAAGAAGCCTTTCACTCAACTTCCACTCCAAACTCTCATTCCAACTCTTGTTCACAACACTTGGTCACTATAAATGAGAGCCTTTCTCCTATTTATACTTTTCAACTCTTAAATGGATGGTGGAGATTTCAAAAATCCAATTGTTAGGAGAGGTTCTTTGGAACTCAAAAAAGCAAAAATATTGTTAGGAGAGATTTCTAAATACTTTTTCTATGTTTTAGAGAAATGTGAAATATTATGAAATTCTATAAAAATTATTCTAGAACCTTCTAAATCCTTCTGAAACGTTCAAAATCCTTATATAAAATTTTATCATCTCTTCTTGAACTTTCTAGATTATTTTGGTACCTCTCAAAATCTTTTGAATCCTTTTAGATTCTTGCACAGTCTTTTAGAATCTTCTACAATATTTTAGGTTATTCTAAAATACTCTAGAATTATTTAGAAACTTCTCTATATTATTCTTCAATGCCCCTAAAAATTAAAAGATATCTTTCTTAGACCTCTAAGCTACAAGGTAAGAAATTGCATCCAATCATAGCAATGTCAAAGCTTAGAATTGGATACCATTACATTCTCCCCATGTAATGGTGTCAATGCCCTTGTCGCATCATAGTGCTAAAGATGATCTTGGAACTACTACAAGCCATTTGTTTCCCATGTTGCTTCAAAATTGAGTCGTCTCTTTGATTTGATGAAGTGTTATATGATAGGTTGCACGTCTACTCGTCTCAACCTTTGTAGATAGTCCTCTTCTATCTCCTTATCATAAAACTTTATCATGAAGGGAGTTACTCTTTGTGAATCACCTCAGCTTAGGTCATCTTTTTCTTCGTGGAATGGTCTCAACATAATTACATAGAAGATCGGGTGAATTCTCAAAGTACTTAGAAGGTCGAGGTGATAAGAAAACTTACCTACCTTAGTGGTGATAAAAATGGCCCCTTCATATCATTTTACCAAGGTTTTATGCATACGTCACGATGCCTTGAATTGTTACAACAAAAGTTTTAATAGATCTTAGTCCTTAATATTATATTCTTTTGGTTGTTTGTCCTTGTTAACCCACTTCTTCATCGACTATGGAGAGATTGATCCTCAACTTACTTCAATATTGTTTGTCATACCCTCTTTATGAAAGTTAACCACATATACAAGGTTATCTTATGGCACTGGGAGCCAAACTACATCCAAATAATCGGGAGCATGCATACAAATTTCAACCTGTTAAGTTGATTGAATTTGTATTGCTTTGTATGCACACTATAGCTTATCTTGATCTTAAGTGGGAGGAATGTGCACATCTCTTCTTATCTGCTCATGTCCACTCTGTGTCTTTCTCTTGAGTGACCAAAGTTTTTATTTAAGTGATCACTATGTATCATTGATTGACAATGTTTTGTTCATAGTTTTGATTTTATAAGTTGATGTCTAGACTAAGTTCGGCCACATCCTACATGGTTGATTTTTAATTTGCAAAAGGGATGATAGAGCCATCCAAGGATTTTGTGGAGGAAAGAGAAACGAAGCCACAAGTTCACCAAAAGGGAAAATCTTGATTATGGAGTGAATCTATAGTTGATGGCCCTTCCTTCATCAACGACAATCTCCATTTGTGTTATCAAAGATGACATGCATAGAGAGTCTTTTAAATGGACAAATATTGAGTTATGAGAATCGGTTTAGAATGGTCCATAGTTGTAGCTACTATGATATGTACATAGTATTTTTCACGAATAAAATTCATTATCCTCCCTGAGGTTTTAATTCAATTGCAAAATCGTCCCTATCCTTTAACCAACTTCAATCTCATTCTTCTAGCCATCCTCCATCAACATATCAGACCAATTTAAAGGGCTTTTTAGTAATTGCTTAAAAAAACCAAAATAGAATCTAAGCCATTCATTTTTATGGAATAATCTAAATCATAAACCAAAAACCAAAGGCAACATCTATTATTTATTTTCAGTTTTTCTTTTATTTTTTAATTTAGTTGAATTTATTTTATTATGCTTTAATTCCATTGAACATGCAAGATGTAAGCTCTCAAACTTCAACTATAGACAATAGCATAGGTTCTCAATCTTGGAGGTAAGATCTCTTCAATTTAAGGGAAATAAATTGTGTTTTCTTTAATTGTAAGTCGATATATAAGTTAAATTATTAAATGTATTTATACTAATAGTATCCCCATGCAATGCACGGATTCTTTAAAATTACTATATATTAAATATAATTAAAAATAACAATATAAAAATAAAAATATCACAAAAAAGGTCAAGTAATTAGTAAAATTAAATATTAGTTCAAAAAATGATTAAGTAAAATTAAATTTAGAAATTTAAAATTTAATATTTAAAAGCTTTAAACATATAAAGACATCTCATATGCATGATATCACAAATAATAAATTTCAAGATTATTCAGGGAGAAGTTGAAAAAAAAAATAAAAAATTCTAGAGATAAAAATTCATGAATATTGTTATATACTTTATTAAAAAGAAGAAAAAATTATGCAACCAAAAGTTAACAGATAGTCACATTAAAAAATAAAAATATATGAGAATAATATAGAATACAAGATTGACTGATTAAAAGTTGTTAGAAAAAAAAACTTAAAATTATAATAATGTAAGATTACTTTAAATTTAAAAGATGATTAGTATATATATTAAGTTGAAACTTAAAATATAAATAATTAGCTATTATATTGGCTACTAAGTATTTAAAAAATATTTATTTAATTTTAATTTTTGACTAAAAATAATTAAGTTAAGACAAACTATCACAGTAAAGATAAAAAAAATTAAAAAAAATCAAAATAAGTATATAAAATAATTATAAAGTTAAAATCAATATTACAATATAAGTTTCTAGAAACCTTTTAATTTGACTCATAACTTAGTTATCGAATAATTAAGTGAAGAAAAGAGTTTAACATTAGCAATATAAAGTTAAAATTATAGTAAATTTATAAAATAATTATAGACTTAAAATTGATTTTAAAATATGAATTAGTGATAGAATATATGGATGAAATTATAATGTAAAATAAAATATAGAAAAAATAAATTATTTTGTTCATTCTCAAATTTTTGTATAAATATAATCAGATGTTCATATTATATTTTTGCAAATAATAGAAAAAAAGTGAACAACTAAAAAAGTTGTTAACCTTTCAAATAATCAAAATTTAAAAAAATTAAATAAAATAAAATTGGATATACATTTGATGGATTAAGTAATGTCCAGTGTTATAAACTTAAAAAATTAATGAATGTATTTTTTATTAAAATAACTGTAGTGCCCCCTAGGGATGACCCCTAGCTGAGACATCATTCAGTTTAGTCTTAATTCAAAACCCATAAACAAGCATTAAGCTCATCATAAACATTTCAAACTTATCAAAAATAGCAATAGATTTTATTTTAAGCAAACCTCAACTAGAGTTATCAGAGATAGCAGCATAATTCAACTCAATCAACATCCATAAAACACTACACACAAGCCTTAGGTGATCTCATAACATACAACATAAGTACTAAGTACATACCGTCAGTAGTTCCAAAATATTCAACATATTATATACACCCTGTAAATGTTAAATTCAGACCTAACATATCACATCTCTAGGGTTTACAAAAGCATGCCCAAGTGTGCTCATATACACATAGCTATTTTAATACAAAAGTATATTCGCCAATCCAACTAGAAGTCCAAGCTTATCATTCAATCCTATCTAAGAAAATCAAGATAAAATTGGGGGGGAGGGGGGTAAGTCAAAGGAATTAGTGAGGGATAATCATAATAGTAGAGGTCTATCGAGGAAGAATCGACTCAACAGATCATAAATTAACAATAAAAACATGAACAAGTTAGATACAAGCAGTCAAGAATCAGTTTACAAATGGATCAATTACAGACAGTCAGGAACACTCATGGGCATTAACTAGTTCAAAGTTATTACTAGATATTAGCTCGAAAGTTGTGACTGTTGGCTCAAATGGCCTGGGATTGTTTCAACTAAATCAGTTCAGGAGAAATGGTCCGTGTCAATCAAATTAGTTCAGGAGAAAATACAGACGGCTCATTCAACATGGATAATAGCCCGATCTAGACCAAGAAACATCACTATCTTTGTTGCTCCATGAGCGAGGTACAAACAATTAAATTCAGTCAGCATACAATTCAGAGTAGAATAGGCTTATAAAATTCACTTAATATCATTAATTCCAATATTACAGCTTATCCTATATACATAGCAAGGATTAACGACCCGTTACTTGACCAAGAGTTTTGGGCTTACGACTTATCCTATGCACATAGCAGGGATTAACGTCATGTTATTTAACCAAGAGTTCTGAGCTTACAATTTATCCCATGCATACAACAGGGATTAAGGTTTTGTTATTTAACCAAGAGTTCTGAGTTTATAGCATATCCCATGCACTTGGTAGAGATTAATATCCCATTACTTATTGAAGAATTCAGGGCTTATGACTTATCCCATGCATACAGCAAAGATTAGCGCTCATTTATTCCCATATAACAATTGCAAATAGTAACAAATAACAGAATGGTCAGATAACAAACAATTAGATACTAGAATAGATGAATAGTAGAACAGTCGAATAATAGAATAGTCAAATAACATGATGATTGGACAACAAAACAGTTAGATAACAGATAACAAATGGAAGTTTTAGGTGCCAGAACAAACAAGAACGAACTCATATCAGAATGCAATCAAGAAACAACCCTGATAGAGGCATACAAGTTAATTAACAAATAACAAACAAGAACTCAATCAATTACAGATTTCAATAAACATGAACAAGTATAATACAAGCACATTTAACCCTCCAAGGATTTTTCCACAAGAACTGATAGGCATAATCAAGGCCAAGTTGGTAGACCCTCACCTCCGTAATCTTAGAAAACTGCAATCACTAATTATTGGTCCGTGGGATCTACTTCTTCATCACCTAATCCAAAAGAATAGGTCCATAGTCAAGATCTTCATTTGATCATATAATCACACTTATACAAGTAACAATCTTAAATTGATACCTAATCAACTAAATCGATAGCCTCGATGAAATATGCTAATAACGCCAGTTTAGATAAAGGAATACAATCAGGTCCTTAATTATATAATTAGCCTCATTTCATTATCCCAAATCAATGTAATAGCCCAATTGTCTTAATTAACCCAATTATTGTTAGTTAAGTCTTAAATCCATAAAATTAGGGTTTTCTAACACCTAGTACACTTATTTAATCGAGGTTATTGCATAATGTACTAAATTTGGGTCCAATAAACATTTAGAACATACATGCATGGCTTATGTCTAAATTCCCATATCCAATTGTCCTCAATAACCCAATTTTATTACTTACGTCCCAATTTCACATAATTAGGGTTTATCACTTAATTAACTCAATTAACCTAAGATTACCACATGATAATACAAATTTGTGCTTACTAAACTTATAATGGTACATGTATGTTCCAAATCTTCATCCTATATCAAATTTCTTTTCGCATGTGTCATAATATAGATTGGATAAGCAACATAATTGGTACAAAAATATTAAACCCAAATCCGATCATTACCCAAAATTTCTCAACTGGAACCTCAGAATTGCAAACCAAGGACATTACTACAATTATTGCGACGAGCTGAAAATACTATATCGAAACTGCCACCACAAACTGCTGCTAGAGATAGTCACCAACATAACCAAAAGTTGCCTTTCAACTTCAGCAGTCTAAATCCCTTATCAATTTTCAGTTTCATCACTGAGAAGGCCTTTAATTAAAGCTCTAAAGTTGTTGCTCCACCGCTCACCACTATGAGTTCCTTTTCGATTTCCATAATCAATGTCTCTTCATTCTTCAATGCAAGCACTCCATGATAATCCTTAAGCTGGAAACTTCAAAACCAGCCACCTAGAAATGTGTTCCTATCATTGCTTTGTCATTGCCCCTCAATCTTCACCACATCAACTTTTGATTCTTAGTTTTTTGGTGGCCTACCGCCCAAATCGCTGTGCATGGAGTATCAACATGAAATTGTGAGTGAGGGAAATAAAGTTACTGATTTGGTTTGGGGTTTAAAGTAATTGCTAGAGAAATTGCCAGAGAGGAAAAAGAGGACCTTGATGAAGAAGAAAACACAAAAATGGGGAGGAAACTGAAAATATGATATATATATATATATATATAATGAACTCTTTTAGATTCTCAAATTGACCCCCAGAAACTTTTTGCATCCTTCAATTAAGTCCTTTAAGGTTGGCCGTTCTTCAATCAAGCCCCCAGAAGAAATTAGTACCTAACATTTGACCCATTGACCCAAAATTTATTCCATGCAAACCCTCAAATTTTTAAAATGTGATCTAATTAAGTTTTCTCAATTTGTGATTCGACCCAAAAAATTTCCATTTTATTGCAATTAAGTCCTTTTCATTATTTTTTGAGGCCTAAAATTCGTCCAACCAATATCTTGATTTCTAAATTTTTATTTTTTGAACATTTTGAATTTCAAAGTTGTTGCAATAACCATCTCATAATTCTTTTAAATAGATCAAAAATGATTTAAGAATATATATTGATGAAGTCATATATAAAATTTTGATTCATATACATGAAGAATCTTATTATCTTTTTTATATTTCTCTATGGTATGTTGTCAATTAAGAACAACATGTTGATTGCAGAATCTTTTGTTAAAAATGCATCTTCTATGCAAAACTCAAGGATCATTTTGCTTTTCTTTTTATATGTTGGGGGATGGTCTTATGTATTATGTGTTATGTATAAGATAGTTAAAAGGGTCCTTTGGTCATTTTCTATTTCTTGGTCGGAAAGTGTTACTGAAAGATGGTCAGGAAGATGTGATTGAAGCTAATTAAAAGAATAGAGATGATTTTGAAATTGAGTTGAAATTTCATGGATGAAAATGAATTTTTCCCTATTTTTCACTATTACTTTCAAGGAAAAGTTAAGTTAAATTGATTTCCTCATCCATATCCATTAAAGGGGAAATTTCTATGAATCTAGGACATTATGTGACCAACGATATTATTCAAGATGCATTTTATATTATCATTTTTGATGTTAAATCTTAAGTTTTGGTAAAAGAAAAACTAAAAGTAAAAATATATTCTTTAATGAATTATTGGTTGAATGAACCAAACAAAAAGCATTGGTGAAATAGAATATTTTATTCTTGAAGGGAAATTTTTATGTTGTTCAATTGGATATATATATATATATATACACACTTAATTAAATTGTAGATTGTGAATCCTTGGATGATATTAATTATGTTTACTTAGCAATATATAAGTGATATGGGTTGACCTAACATGTCCAACGGGTAGGCCCAACATGGCCAATAGGCTTATAACCTACCCAACTTAGGGGCCCAAAGTCCAATAACAGGCCCAATAAAGCTTTTTGGAGGCATAGATACTCCCATTTCAATTGAAGAGGTTGAATTTTCCTACCTTGAGGTCAAAGTGAACAAGAAACATCATTAATGGCAGTTAATGGCAACCTCTACCACCCATCACATCCACATTAAATGCGTTTCAACCACTAGATTGTCTACATTTATTGCCTTGATAGCACATCACCTCTACATTAATAGTGGTATGGATCCCCTCTCCAGCCAATTAGCCATGTGTAAAGCTCTAACTTATGTCAGAAAGACCTAAGATGCCCCTACTCAAGGGAACAATATCTAAAATATATTGAGAAAAAACCCATCTTTTCATCCTTAAGTAAAAACTATAAATACCTCATCCTTTAGAAGTAACAGTAAACCTTTATACTCTTTTTGAATTGTTACTTTGTCCAATTATTTTTAGATCGAAGTACTGACTTAACCATTAGAGGGTCTTAGTGAAGACCTTCTCAGCTAGCCTAGCGTTTGTTTCGTGGCTACAGGATCCAACTTACATCTTCAAACTCTATCTTCTAGTCGATCAATCCTTTTAGGTTGAGATCTAAGAGTCCATTATACCAAAATTACTGTCATCAATAAGGATGTTGATAAGGATTAAACTGGTTGTTAAACTTTGATACTAGCCAACTAGAAGACCTAGATTGAATTCTTTGTCCAGTTAGTATGTTACTTCTTATTCTACTTTATAGATATAAGTTGAGTATTGTCCGCGCCCAAATATTTATTTAAAAAAGTATTTATATGCCTAATATCTATGTATAGTATAACAATAAAGATGAAAAATGAAATAAATAGAAGATATGAATCAAGTTAGATTAATATGGAAAAAACCTAAAAAATCTCCAAAGAGCCCCCCATCCAAAAATATTAAGTTGCCCTCAAGATGATGCAGAATATGAGCCCTCGGATTAATACATGTGATAAGATTCTTATGCTGCACCAGAGCATTCCCATTTGACTTATTATCATCATTACCCCCTCTATCCTGTTGTTTAATCACTTTTATGGTGCAACCTAAGAAATGTCTTTCAATATTCTCAATTGACTTTATCTTCCATCTCTAGATCTTTTATCAGTTTTCGAATCGATTTTCTCTTATCTTGAGGAACTAAATATATCATACCTCTTAATTTCCAAGGACCAAAAATAAATCAATTTGAATAATCCTTTAAATGATATTCCAAGATTTTATACCTAGAAGAAACTACTAACATTAATTACCATAAAATTAAACCTTCCATCGAGCTTTAATTTAATTATATTCCTTTTTTATTCGTGATGTCGCAAGAAATGACAATTGGTATATTTGTCAATAATCAAAAGATCGACCAAAGATGAGAGCTTGGGCAAGTGTTTTCTAGATCAATAGGTTGAATTTGGTTCCAAAATATAGGTCGTTAGGTGGAAATTTTAGTATAAAGATGAGTGTTTAATCTCATTAATTGATCCTCTTTGTAATAAATAAGGGAGTATTTATAATGGAGGGTTCAATTGTCTTGATACTGCAGGGTCCAGGTGTTCAACTATTCGAGTGTACAAGTGGCCATCTTTGAAGGCTGAGATCTTCTAGGTGCATGGGTTCGGGTTGGGTGGTCAGGTCGACCCATATAAAAAGATGCAAATCCTAAGGTTGTTTTGGGGTTTTGGTTAATATTGGGGTTATTTTAGTCTTTTAAAAATAATTCCT
>JACGDI010005220.1:146045-189803 GCA_014898725.1 Jacaranda copaia | reverse complement strand
TATGAATAAACGTCAACCTATTGACCTTCCTACCAAGAAAACTTTAACTCTCCAACTAACACTAAGTTCGTAGTAAGTAGGTATTGATCTTATGACCACTTTTTATTTTCCATTGAATGTAATTTTAAGTCATTATTTGTTAATTTATTATTTCATTTATTTAACTGTGATAGCTATTAGAGATGACCAATAATTCACCTTTCTTTTCTCTTTCTCTCTTTCTCCATTATCAAGGTTGGCTAGGAACAATGACAACTCGTCATCATCATCTTCATCTTCTTTATCCTCGAGCTCTGACCAATTGGTCGTGCTACTGGGTCGCCTTGTCATTTCTTCATAGATCTTAACAATGATAGTGACCTTAATACCCATAGTAAAGTTAGTGCTGGAGTTTTTGCCTCCCTTCATAGTAAATTCTTTATTTTGGAGAATTATAAGATCATAATGCCCCAAGCTAGTCAGAGAATGTATCAGCCTCTCCCTAACTGCCTAACTTCCATATTTCTATCCTAGAGGCTGGTCTAAGGTTCCCCATATCTGAACCTCTAGCCAACATCATTAAGATCCTTAGGGTTCGTCCAACCCAATTAGTTTCAAACTCCATTCGTAATATTTTGGCCTTCATAATAATCATGCGCTATTTTGGCATTGAGCCTTTCTTTATCAATTTTTGGCATCTTTTTCATATCAACCCGTCGACTCACTCAGGAGATTGAGGCTTTTACTATGTTACTGCATGTTAAAATTTTAAATTTCTAACCCACCTCCTAGGCTCTGCTGGCTCTTGGCATCATAAGTGGGTTTACATCGAAGCTCCTCCTCATAGTTTGTGGAACTTTCCTCACAAGTGGCAAGACGATAAGTCAACCTTCTCTACTGATCACAAACCTTCTTGGGATGAGGGTTTCATCGATGAGTGCTTGATTGCTTAATGGTTTGATTTTCAGACCCTCTTTAGCAAGGAGAACCTTAAACTCGCCAACGTCTCACCCGCCAAGCTCCGACTTAGGAAGATGACTGGTAAATGTATTTCTTTTTCTTTTTATTCTTCATACCTCCTAAATTTATTCTTACTTGTTTCATTTTTGCAGAGATGATGATCCTCAAAGTAATGACTACAAACCTCATGAAACAGAAAAAGGCAGAGGCGGCCGTAGCTTGAAGGGAGCAAGAGAGAAGAAGAAATCTCTGTCGCCACACCGAATGAGGGTTTAGGACCTTTCAACCCATCCAAGGACATGATCCTTATTTTGACTAGTGCAACTCCTCAACACAGATCGAGGGTAACTTCTTTAGACCCAACGCCTCTTCGAGCAATTCTTTCAATCTCCGAGGAATTGGCTGGTGTAGATTGGAAACTGGGGTCTATGTCCACGAAGGCTCGACTTTGAGGTCAAATCAAAAGGTGCTCATGCAGACAAAGGTAAAAAAAATGTTGGTGCTGACGTTTCTTTTTGTTGCCTAACTTAGAAAGTCAATCTATGTAATCTGAGGGTCCCACCATTTGAATAAAATATCATTGCACTTGTAGGTCTTCTGGCCAATCAAGCACCACTCAGATGACCCCCATTCCTCTATTACCTGTGCCTCCCATGAGTATTGAGGCTTTAGAGAGAGCACAATGACTATCTCAAAAATTGGAGACACTATATTTAGCTACTCACCAAAATGCAACCCTACCTTGACCTTCCATCAACACCTCATCTATGCTGACAAGTGATGTTGGAGGTGAGTCATATAACCTTTATAATAGTTTACAGCGTGACCACAACCATGCTATAGTGATGTCCACTCATTATTGCTTTCGTGGAAGAGCACCTGATGCATAATTTGATGCAGGTAAGTTTTATGCGCATTATAACTTTTCTTATTTGTATTATTCTATCTTATAATATATGCAACCATTGCAGGCAGCTACATTTGCCAGCCAATTGGCCATGCAATGTACTTTTCTTTGAGATCATCGTGTGGTCACAGAAGCTCAGATGGATAATGTCCGTCAAGAGTCAAGCAAACTAAGTGAGAAGGTTGCTGCTCGTAATCGCATCGTTGCCAAGAAAGATCAAAGGCTTGAAGATTTAGAGAATGAGGTTGAGCAATTAAAGAGGGATCTAACGTCCTCTGAGAAGAGATTTGCTGACCTGTCTAGTCAGTTAACTGCTGAAAGAGAGATCCAGTTCGAAATAGGATAAAAGAGAGGTTATGAGGAGTTCCAACAATCGACCTCTTTCTAGGATCAACTTCGCGATGCCCGACATGCTGGAGTTTGAGACTTCATACAATCTCAAGTCTTCACATTAGCGGTTGCTCAAAGGGCTAGCACTGAAGGATTGGACAACTTCTTCAAGTGCCAGTATCAGCTCGAGAAATTAGGCGATTTGAAAGATGGTTTTGACGTCGACCTACTTAACCCCAGCAAGACTAAAGACCTTGAAGATTATCCCAAGGTACCCCTCTCTGATCTTTCGAAGGAGGAGTTTTGGTACATCTTTGAACAGCTATCTAACCTCGGAGAGAAAGCACCTAGGTCATCAGAACCTGGTCTCTAAGTCCCGACCTTCGTACCTTGAACTTTTAAAACTTAATTTTTTGTCCATTTTATCTTCATTTAGTATTTCGCATCTTCGACCTAGTTATTTGATAGGGCATACATGTAAACAATCGAATTGCTTTAATCTTTTCACATCTTTTGTTTCTGCAACGACCTCTCTGGATGATGTTTATTATAAAAGGGTTGTAATTTTTGTGGCATCGAGATGAAATGCTAAATGAACTTTATTTCTCTACTTGCTTCTTCTATTATTAATCGCTTAGTCTGCTTTTGACTTGCTTTCACTTGTGATTTATTTAACTTTCTTTACAAGTAATAATAGACGGTGGGCATTGTATATAACAACATTAGTTGGCCTACTTCTTAGGCCTTTCTGTTAGTCAAGGCTGAGACGTTATGGTCAACGTGTTTTTAGTTATCTGTTAGAGCTCAACCTTTTGACCTTTTTCAAATTGACCTTTTGCAAGTATTTTCACATTGCACCTCTTTTAGGTTGACCTTTTATAAGTTCACGCTCTTCAACCTTTTGTGGGTTGAGCTCAATATTTTACCTTTTTTAGGTCTTTATTTATGGCACCTTTTTCAAGTTTTCATTTTTTAACCTTTTGCAAGTGGAGCTCGATCTTTTAACCTTTCTCAATTCTATCTATGGCACTTTTTTCAGGCTTCACGCTCTTCAAACTTTTGCAGGTTGAGCTTGATATTTCAACCTTTTTCAGGTCTGTTTATTGTATCATTTTCAGGTTGACCTTTTTCAGGTTCACACTCTTCAACCTTTTGCAAGTGGAGCTCGATCTTTTAACCTTTTTAGGTCTATCTATTGCACCTTTTTTAGGTTAATCTTTTTCAAGTTCACGTTCTTTGACCTTTTATAGGTCGAGCTTGATCTTTCAACCTTTTTTAGGTCTATTAATTGTACCTTTTTCATATTGACCTTTTTCAAATTCACACTCTTCAACCTTTTGTAGGTCAAGCTCGATCTTTCAACCTTTTTCAGGTCCTAATATCTTAATCATTTTAATCCTGCTAAAAAGCAAGAAACTAATAGCAGTGATATATGCGTGTAGTGATTTTACATGTACAATCATCTAGTAGATGTAACATTTTTTAAAATTATATATAACATACTATTTTCAAACATAGAACTTTCTTAAATTTTGTATTCCCCAAGGTTGTGGAAGCTCCTTTCCATCAAGCGAGTGTAACTTGTATGCTCCATTCTTTGTCACCTTTACTACCTTGAAAAGTCCCTCCCAGTTGGGATCCAGCTTGTCGATGTGCTTGGATACTTCCACTTTCTTCAGCACTAAGTCTCCAACCTCTATTCTTCTTTCTCTCACCTTCTTATTGTAGCTCATCTCCATATGCGTTTTTGCAGCATCATCCTCCTTGCTGCTGCATTTTTGCTTTTTGTATAATGTCTATGTCGAAAGGTCGTTCTATAGTGTTGTCCTCTTGGTTGAACTCCAACACCCTGAAGTTTCTAGTCCAATCTCCGCAAGTATCACTACCTTCAACCCATAGACCATGCTAAATAGTATTTCTCTTGTTGAAACTCTAAATGTTGTTCGGTAGGCCTATAGCACTCCAAGATATTCATCTACCCATGCTCCTTTAGCATCATCCAACCTTTTTTTCAAGTTGTTCAAGAGAGTTTTGTTTTTCTTTTCAGTTTGGCCATCAGCTTGCAGGTGCCCTACTGATGTAAAATTCTATTGTATTTTCATCTCCTTGCACTACTCTAGGATCTTCTTCCCTTGAAATTGGACACCATTATCCAAAATGAGAATCCAAGGTATACTTAAGCAGCATATTATGTTCCTAAAATTTATGACCTCCATTTTAGAAGACAATGGCTTCCACTTGAACCTACTTACTAAAGTACTCTACCACTACAATGACAAATCTTTTCTAACCTTACACCAGAGGGAATGATCTAATGATGTCTATCCCCCATATGTCGAAGGGATAAGTGACTTTTATCGGCTTCAATTCCACACTAGGTTTATGTATTAAGTTAGCATATAGTTGCTACTCTCAGCATTTTCTAACGAACTCAATGGCTTTTCTAACCAAAGTACACCAAAAGTACCTTTGACTAGTGACCTTCTGAGCTAATGCTCGATCTCCCAAGTGATTTCCACAATTGCCCTTATGTATCTCCCTCAAAACATATTCTACTTGATCTACATCAAGGCACCTCAGGAGCGGCCCACTGTATGATTTTTTGTACAACTCATCTTTCCATACCATGAACCTTAATACTTACCTTAGAATTCTCTTTGTAGCTACTGGATCTGTTGGGAGTATCCCCACTTTCAAATAGCATAAGATCTTTATTTTCCATCTGTCTTGCATTGAGTTACCCAACTCTGCAACCATAACGTTTTTTTCAAAGGTCTTCTGGTTGCATTGTGATTATTGTTATCTTGTTGGCCCTTAGACCACTGATCATGTTGGCAAGTTTTGATAAGAAATTAGCCCATTCATTTTCAGATCTTGGTAATTACACTATTTGCACCTTTTTTATTTGTCCTGCCAAATCTGTTACCTTCTCTAAGTATTTCTTCATAGTTTTCTCCTTCGCTTCATGTGTCCCATTAAATTAGTTTGCTATAAGTTGGGAGTCCATGTATATAATGAGATCCTTAATCTGCATCTCCTTTGCCATTCTTAAAGTGGCAACAACGGCTTCATATTTTGCCTTATTATTTGTTATCTGAAATTGCAACTTCAAGGTAAAATCCAACTCATCCCCCAGTAGATTCTGAAACCATAACCCAGAACCTTGTCATTGAGCCATTGATAACCCATCGATTGCACCATCCACCAATCTATTATTAATGCATTGACCTCGAGAGGTAGCTCCGTGATTTCTTCCCCTATGTCTGTAAGAAAATCAACTAATACCTACACCTTCATGGCCATTTTGTTTTGAAATTCTATGAAGAACTCACTCAATTCCACAGCTTATTTCACTAACTTACCAAACAGGTCTGGCTTATGTAGTATCTTCCTCAAAGGTTAGTTGGTCAAAACTACTATATGATGAGCTTGGAAATGAGGTCTTAATTTCCTAGCAGTCGTGACCAAAGCCAATGCAAACCTTTTGATCTGGTTGAACCTTTTTTTTTCCCCATGCAACACTTTACTAATATAGTAAATAGGTTTATGTTACTTACCAAGGGCTTTCCATAATACCAAGCTGACGACCTCCTCATCACAAAGAGATACAAGTACAACACTTCACCCATGAGCGGCTTTTCTAGGAGAGGTGGGGAGCTGAGCTACTTTTTTAGATGTCTAAATGCTCACTTGCATTCCTCTGTCCATGTGAAGTCTCTTAGATTTCTCAAAATTTTAAATAAAGGTAAGCCTCTTTCCGCCAACCTCATTATAAATCTTCCCAATGTGACCATCCGACCTGTCAACTATTGTACCTCCCTGGTAGTCTTAAGTGATGACATTTTCAAAATGGCTTCTATCTTTTTTGGGTTGACCTCTATCCTTCTCTCAATAACCATATATCCCAAAAAAATTTCATCTTTGACTTGTACTTGATCAGGTTCAATTTTAGACCATATCGCCACATAATACTGAAGGCCTCTTTCAAGTAGTCTATATACTCCTCATTGCACATACTTTTAACCAACATATCATCCATATAGACCTCCATTGTATGGCCTATTTGGTCTCTGAACGTTTTATTCACCAAACTTTGATACGTTGCTTCTGTATTTTTCAACCCAAAGGGCAACACCTGATAACAGTATACTCCACTCTCAACCACAAAAGTTGTTTTGTCCATATCTTCGAGAGCTATACATATTTGGTGATAACCTTGATATGCATCTATCATGATTAATAAAGCACACCCCACCATTGAATCAACCAGAGCTTCAATTCGGGGTAGAGGATAAGAATCTTTAGGGCAGGCTTTATTCAAATTGGTGTAATTCGTGCACATCCTCCACCTTCTACCTATTTTGGGGACCACTACAGCATTGGATAGCCATTTGGTATATTGCACTTCCATAACAATATTTGCTGCCAGTGACTTTCTAACCTCTTTTTCTATAATCGTATTCTTTTTGACCCCAAAATTGTAGTTTTTTTGCCGAATAGGTCGGGCCTCAAAATCCATATTCAAATTATGAACTATAACCTCCAGATCTATTCCTATAAAATCCATAGGTCCACACACAAAGACATTCATATTTTCTCTTAAGAATTCTATCATCAAAATTTTAGATTGAGGGTTCATGTACGTACCTATTCTTGTGGTCCGACTTGGGTCTCCTGGTCAGAGCTCTATCTGTTTGTGATCGAAGTGCTCCATTCTCCTTTTCTTGTCATCTTCCTATTCAACACTCATAGGTAGCTTTGGTTGTTGATCCCTTTTAAATCGAATTTTCTTTTTCTTTTTCAGCTCTGGCTTAGGCGTAGTCAGTGAGATATTATAACAAACCTGTCTTTTAATCACAACGCACCTCTCATGTCCTTGCATTGGCCAGAAACTTCATTTTCAAATGGTAGGTTGACACCACAACCCAGAAGTGGTTTAGGATAGGACGTCCTAGTACCACGTAAGAAAATAGGCAATCCACCACTAAGTACTTTAGAATGATTATTTTTCGCTTTGACTTTGCTCCCAAAGAGAAGGGGAGGTCAACATTTCCCAGGGGTACAATTTTTGCACCCCCGAATCTTACTAACGGAGTACTTATTGGTTAGATGGTTATGACATCTAGGTCTATCTTCTTCAACATGCTCATGAATATGATATCCACTAAGCTACCATTATCCACCAACACTTTTTGTACCACAAAATTTGCGATATCTACTGTTATTACCATGGGATCATCATGGGGTTGTACCATCCCTTTCAGGTCATTATGGTTGAAAGTTACAGGCTCTGTATTCTTCTCCAAAGTATAAACTGATAAACTCCTTTGTTCCACCTATGTATACCTTTTTCGTGCATTATGTGTATCTCCTCCCGTGGGTCTGCCAACTATCATGTTTATCACCCCTTTCTGCAGGAGATTCTCTACATCAACCTATTCACAACCTCCTATGCTACAGCCTTTTTCTACTTCATAGTGCCTCCCACATTTATACCTCCTATATGGGCTACGCGATCGACTTTGAGATCGATCTCTATGTTGCTATTGCTCCCAAGTATTTGCATGTGATTGCTGCATAAATTTCCTCAAACACCCCTGCCTTATCAATCTTTCTATCCCATCCCTTAAATGTCGACAATTCTCTGTATTGTGCCCTTTATCTTAATAAAAGCACAATATGATTTTGAATTCTTCTTATTAGGCATTTCCCGCTACTTAGCCAGCACCAAATGATGTTTGATGAGGCAGTGGTGAACATAGCTTTAGTTCTGGTACTTCATAGAGGCATGTAATGATCAAATTTAGGTCAAAGTAGAGATCTTCGATGGTCTTTTTCAGATTGAGGTTTACCTATTTTCTCTTTCTTTTACATCTTTGCTCCCACCACGACCCTCGACCATTCTTCGTCCTTCATGATGTTCATCTCCTCCTCATGCACATACCTCTTCGCTATCTCTGTGAGAGTTTCCACATCATGGGTTCCCTAGCCAAGGCTAACGCTTACGAGCCCTTTTTGAGACCATGAATCAAGATACTAACCATCATGTCCACATTGAGGTCGAGAACCTCCAAAACCTCATTATTGATCAGCTCATAAATGCCCTTAAAGTTTCATCTTCTTTTTGCCTTATGGTAAACAAGTACATAGCAGGCCTTTTAGATTTTTTCTTGCTAGCAAAGTAATAAGAACTTCCTACATAGCTGGTCATACGTCACTATAGTTTCTAGTACCAATGAGGTAAACCACTCCTGTGCTCTACCATATAAGGTAGTGATGAACACCTTACAGTTAATTGCATTTGATAACCCATACAACTGCATCATATGCTCAAATGCTATCAAGTGTTTCTGTAGGTCGAGATTTCCTTTATTTCTCAGGAGTTCTAGTATTTTGAATCCCACTGGTACTGTCTCTCTCCAAATCTCCACACTAAAGAAAGAGCCTCTCTTTTGCAGAGTGGATCCTTGGTGCTCTCTTTTCTTGATCTCTTGCAATCTTCTACTCAGCAACTTCATTCGGTCACTGATTTCTTGAACCTCGGTGGGAGCCTTACTTCTGGAATGCCTTTCATCCAATCTACTTCCCATGTTTGCCTGCATGCTTGTAGCTTTCACGTCTATATGCCTTGAGTAGCTTTCTTCCTCCTTAGAGCCTCCATCGCTTCTCAGCACCTTGGTTCCCCTACCTTGGGCAGAAGGTTCCTCACGGAACAGCCTTCTTGAAAGGGGCTGTGGTGCCACAGCAAAGCTTACTAACCTTCCATTAACCACTCTGTTGGTTACTACTTCAATTAAGGTTTATAACTCTAATCGTGTTATTTCTATCATTGGTTCTGGTTGGGTTGTGGGAGCTGTGTGCTGCAACATAGGTGATCTGGCTTGAATCCCTGATGTCTCCATGTTCTTACTAGGTTTTGCTACCATGACCTAAACTAACCCAGGACTTAAAACACTTAATCCGGTTTCCCATAGACAATGCATACTGATGTCACAAGAAATGACAATCAATAAATTTGTTGATAATCGAGAGGTTGACCAAAGATAAGAGCTCAGGCGAGTGTTTTCTGGATCAATAGGTTCAGTTTAGTTCCAAAATATAAGTCATTAGGTAGGAAGTTTTAGTATAAAAGTGACTGTTTGATCTCATTAATTGATCCTCTTAATAATAAATAAAGAGGTATTTATAGTAGAGGGTTCAGTTGTCTTGATACTATAAGATCCAGGTGTTCAGCTATTCAAGTGTATAGGTGACCATCTTTGAAAGCTGAGATCTTCCAAGTGCATGGATCCGGGTTGGATGGTCGAGTTGAACCATAAAAAAAGGCACGGATCCTAGGATTATTTTGGAATTTTGATGAATATTGAGGTTATTTTAATTTTTTAATAATAATTCCTCGTTAGTTTGTTTGTCCTTTCCCCTTTCCCCTTTCCCGTTGCTCTAGTGGTTAAATTGGAATCAAGATTGCGAGTTATAATATATAATGAATTAATCGTACTTCAGTTGATGTGATTTGTTTCCCTTTGCTCTGGCGGTTAAATTGGAATCAAGATTGAGAGTAATATATAATGAATTAATGGTACTTTAGTTGATGTGATTCGAAGTGAATTGGCAAGAAAATTCTTGTCTATTCCACAAGAAGACCTAATTTTATTCTCGTATGTTGCATATTTTATGGGTTGGGAACATGGTTTTTTTTAGAGGAATCTCACTGTTTTGAAGACTTACTTTCTTTTAGCTATTATAGGCGTCATACTTAAGTGTAATTTTCCTTTGGAAGAAAAATAAATAAAATATAAACTGAAAAATTACAATTTTTCTTTGCATATGCGTGCCTTAAATTCAAAATGAAACGAAAATTTCCGTCTTTTAGTTCAACAATTTGAGCTATATCTAGTTTTTGTCATTTTACTTGAGAAATATTTGCAGTGTATACAAAAAATTTACTGATATTTGCTTCCAAAAAATATGGTACATTCATATGTGTCCTTCTCATATTGATATGATTTTCAAAAATCTTAGTTACTAAAATTATGAGTGAACAAACTTCTTAGTAGTTAGTAAAATTAAATTTTGGTAACACACAAAACAAAACAATATTGACAAAGTAGTACATGACAATGTAGCATTTGTCATTAATATTATATCTATATATATTATTGGGTGAAATAGAGTTTTATTTTTTCATCCTCAATAACTTCTAATAACTTAATATTAACAACGAAGTGTTTGAGTTATTAAAATTGACAGTCACACATCTACAATAACAATGAAAATTCTAAATTACAATGACAATTAATTATCCTTATAAGTGTGTTGCTAATTGTCAATAGTCACAATTTAAAATATTAATTCTTACCACTATATATTAAATCATAGTGGATAAAATAAAAATTATTATCGCATTAAAGTCATTATCACTTAATATATATCATTAGTGATAATTTTTATATTATCACTTATTTTTAATCACTAATATTATATATATATATATATATATCTTCTTATATTGTTGCGACAAGATTTAGAAAACCTTTAGACACTTTTACTGTGCTATTATATTGTGATTTTGATTAAATTGCACAATTCTCGTGGAAACAGATATAATTCTCAATGGTTGTTAAACTTATTTCTTAAATTTTATTATAATATAATCGTTTCTTTTATATATATATATAACTAGAACATCATTGTGCATTTATCCTAATTAAATTGCAATATAAATTTTTGCCTCTTTAAATAAAATCAACATATTTATATATTTATCTCATCAAATAAATTCAAAATATTTATAGTTATATACTTGTCTAAAAAAATAAGTGTCTAAGTTAAAGATGTCTTGTAAACTCCAAACCGGATACTCCCATCAAAATATTGCATCCTATAAATTTAACTCGTACGAGATTAACACGTCCTTTTTGCATTTATTTTATTTATGAATTTTCTAATTCTAAAATGATTATATTTGTCTTTTCATATTCACAGCGCTCCTATAATTATCATTCTATACCTTTTTTTTTATCTTTTTGGTTATCTCATAATAAAACCTCATATTGAAATTAGCATAATATATATAATGTGTTTCTTTTTTTTAATTTAAAATTTAATAAAAATATATGAAAATAATATTATGGATAAATAATTTTGCAACTAGCTAGTTTTTTGATAACTTTTTCATAATACAACTTTATAGTCTTTTCATTTTCTTCACATTTAAATTAGATACGTTCCAATTTACTTAAACATTTTATTTAATGTTATTACTTATCTCTTCAATATTTATTTATGTTATGAAGACGGCACTATGAAATTAAGAAGGTAAAATAAAAAACATAGACTCATGTGGTTCACCCAATTCAAGCTACGTTCATCGACAAAAAGGAAATTTTATTACTAAACTGAAAGAGTTAGAAGCAAGAGATTTCTAAGTACCTCTATTACTATACTGTTTTATTTATTTATTTTGAATTTATGTACGTATAGACTTTGTAGCACAATGATTAACTTAATTTTAAAAAGAGTTAAATACACTTTGCCCCTCTAAACTACTTTAAAAGTTGCAAATACCCCGCTAAAATATTAAATGTAACACAGAGCCCCCTAATTTTAATGATAGTTATGTTTTCCATTAAAGGGTGTTGACATGGCAACTTCTTGCCATTCCAAAGATTTTATAGTAGTTAATGAGACAAAACTGCCCCTCTATCTCTAATATAAGGTCCTTAATATATGTGTGATGTATTTTGCGCTCAAATTTTAGCATTTTCTATCCTCAATTTTCAGCATTTTTTTTCTTTATTTATATAGTACTTTTAGAGTAGTTTTAGTTCAAACATCTTAAACAAATTGTTAAACGAATAACTACAATATTCAATGAAGATTAATATAAAATCAAACATGTTATTTATTTATAAGCTAATTAATATGTTATTTAACAAGTCATAAATGAATCTTTAGTCAAATTAATTAAAATTAATTTAAATTTATTATGTATTGGATAAATTTCATGATTATTAAATGAAATGTTTTGTGCTATAAGATCATATTAATTTATAGAATAAATTTTTTGAATGAAAAAATTAAATTCTATTTATTTATAATATTTCTTAATCAAAAAATAATTTTATACTTTTTTAAAGCAACACCTAATTATTTATTTAATATTTTCCAAAATTAATTTTTTTATATAATTTATTTGTGGTGCCCCCTCCGAAGATAGCATCTAAATTGAGGCACCGTTTTGATTCAGTCTTAATTCTTAACATGTGAACAATAATAGGCCTTTATGAAACTTTTCAAAATATGTCAAAGATAGCAGCAAAATTCAACTTAAACACAACTCAACAACACACTATTTACAACCTGTGGTGTTTCCATGACATACGAGCCATAACATACCATGTAAGCTCAATACGTGCCGTCAAGGTTTCCAAAATGATCACCACATGATGTGATACACATATAGCAAGTATAGATTTAAACCTATATATGACATCTTTAACACAACTTAACCCACAAGTAGACCCATATATGTACATAAAACACCTGCTCTATTACAAAATATAATTTCCTCCTGTTCAAACCAAAAATATGCATTCCTCAATTAATCTTATCTGAGAAAAACAACAATAAACAATGGAGGGTAAGTCTCAAAGACTTAGTGAGGGATATTTATAACCATAAACAATAGAGGTCTGTTGAGGAAAGATCGACTCAACAGATTACAAATTTAACAATCAAGCAATCATATCAAGATATAGACACTCAAGAAACAGGTACAAATAGATCAGATCACATACAGTCAAGAACATTTACAAGCACTAACAATTCCAAGTTATTAGGGTACTAGATCAGGAGTTCTAGTTGTCGGCTCAAACATAACGGGATTGTCTCAACCGGTTCGATTTGGGAGGAGTGATCTATCTCAACCAAATAAGTTTGGGAACAAATTCAGACTGCTTGTTTGACCTGGGTCACAGTCCGATCTAAATGGATGCAAGTACTGAGCAAGAATAAGAATTGAACGATGTCAAGTACGAGCAAGCGATTAAGAACAAGTACGAACAGGAACAATAGAAAGTTCTGGGCTTACGACTTATCCCATGCACATAGCAGGGATTAATGTCCCATTATTCAATCAAAATTTTGGGCTTACGACTTATTCCATGCATCCAACAGGGATTAACATCCCGTTAGCTTAAGAAATCTGGGCTTACAACTTATCCATGCACATAACAAGGATTAACATCCCATTTCTCCATATCACATTTACAATCGATAACAAATAACAGATGGTCATATAGCGAACAAATGGATAACTGTCAATCAGATAATAAGCGAATGAGTAACTGATAGAAGTTCTACGCACCAGAATGAACAAGAGCAACTCATCAGAGTGCAAGCATATACTAACCCTCACAAGGGTATATGAGGCAGATAACAAATAACACTTAATAACCTTCACAGGGGTGTTCACATCTTTCAATTAACTCACTAAATCCTAAAATTATCATTTTACTTTGAATTCGGGTCCACTAATCTCATAACAATCCATGCATTGGCATATATATACACCAACATATATCAATTCTCATTTCTAGACAATATACAAGGTTTACTAAATAATCGGTACAACATATGTATAAATGCACATATATATTATATCCAAACCAACTTCCTTTTACCTAAGATGCTTAATGGAGTCTCAGAATCACAAACAAAAAGTACCATCACGACTACCGCGTTAAGGAAAATAAACTGCCTAGAAGGTGTCGCTGTGCCACCGCCATAAGCTGCCGTCGAAAAACACCACAACCTAACCAAAAGCTGTGTTTCTGCTCAAAAACCCCAAATGCCTAACTAGTTTTACCAAAAGCCACCAAAAAAAACCTCAATCGATGCCTGAAACCCTCAAAATCGCCTTGGTCCACCATTCTTGTTCCACTGTCTCTAGTTGTTGAAACCCAAAACAAAGCCCACCAAATACTTCCTTGAGTTGAGGCCTTCTCAAAACACCCTTTATTCGCCTTAATCAATTGCTAGAATGGAAAAACCTACCAAGCCCCTCCATCGCTCTTTCATCCTTCACATTTTCTGAAGAGATGTTGGAGTTTGGGGGTGCATGAGATATGGATGAGTAGCTAACATCAAGGGGTGAAGATGGTGGAGTTGGTTTGGCTGTTTGGTGCTCGCTGATGAAAGTCACCGGTGGGAAGGTGTCATGGTGAAGAAGATGGAGATGAAATGGTGTGAAATGAAGATGAAGAAATGTGCTAGTTTATTTAAAATCAACTTTTCCACAATTACACATTGGCCTCTCCTTAGGTTTTTAAGTTATACAATTAGGTCCCCAAGGTTTGGTCCTTCTTCAGTCAAGCCCTCAGAAAACTTTAATGTATAGGATCAAGCCCTTTGAGCACATTTATTCACCATGCAACCCCAAAATCTTTTTAAAAAATCCAAATCAAACCTCGGTAAATTATAAATTGACCTTGAAAACTTTCTAAAATCTTGCAATTAAGTCCTTTTTGATTATTTTTTGAGCCCAAAATTTGATTAATTTACATCTTGAATTCTAAACCCTTATTTTTCAAAATTATCAAATTCCAGGGGTGTTACATTATTAATGTATATTTATAATTCGACAATTGGGGCATGTGTGTCTATATATATAGTTGTAATGATAATTGGTATATGATTGTAAGGAATTGATGTGTAAATGTTATAATTGATTGATATTTTTAAAAATTTTAATTAATAATAAAATATGAGGTTAAAAATAATACATGAAATAATTACTAAATAAAAATACTTATAAATAAAAAATCAATGAATTGTTAAACACTTATTTAAATACTTATGGAAAATAATTGTTAAATTAATTATTTTAGGCATTATTAAATATTAAATGAATAATACTTAATAATTTTTAATGAATTAATTAGAATTATTTGATATTACATCTTAAACGAAATATTAAAATTTTTTATTCTTCAATGACATTAAATGAAAATATAAACTTTAATTTTAATTTTTATAATTTTTCAAATTTTAATTAATTAAATAGAAATATTATTTTATATAATTTATAAACGATAATTTAAATTTTTATGTGAGTAATTTTTCAAGAATAAAATGCATGTGAAAACAAAACACCCCTATATGGACATAATAGACTCCAAACAACCCCAAGCAAAAATTTGTAGGTTGCCAAAATAGGGATGTTGCTAATTAATTTTTTAATTTAAAATTCTTATAATGTTAATATCTTTTTGTTTAATTCTAAAAATATTATTTATCTCTTTTTATCTAATTTTATTGAAACCCCATTTTTTCTTTCTACTAAAATGCATTTCTGAACGATTAAAAGCTAGTGCATAATTTTTGTGCAAAACTAGTTTATGGGCATTTTTGGAATAGCAAGCAAAATGTAGAAATATCACATTGTGGATCATCTCTCTCTACTATTCCATCTAATATTGTTAAAATCATGGGGGTTTGTATTACATTTAATAGTTTAGGAGGGTGTTCGCGACTTCTACAATAGTTCAAAGGGACAAAGTGTATTTAACCATTAAAAAAATACTACTTGACTTCTTTTTCTTACTTGCATAGGTAGTTTTCAAAATTAAACACCTATTTCATCAAAGTGTGCACTAAATTAATAATATTTGATTTTACATTCTATTAATTTAAAGATAATAAATAGCATTTATTAATTAAAAAAATAATATTCCTCAACCCACATCATATACGAATTTATATATTATTCATTCGTATATTAATTGATGGGGTCATGAAAAGTCACATTTGTCTTAATAAACCGGGATCCCTTTTTCTCCTCCTCTTTGATCAGGTCGCCTTTGGGTCATGCGGCTCTAAATCTAATCCAACTCATCTTCACCTTTGATCCATAAAAATGTGAATGTTCAAGATTGTGCTGCGTCAAACATATTTGACAAATAACAGCCCATGTAAACATTTACATAATTACATTATGTTTGGTCCATGGATTTTGATGAGAAAAAGAAAAAAAATATTAAGGAAAATATTTTTGATTGTTTGATTGATAAGGAAAATATTAAAGAAAGACAAACTTAAAAGAAAATATAGTATATTCGAGAAAAATAAATTTTCCTCTAAAATGGTAAGAAAAATAAGAGAAAATCCTATTTGATTTACTCTCTTTCATTCTCCAGCACTTTCATCACCTCTTTTCCTCATTTCTTTATTTATTATTTTCTTTAACAACCAAACAAATTAAAATTTTTATTTTTCATTGTTTTCTTTTTCTTTTTTCCTAATATTTTCCTTTCCTTGTCCAACTACTTAAATCAAACGTAGTGTTAGTGCCCATTACATTTCCAACATGCAACTCAAGTTATCTCCACTTTTACTTTCAATCAATAACTTACAGTTTGCTTGTTATCATTGACTTGAGTGCTGGGAAATGTTAGTTACGCATGACTTCCAATAGTTTACAGTCTTAACACTTTGCTATGATTTTAGGATCCAGAGACCTTGGTTCACACCAGCTGCTTGATTTGTTCAATTTTGAACATCGAGCTTTGAAGGATTACTTTTGAATTCACATTACTATTGAATCAATTTTCATTATTTTAGATGTCAAATAATTTCTTGTCCATATTTTAGTAGTAACCTCATATTAATGTTTTCTAGCTAGCATCTATAGTGTTCAAGTTGCTCCAGGTTTTCACATAACTTAAATTTGAAAATAAAATTTAAAAATTCGTTAAGTTCCAGTTTTAAGTTCCCAACCAGCCGTACAAAGAAAATATTGTTGTAACCAGAGAATCAATTTGGGGTAAACGCCCAGGAACAAATGAATTGTTTTGGATAAAAGTTGTTGGCTTCATGCCGACATAAGATCAATTTTCTTCTCTCTTAAAACCGCTAACAAAATCCTTAGAAACGTACAAGAAATTAAAACGTGTTTTTCTTGGCCAAGCGCAAAGCCTTTGGAGCAAGTCGTAATTGACACCTAAATTAAGCTGGATTTTATTAAATTACATATGGTGACAATAATCATTTGTGGCCGTAGTGGTTTTGTGGACTCTAGGAAAACTCTTGAGTTTTGAGATGACATGCGATTAAGACGAAAACGACTTGAATATGAGACAGTGTAATGGATAGATATTTGGAAGTTATAAGGTTGAGTTCAATATCGATATTCAAGGTATTTCCTTGTTCCGTAAGACATTATGTGTGCCAGAAGAACTAGAAGAGAGATTGCTAGTAAGGCACACAAGTTAAGACATATGATGCATCTGAGAAGCATGAAGATGTATCGGGACCTGAAGAAGCACTCCTAGCAGAATGTAATGAAGAAAAGATGTAGATCAACAGACCGAATCTACTTATTTTCTGCCAGTCGAAACAGTACTCAAATGAGAATCTGGGGACCAGATTCTCTTAAGGGGGAGAGTCTGTAGCATCTCTAAAATCAGTATTTCAAAAATTGAGAATTTAGAAATTAAGATATTAATTGGTTAGGTTTTTAGGGTTCGAAATAATTGAAAAGGACTTAATTGCAAGATTTTAGAAAGTTTTGGGGTCAACTTACAGTTTGCTGAGATTTATTTTGACTTTTTAAAAGATTTTGGGGTTGCATGGTGAATAAATGTGGTCAAAGGGCTTGATCTTATGCATTAAAGTTTTTTCGGGGGCCTAATTGAAGAAGGACCAAACCTTGGGGGACCTAATTGCATAACTTAAAAATGTAGGGACGGGCCAATATGAAATTTTGGAAAAATTGGATTATAATCTTGGCAAAATCTCATTTCATCACTATTCTTGATGCCAAAAAAAAATAATTAGAACACCCATTGAAAGCAGAAAAAAAAAAAGGTAATCTTGTATTTTTTTTTCTTCGATAATCTAGTATCCCCTCCTACAATCTCATACAAGGCCTTTTATATGGCTAAAAATTCCACTAACTAAGGCTATAATCGGCCACTAAACCTTTAACTATCCACATTCATCAAAGTTGATAGACACAGTGCCACGTGTAGCCCACGTTCCTTGTCTTTTGGTTGTATTGGGCTGAAGCTATAACTTTGAGCTCAGCTTGGTCAATTTACTCCCTCATCTTAGCTGCTTTCTGCCCAATTCAGCTCGGGCACCTCACACCCTCATCTTGGCTGCTCCTTCTAAATTCAGCTCAGCTAGCCTATTGGAGGTGATCTTAGGCTGAAACATCTTTCTAACCGTAGCCTTCACAACTACCTTAGCTCAAGCTAGAGATACATACGCATCACCTCACCCCCCAAAAATTAAGTTCAAAAAAATTTGAACTATGACAGTCTGAGCTAATATTGGATGGGGCATGAGGGAAACGGTTTAAGTGTATTCCCAATGGGAGGCTCATCCGAGCTTAATGACGCTTGAGATGGAATTAGACGAATCTATAACGATTTTACCCCTTTCTAAAGAATAACCATCATTGCTTTGTCCTTCCCCAAGTTCGCCTGTCTTATTTGCAGCATTAATTAGGCTGTCCAATCTTGCATATCCCTAAAGACATGTGTACGATGGAGTTTGAATTTGGGAGTCCAAAAGCCCTTTTCCTTCCCCTATAAAAGTCATGCGCCTGTTCAACCTTTCCCTTCTTTCACCATTTTTGCAACCCCTCCCCACTCTTTTCTTTTCCTTTTCATTTCCTCTACACTCTTTGGCAATTACTTCATCGTTTGGGTAGCGATCACCATCGCGATTTGAAGAAAACTCCGTTCACCTCCCGCGTCTCTGGACTTTGAGTCCAAGTTTTTTCTAATTCTTCACATCGCATTTTTCAATTTTATTTCATTATAGTTCTTAGAAAACCCAGAATATCTATTGAGTTGGTTGGAGACGGTGACTCAGATGACTCAGTTCTCAGTATCCCACTGGAGGTGATGAGGAAGACTAAGCAAGGAATGACTCAAGTGAGGTTGCCTTATTACGAAATGTATTTCTCTAGGATGACTAAACAAAACAGCCGTAGGCTAAGAAAGATCATGGGCATCCTAGAGAAGTATCATATAGTAATGCCCAAATCTTTAGATCGGCCGCATCACCCCCCCTTGGGGGTTTCTATGCTTTTATGTAGAACAGCTACATGATAGGTTGCATTTTCCTTTGCTCGAGCTGTTTAGGTTGGTGCCTAGAGGCTTGGGCATTCCACTTAATCAATTCACCCCCAATTCATTTAGGTTAATGATTGGCTTCATCATCAAATGTAGACACTTGCAAGTAGAGCCTACGACTACCCTCTTCTATTCTCTTTTTTACCCTAAATCTTTAGGTTTTGGGTTATTTTATTTGACATCTCGGGAGGACGTGCACTTTCTATCTAAATACCCCACTTTGGTGAAATATTGGAATGAGTATTACGTGTACATAACATCGCCTGAGCCGTAGGGCTTCCCTGAGAGATGGATAGAACATAAGCCCTCGAAGAGCTCGGCTAAGAGTAGGACATTCCCATTAGGTCGGCAGTTCTTGCTAGATAGGCCAAATAGTTACTAGTTACATTTAACCTATTTGGAAACACTAGGCTTCTTGTATCACTTTGTCCTAAGTCCTAAAGCTGAGGAGCTCCTTGAGCCTTTTGATACTCACCTTTTTTCTTAAGATGAATATTGTTCAGGTGATCTTACCTCTGAATTCTCCTATTTTTTTAGAGAGGATTTCTATTAAAGTATTCCTGTTGGCCACGATGGCTGGCCAACCAAGCAGACAAAAGAACAACCGCTCTCCAAAATGATCTAATGGAGCCAACTTTTCCCGCAAGGCTCTAGCTGAGCCTTCTCCGCAGAAACATCAAATCTTTCCCCCTATAGCTTTGACGCCTAAGAGACCTACACTTGCTGAGCCAGTCGATCCAGTTTCAGCTAAGGAGAACATCCAAGAGGAGTCAAGCTCCTTGACTTTGCATCGCAACTGACCCAATACCTACTCATGGTTGGCAGCTTGATCTTAATGGACTCCACTCATACCATGGGCAGGGACTTCTTGCGAGGGATTTTAACTACCTCATATCGGTAGCTAGCCAATGGAACACCCTTTGATAGCCTTCGCAATTAGTTTGCTTCTTATCTTTCCAAGGTATGCTATTTCCAAAAGCTGAACTTTTACTTCTATCGCTTTTCTTGATCTTTACTTACCTCTCTTTTTTTTTAGACGAGTATCCTTGTGGGGAGCATTTTTGCTCGATGAGAAGGGAAACACCAACAACTGGAGATAAATAACTAGAGGTTGAAGGTCGAGCTGGACAAGCTACATGCCGAGATGAGCCAATTCGCAAACTTAAGGTGGTAGCTTTCAACTTTGCGAGCCAAGCATGATGAGATGGCTAGCAGCTTAGCCAAGTTCAAGTTGAAGATATCCGAGCTGATGTCTCAGTAGGAAAAAGCACTGGAGAATTCTCGGGAGGAGGGCCGTTGTGAGGGATAGGATATCTTCTTTTAGGTATTCCAATATACTGAGGAGGGGGGAACTTCTTAGAAGCTAGTTGGAGATCACGCCTGAGCAAGTATCTAAAGAGTAATGATTTCAAGTAGATACTTGTAAAAAAAGCTCTGAAAAACTACCATCATGGCATCAACATCTGTGCATATCAACTGGAGGCTAGAGGAGTGCTATGCATAGGCTAGTTAGACGAGAATGTAGATCAGATGTTTGAGCTGAAAACCCTCCTATTGAACTCAGAAAATGAAGAGGACCCTGTTAGTGAAGTTGAAGGTGAACCTGCTGAGCCCCAATCCGCAGTTGAGCTAGGGTCAGAGATCGAGGCTTTATGAGAGGCTGAGGCATTCTTTGGAACTAAGCCTTCGAACGAGGTTGCCACCTCGGCTACTGCATTGCCCCTTGAGCAGGCTGGCCCTAGCAATTGAAAGTCTTTTGTAAAGCACCCTGCCCACCTATTAGGGCAATCTTTTTTTTCTTTTTTAACAAATGTAACTGCATTACTGAATGAAAAGGAGGGATTTTTATTTTGAAGTCATAATCATTTGCCCTTCAATTTTTTTGAGTCAATATTAACTTCAACTTCCTACAAGCAACCTAGGTATTCCTCAGTGATTGTAGTTTAGCCATGCTTAGTTGTCTTAGATCAAACAAGATGATTTTTATTAGGCATTCACCATCTCCAGTAGTTTAGATCAGCCAAGCTAATTTTTATTTGGCATTCGCCATCTTTAGTTAGATCCACCGAGCTAATTTCTGTGGCATTCACCATCTTCACTTGTTGAGATTAGCTGAGTTGATTTTTATTTGGCATTTGCCATCTTCAATAGTTTAGATCAGCTGAGCTGATTTCTATGGAATTCGCCATCTTTCGTTGTTTAGATCAGTGATTTTTTAAAAAAGTAAACATGATACTTTCAAAACTCAACAAAAGATAGGCTGATCCTGCCTAACTTGAGCTTACAAGAAATGGAAACTGACTTAGTCTAATTTCTATGAGACAAATCTAAACATAGCAAGACAACCAATGTAAAGTAAGAACAACAAAGTAGATTCTAAAAGAAATTACATGTAAAAATTCCACAAGTTCTGCATATTCCACGGATAAGCTAGCTTCTTTCCTTCTACTGTTTCCAACTCATAAGCTCCCATTTTCAGCACTGTGATAACCCTATAGGGCCCCTCTCAATTGGGTTCCAATTTTTCAACATTTTGCAATGCACCCACTCTTCTCAAGACCCAATCTCCCACCTAGAAACTACGAGGCTTGACCCTTTTGTTGAAGGCGGTTTAGATCCTTTGCTTGTACTTAGTCAACTTGAGGCAAGCATTCTCCTTCTTTCTCTTTGATCATATCTAGAGAATCCTTGAACAACTCCCTATTCTCTTCGAAATTATATGCCAGTGCCTGATGTGATTCTAGACCCACCTCGATTGGTATCAGCGCATTCATACCATAGACCATACTGAAGGGTGTTTCCCCGATTGACACTTTCGGTGTAGTCCTATAAGCCCATAATACTCCGGAAAGCTCATCCACCCAACCACCACCAACTTGGTTCAACTTTTTCTTCAGACTCCTCAAAATATTGTGATTGATGAACTCAATTTGCCAATTGGTTTGTGGGTAAGCTACAGCGCTGAAGTGTTGGACAATTTTCATTTTGTTACACCAAGTTTGCACCTTGGCCCCCTAGAATTGCCTTCCGTTGTCCAAGATCAACTCCCTGGGGATGCCATACTTGCATACTATGTTTCTCCATAAGCATTTGAGCACCTCATTCTCCATTATCTCAGCTAGGGGCTCTGCTTCTACCTACTTCCTGAAATAATCCACTGTAACTAATAGAAACTTCCTCTGCCCGATTGCCATGGAAAAAGGCCCCACAATATCCATTTCCCATTTTGTGAAGGAGCAAGGGGCATTCATTCCATGCATGGGCTTGGCAGGTATATGGCTGACCTGCCTTTGACACTTGTCACATTTCTTCACCAACTCTCTTGCGTCAGCTCGATAGAGGGCCAGAAGTACTCAACTCGAATAGTCTTGTAAGCTAGTGTAGTCCTTCCTAAGTAATTCCCGCAACATCCTTTTGTGAATTTCTCATAGGATGTATTCCCCTTCCTGAGAGGACAAACAACGTAGCAATGGCTGAGAAAAATCTCTCTTGTACAACAGTCCATTCACTATAGTGAACCACGTTGCTCACACACGCAAGTTATGATCAGCTGCTAAGTTGTCTCCATGCAGGTATCGTATGATAGGGGTTCTCTAATCCTAACCTTCTTTCATTGTGAGGACTTTTGCTTTGAGACTTCTTTTCTCCAGCTCGTGGATCATGATCTGTTGGGTGTTACACTTGTTGAGAGTGCTAGCTATCTTGGCCAAACAATCTACCTTGATGTTCTCCTCCCGAGGTATCTAGGTTATTTGAAGCTTGACCAAATCTTGTCGTAGCTTATCTACCAGCTGCAGATATTTGTTCATTCAGGCTTCTTTTGCCTCGTACTGTCCTTCAATCTACTTTGCTACTAGTTATGGATCAGTGAACACCTAGACGCATCTAGTGCCACTTTGCATGGCCATTTTAATCCCCCATATCATGGCCTTATATTCTACTTCATTGTTGGAAGCCTTAAAATGAAACTTCACTGCAAACTCCATCTCTTCACCTTTAAGATCTACAACAATAATTTCAGCTCCACTTCCTCCATGTCCTGACGACCCATCCACATACACCATCCATACACCTTCCTCTCCCCTTATAGGCATGTCTGCTACGAAGTCCGCCAGGGCCTACACTTTTATGGCATTTTTATTGGTATAGCCAATATCATATTCTCTCAACTCCACTAACCATTAACTAGTCTTCCTGCCACATCAGCCTTCTCAAGAGTTTACTTCAACAGGTGGTTAGTTCGCATGACTATAGAATGAGATAAAAAGTAAGGTCGTAACCTTCTTGCCATGACTACCAAGGCTAGTGCCATTTTCTCAATTTCTGGGGTATCTCAGCTCGGCAGCATGAAAGATCTTGCTGATATAGTATACCAGCTTTTACACTGTTCCATCCTCCCTTACGAGTACCAAGCTCACTGCCTAATTATATGCAGCTAAACATAAATAGAGAGTTTCCCTTGTGGTGGGCTTCGTCAACAAGAGGAGCTATACTAAGTAGGCTTTCAGCTCCTCAAACGAGTGTTGTGCTGCTTCCCTCCATTTAAATTGCTTCACCTTCTATAAGATTCCAAAAAAAAGTAAACTTCTGTCAGTTGATCTAGATATGAATCTACTTAAAGCGGCTATCCTTGCGGCCAACCTATGGACTTCATTCATGGTTCTTGGGGGACTCATCTCCAACATAGCTTAAAGTTTTTCTGTGTTAGCTTCAATTTCCCTTTCTATCACCAGATAGCACAAAAACTTGCCTCTTTTTACTCCAAACACACACTTCTCTAAGTTCAACTTCATCCCATACTTGCAGAAGGTTTTGAAAGCCCCTTCAAATCCCCAACATGTTCAGCTCGATTTACACTTTTTACCAGCATGTCATCAACATACACTTTCATATTTCGATCAATTTGATGCTTGAACATCCGATCCACCAACTTTTGATATGTGGCTCCTATATTCTTTAGACTAAAAGGCATGACTAGATAACAGTAGGTTCCCTGGGATGTGATAAAGCTTACCCGTTTATGATCCTTCGAGCTGAGTGGAATTTGATGGTATCCCTGTGAGGCATCCATCATGCTAAGGAGTTCGTATCCAAAAGTAGAGTCCATCATCAGATCAATCCTGGGTGGAGGATAGAAATCTTTCAGGCAGGCTTTGTTTAAATCCCTAAAGTCTATGCACACTTTCCATTTGTGCGCATGCTTTGGCACCAATACCACGTTGGAGATCTACTCAAGGAACTGGATTTCCACAATATGCCCTACATCCAGGAGCTTCTCCACCTCCTGCTAGATTATACGATTTTTCTCAAGACTAAAATGCCTCTTTTTCTGCTTGACTGGCCTAATGGTTAAGTCCACATTAAGTCTATACTCAGCCACCTTTAGGTCTATACCTGTAAGGACTTTAATAGAAAAGGCAAAAATAACCACATAATCCCTTAGTGCGGCAATTATACCTTTAGGCTGGTCTCCAGGTGGGAGCCTATCCGTGTAATCTTGTTGAGATCTCCCGAGACCAACTCTATCAATAAAAGCTCTTCCTCAGGTTTGATTTTCTGCTGTTTTTCCATACCCAGGGGTGCACCCGCACTTTCCCTACCATTCGCCCACTACATCCACGTAGTACTTTCTAGTATATTGATCTCACACTACTTTCCCTACCAATTGCCCCACCACGTACTTCAACTTCATATGGTATGGAGAAGCTACTGCGTGGAAGAGCTGTAGCATGGGCCTACCAAAAATCACTTATACATTAAAGGGGCATCGACTACTAAGAAATTTATCATATATGTCTTTCGGTACATTCCTGCCCCCAAAGAGACTGGCAAAGAAATTCGTCCCCTAGGCCAAAATGCTTATCCTAAAAATCTAAAAAGTGACATTTTCGCTGGCTTGAGCATGGTGTTTTCCAAATCCATCTATTGAAAAGCATCACAGAAAAAGATGTCTGTCGAGCTACCTCCGTCAACAAAAATACAAGTTACTTCATAGTTGGCTATCATCGCTGTAATAACCAAGGCATCTTGATAAGGTAGATGCAGTATCTTCAGGTCCTTTAGTCTAAACTAGATAACTGAGATGTCGTTAATGGTAGAGACTGATGCCACCTCCATATTTTTGTGCACAATAGCCTTAGCTCTTGGTCTCTTAGCTCGATAAGTTTCTCCCTCAGCCGAACCTCCCAAAATCATATGAATTACTCCTCTAACAGTCCCATTTTTAGCATCATTCTCTTTATTAAGTTGTCAAATTTTTGACTGCCCTCTCAAATTTGTGTGGGGTGCTTATCTCTACCTTCGGCTCTTGCTCTGAATACAAATTCATCCAGTTGTCCATCCCGCGCCAACTGCTCTAGCTCATCCCGCAAGTGGTCACATTTTTCCATCTCACATCTGTACTTATTGTGAAAATGACAGAATCTGTCAAACCTAGGCTGTCTTGGCGGGTCTCTATGGGAGCGTGGCTATCGAAGTAGGTCAAGATGCTCAATAGCCTGCATAACTTGTTTCTTAGGCAGCCATAGGGAGGTGCAGTGATCGAATTTTAGCCCCATCACTGATGAAACTTTCATTTGCTGCATGAGCACAGCTCTAGGTCTCTCTTTTTGCCTAGATTTTTAATCAGCAAGATCTTCTCTTCTGTCCCTTCTCATCTCCTTCAACTCCCTCCTCTTTACCTCACAGTCTTTCTCCTCATGAATATACTTCTCTGCCCGCCTCAAGAGCTTATCATAGCTTTTTGCTAGCATTTTGCTTAATAATCGAAAGAAAGGATCAGGTCGTAGCTATTGAGCGAAAGCACCACTTAATAATTTTGGAGTGGCTGAAGGAAATTTTAAGGCTACCGTAGTGAACCACCTCATAAAACTTATCAAGCTTTCGCCTCCCCCTTACCAGAAGAAAAGTAAGCTTTGCGCACTTCTCCTATACTATTTGTTATTAGTGAATTGATGTAGGAATCATTGTGCAAATTCATCGAATATATGAACAAACCGAGGTGGTAATTACCCAAACCATCTTTGAGCAGCCCCTCCTAGGGTGGTAAGGAAAGTCTTGCACTTCACTCCATCCAAGAATTGGTATAGCAGAGCGAAGTTCTCAAATTCACACAAGTGATCGATAGGGTCGGTAGTGCCCATGTACCTAGGCATAGTGAAGGACTTATAGTTCTTCGAGAATAGATCACACAATATGGCCTCATCGAATGGTGATGCCTTAACTTCTTCTCCTATCCTTCCTTTGATCCTTTTCCTCATCTATTCCATCTCCCTTCTCCTTTATTCCATTTTTGCCATATAATCTAATTAAGACTTGTCCCTCTTATCCATGATATGTCCCACCAAGATCTGACTTTTCGCTACTGCTTCTGTATCTGTTAAGTGGGTGGGGATTTTCATGTGAACCTCTTTGGGTATGTTCCACACACCCTCCTTTCTAGGTTCTTCCAGTGTTCTTCCAACTGGTGCCACTGTGACTTTCTATCCTCCTATGACCAACCTTGGATTACTGGGAAAAGGTTGCCCAGCTATAATCATAACCTGCATAATTGCTTCTAACACCGAGACAGCTCTAGAGCTCTGCACAGGGGCTACACCCATGGGTAGGTGCGCTACCAGAATGACCATCGCCCTTGCTGGAGGTATAAGGCTAACCAATCCCAGGAGAGGTATTAGGGTGGGAGGTGGTGAAAATATTAAGTGTCATTCCTGGTAGAAAATGGATGACCATGGGGCCTGGCGCCATTGGCATGGAGGATGCATACATGGTTCCAACAAATTTAGTGGTGGCGATAACATCAAACATTGACCATAAGAAGTTGGCCAATTGTTTTGTAGTCATTTTCCCCACCATCGAAGATATTAGAGCAACCCTTCCTTCAGTGACTGCCAATTGTGCCACCGTAGCTGATGGCATAGCGGCTGTAGTTACAGGTGTTAGCTCACTCTGTGACATCATCCTCATACTTATCTCTCTATTCTCTTCTGAATCACTCATTCTCACATCTCAACTCCTAATCTTCTTCCCACAGATGGCGCCAAATTGATGCTAAAAAGAATAATTTTAAAGCACCAATTGAAAGCAAAGAAAAAAGGTAATCTTGTATTTTTTTTTCTTTAATAATCTAGTATCCCCTCCTATAATCTCGTACAAGGCCTTTTATATGGCTAAGAACCCCACTGACTAGAGCTATAACCGCCCACTAAATCTCTAACTATCCACATTTATTAGTGTTGATCAATACGGTGCCATGTGTGGCCTACATTCCTTATCTTTCGATTATATTGAGCTGAAGCCATAACTCTGAGCTCAGGTCAATCAATTTACTCCTTCATCTTGGCTGCTTTCTACCTAATTCAGCTCGGGCACTTCACACCTTCATCTTGGCTGCTCCTTCTGAATTCAGTTTGGCTGGCCTATTGGGGATGATCTCAGGCTGAAACAACTTTTCAATCGTAGCCTTCATGACTACCTTAACTCGAGTTGGAGATACATACGCATCAATTTCCCTTCTTTTTTTCTTTCTTTTCTTCACCATAACCACCATAACCACCAAGCGAGCCTCCACCGATAACTCTTTTCACCAAGCCAACCCAACCATCATTTTCCTCATACCTCCAGCTCCTCGACAATACCACCAGGCTTAGCTAAAAGGCTTTCTCGGAGAGCTAATGTGAGTGAGGCCGAAAGTACTTCACGACAGAGCAAATGGGTTTGTGTTTGTTTGGTGATAAAATGTGGTCCCGAAGCTATGGTTTAGTAGAGCTAAGTAAGGGGAGCATGGGGAGTCCTTACATGGGCAATCGGTGCCAGTGACGGAATAAAGTAAAACATGCGGCAGTGAAAAGTGGTGACAGTAGCTTTAGAGCGGATTTTAAAGGCCTTCCCAGCATCAAAACTGGGAGCGGAGTAGATATTTGAAATTAAGAGCTCGAGAGGAGCATTTTGGTAGTGGTGGCAAAATTTTCCAGCAGCTAGTGGCCAACGGCGATGCTCCGACGACCTTCAACTGATTTCTTCTTCTTATTTTGATAATCATAGTGGTGTTATTGATTCAAGGTTTTGATTGAGAAATATTTGGTAAAATACTAGTTAATCAAATAATTTGATTCCTGATTTAATCTGAGTAAATCATTAGGCTTATTTATGATGTAAATACAAGTTAATTGGACCAAAATTATGATTTGGGATTGAGAAACTAGACATCCATGAGTATATACATATATGCTCAATGGACTCAGATTTGTAAAATTATATGATAATTCTGGTTAATTAAGTTAATAGATGATTAAAACCTAAGTAAAAAAAATTAGGTTATTAAAGATAATGGAACCATTATTATTAACTTAGCTAGCTATTACAAGGTTAATTATGTAATTAAGGACCCGATTGTATTTCTTAATCAGGATTTGCATTATTAACATTTCAACATTGAGCCCATCGATTTAGCCAATTAAGTATTAATTTTAGACTATTGCTTGTATAATTGTGATTACAAGGTCAAATGAGGATTGTGACTATGGACCTTATTCTTTTGGTTGGGTGACATAGAGGTGGGCTCCACAAATAATAGGTGGCGACAGTATTTCTGAGATTACGAAGGTGAGGATCCACCAACTTGGGAATTCCTTGAGTAAAGTAATATAATTGTGATTAGACCATATATAGTTTAGTTGATCTGATACTTGTCATTGCTATTGTTCTTGTTATCGATTGACGACCGCCCTATGAGGTTTTATTACTTGATATTCGATTTGATTATCATTTATTATTGCTATATGAACCCTGAGAGGTTACATTACTTCATATTCGATCTGATTAACATTTATTGTTGCAATCTGAACCCTATGAGGTTCTATTACTTGACATTCGATCTGGTTATCATTCATTATAGCTATCTGACCCTTGTGAAGGTTTACCTATCAGTATTTGCTTTATTTAAAGCTTATTCGTAAATTGTTGTACCCCTGTGAGGGTCTGCCAACCTAGCTTTGAATTATATCTACCTGTTCTTGCTGAAAAACCCCTTTGAGGGTTACTTTCTAATTCTATTTCTATTTCTTGTATGTTCTGGCACCCAAAACTTCTATCTATTGTAGGTCATCTGGCTGTTCTATCATTGGAACTGTTGTGTTTTCTAACTGTTCTATTATTCAATCATTCTATTATCTGTCCGTTTGGTCATCTGAGTCTAAATTTGAATGGTATTATGGATTTGTTCTATCAGTAATTTGTTATGTACTAAGTTGTTACACGTGAGTAAGTTGGTTTGTTAGTATGTCATTGATTCATTCTATTAGTAATAAGTTCTGTACCAAGCTGATATGCCTAGGTAAGTTATGTACCAAGCTATGCTTGAGTAAGTTTTGTACCATGCTATCATGTTTAGGTACGTTTTGCACCAGGTTGTCACAGTCATGTAAGTTTTGTACCGGGTTGTCACACTCAGGTAAGTTTTGTACCGAGTTGTTATGCTCGGGTAAGTTATGTTTGATTTGTATAAGTTTTGTACCAGATAGTTATGCCTGGGTAAGTTCAGTTAATCAATATAAGTTTGTTCTAATATGTTTGAGTAAGTTTAGTTCAATTTAATCAATATAAGACTGTTCTGATATTCTCAACTATATTCTAATCGTTCGACCCTATTCTAATTATTTTCTACCGTATTCTGATTGATAGATTATTTTTGAACTAACTGACCATTTCTTAACTGTATGATTGTATTATGATATGTTTCTGTTTAACCATTAAATTATGATATGTTGAGTTGATTCGTCCTCTATAGATCCCTATAGCATGTGATTATAATTATCCCCCATTAAGTCCTTTAGCCTTACCCCTCCATTTACCTTAATTTTTTTCAAATAGGATTAGGTGAAGAACTTGGATTTCAGTCTTGGATTGGTGAATGAGATTTTGCAATAGAATAGAAGTGTGTATATGTATATGGGTTTCCTTAAATGCTAAGCCTTATCTTAAAAATGTTAGGACATATAAGATTGAGTTATGACTTAAGGCATGTAAATTATTATGTTGGATGTTATTATACTCTTGATGATATGTACTTCGTATTTTACAAGGTTTATTAAGTTTGAAATCCGCTGCTTTATATTTTGATGAAATTTAAAACAAATTTATGAGAGGTTTATTAAATGTATTGCTTATTTATGAACTTTAATTAAAATTCAACTGGAGTGATGCTTTAACTTAGGTGCTATCCCAAGTAGGGGTGCTATATTTAATAAATTAAATCCAATGGATCTTAGGTTAGATAGGATAGGGTAGGGTTGGGTTAGGATTTCATCCTTTTAGGTATTTTAGAATAGAATAAAATATAAAGTATTTTTATTTAAATATTTTAGGGTATGAACGTGCTTAGGGTGATACCCTTCTCATTTACAGCATAGTCTGTGATTAAGTAAAGCCATTGCTCTGAGACACATTTGAACTTATCCAACGATTTCATTGGGAGCCTCGAGAGGTTGTTGATGATGATATCAGTGGGAAATGTGGGGGCCACCATCAGCTTCGAAATGGTGTCGTCTCAGATGATGGTAGTGTTGATGGCGGAGATGATGGTGAAATGGAGGTAATGAGATCCGATTTTGTGGCTTTTTCTTCATCTTTTTCTCTTTGTTTTCTTCTTTCTTTGCTTTGCTTCCTCACAAAGAGAAAGAATCAGCTGTAACCTCACGAGTCTCACATTTGTTTTCTTGAATTTAAATTGCATCTGTCTCTGTGTGTGTGAATGTGAGGACAGGGAACACACGTCAATTTTATAAAGGAAGGAAAACTAAATTTATTTTTTAACATTTGTAAAATATTATTTTTTTAAAACTTTTAATTCCTCAAACTTAAATTGCAGAAATAAATGTTGAATAATTTAATGATAAATAACAATGTTATCTTTAAAGAAAATAAAATTTATAATTTTTTATGAAACAAAAAAATGAAGAACGAGCATTTAAATAATTTCTTTTAATCATTTTGTAATTAGTCTGATTAATTTAAAAAAATTTAAAATTAAATTAATGAAAATCTACGAAAGTATCTTTTTAATTGGCATTCATTTGTGCCCAATATACAAAATATTAAATTGTACATTTTTAATATATTATCAAATGTATTAATCATATTAAATTTATCTTTTATTTATTTCTTTAAATAATAATCAATATCAATCTCAAACAAACCTAAATACAAATTTCTAAAAAAAAAAAATCTTTCTCTTAAACATCTCATAAACAATCTTACAATCAAATACAACTACATATCACATTAATCACAATTATTACATTTTATCTTACAATCAAATACAATCTCATTTTCCAATCTCACATATATATATATATAACATAAAAACTCACCTCATTTTAGAAACACAAAAAATGGTATATTTACTAACAAGAAATCGCAGCCATAACTTTCCATTACTTCTCCCTTCTCCCCCTATATATAGCTTAATTTTTTGGATTTTATTTATGTAACAATGGAGATTAGTATACACAAGAGTGGGGATTGAAAGAGATGGAAGAACAATAGTAATGACGTCAAGTAGCTTTCCTGTAGATTACCAGAACGTTCTTTAGACTTCTTGTTTGCATTCAACAATGTTACCTTCTCCAATATGATTCTATGGATTGAGATCATAAGCGGCCCGTGCAACTCCAACCCCAACCTCAACTCCCAACCCAAATGATAGCAACAGAATGCACTTTTTCGGCATTGCTAATGATATTGATTTTTACTACTTGTGCATATATATTTGTATTCTTATGAATATGAAACATGTAACTGATGATTGAATATGATAGTGTTTAATTTTTGGTTATGTGAATTAGGGTGGGTGGCTTTCGGAGCTTTAATCTTAAGAGGTTATTGAAGCTATTTGTTCAAAATTAATCTTCTTGACATTTTTTCCTTTTCTCATAGAAGAAAAATCAACTATTGCATTATGAAGGTGATTCCTGTTTCATGAGTTTAGGCTTGGGATTGGAAAATTAACTAAATCTAGGGAATATCATATTTATTTTGGATGTAAAACCATTAAATTAAAATTAGAGAAGGTTGATTTGATTAATATTGTATACACTGTGAAGTAGCACAGAGCAGTGAAGCATACCATAACATGGATTATTTTGCAGTTCTTGCAGTTCAAGTGAAGATCATACATATTGTTACTCCAATTTCGGCTGCAAAAAGTCCAATCTTCATTTGTCTTTAGCTTGAATTTTTCTCCACTCTACTTTGAGATATATTTTTCAATGTGCATTTGTTTTCTAGTTATTCTTAAATGGCATCCCAAGTCAGAACAACAACACCTACCTCTATGGATCAGTGCCTCAAGTAAACATAATTTTTCATTAGAAGTTCAATTTGCTTAATGTTGGTATTCTTTAACTCAACTCCCAATGGTTTCGTATCTTTAACATATTATGCTAAGGAAGCTTCCCTCATGAATATGTTGTCCTTTATATGGTCAGTGCATCATGGTCAATTCAACTAATTGTTTTTTATTGTATTTGTTGATGTGCAAACTGGGGTTAGTAGCATTGTTTATAAATAATTTTGAATCTGCATGGAGAATGAAGCTATTAGAGGATTTTATGGGAAAGGCAAAAGGAAGCAATTCACCAGATGGGAGAAACTTTATTGCAGGTTACTTAACTTCCTATGGGCTAAATTTATAGCTAACAGAAGCCTCTATTTTATCAATGACATTCTTTATCTAAGGGTTAATCTCAAAATTAAGAAATGAGTTGTTAGAGAATGACATATCCAAAAACCTTCTGAATGTACATATTTTTCAATCATGAGAATCTTTTTAGGATGGTTCATAGCTAGCATACTTGTTTTTGCAAGTATAACATATACATATTTGTTTCTTATTGCACGCTTGAGTCAAATGCTAAGAGATTAAATTTATTTTCTCATCTATGTTTGTTAAAAAGGGAACAAAAATTTTGTATCAAATCTTAAAATACTGTATGACCAATGCTATCATTCAAAAGACATTTGGCTTTGTCATTCAGGAGACAACTTGGTCACTATGAATGAGAGCCTTTCCCACTATTTATGTTTTCTACATCCTTAAATGAACGATGGAGATTTCAAAGATCTAAATGGTTATGAGACAATTTTAAGAACACTCAAAATATCTTACAGTTTGTTTCTATTTTTCTACAAGCTTTTATATTTATCTACTAACAATCTATATATTTTTACATCTTTTTCAATACTTTTTCTATAATCTAGAGAAGTGTGAAATGTTTTGGAATTCTATTGAATTTGTAGAGAACATCTTTGTCCTTCTTAAACCTTCTAATTTTTTCTAGAATATTCTAGTCTCTTTAGAATGTTCTAGATTCTTCTAGTACTTTTTAGACTCTTCTAGATCCTTTTGAATTCTTTTGAAGCCTTTTGAAAGCTTCTAGAATGTTCTAGGTTATTTTGGACTCTTTTAGAATAATTTAAAAACTTCTTCATATCTTTCTTTAATGCATTTGAAAATAAGGAAGATAACTCCTTCGATCTCTAAGCTCCAAGTGGGGTAAGAAAATGCATCCAAGCATAGCAACAGGGGTTAGAATTGCAGACTGTTACATTCTTCCCCACCTAATCGTGTCAACGTCCTTATTGCCTCATATAGTCATAGATGATCTTGGAACCACCACAAGTCCTTCTTCGAATTCCATGTTGCTTCAAAATTGTTTAGTCTCTTCACTTAATCAGGAGTCTTGTGTGTTAGGTTGCACATCCACTCATCTCACAATCTTTGTGAATAGTTCTTTTCTATCTCCTTCTCATAAGACTTTGGCATGGTGGCAGGTTCTCTTTGTGAATCACCTTTGCTTGAATCCTTTTCTCTGTGGCATGGTCTTAACATACTTGCATGGAAGACATGGTGGATTATCAAAGTCTTAGGAAGGTCAAGGCGATAAAAAAGTTTACCTACCTTAGCGATGATTGAAAATGACCCCGTTTATTGTCTTACCAAGGCTTTTTACATGCCTCTCAATGCCTTGAATTATTGTAGCAAGAATTTTAACAATACTTGATCCCCCAATGTTATATACTCTCTCGGTCATCTCTCCTCATCAGCCTACTTCTTCATCCATCATTGGGAATTCATATTATTAACTTTCAAAGGGCTGAAGGAAGTCCTAAACTGTAGAGCTTGATCCTCAACTTACTTCCACGTACTTCAGGCCTTCTTTTTGAAGGTTGAACTACATATACATCATTATCTTGTGGCATTGGGAGACAACAGTACATCTCGATAATTTGTAGAGCATGTCCACAAATTTCAACTTGTTAAGTTTTTTATTGCTCATCCACAGACTATAACATATCTTGATCTTAAGTGGGTGCACATCTCTTCTCATCTGCTCAAGATCACTCAGTGGCTTTTTTTGTGAGTGGTCAAAAGTTTTTCATTTCACTGGTCACTATATCATTGATCGACACTGTTCTGTTTATAGCTTTGATGATATATGTTGATGTCTAGACTAGGGTCAGCAGCATCCTACATAGTTGATTTTGAATTTCTGTCGAGGATGAAGCTCTTGAAGATCTGTGGGGAAGGAGAAAGGAATCCACAATCCACAAATTCACAAGCGAGAATCTTGGCTACGAGCTGAATCTATAGTTGATGGCAGCCCTTCATCAACGACGATCTCCATTTGAGGGCTAACCTTAAAATTAAAAATTGAGTTATCAAAAGATGATATGTCCGGAAAAGCTTTTAAATCGACAAATTTTGATTCATGAGAATCTTTTTAGGATGATTAGTAGTTGTAGTTAGTATCATATGTACATAGCGTTTGTTCCTGTTGCTTCTGAGGAAAAGTTAAGTTAAACTAATTTCCGCATCCATGTTCGCTAGAAGGAAAAAGGGAATTTCTATGAAATCTAGGATATTACGAATGATATCATTCAAGATACATTTTGCATTGTCATTTTTATATTAAATCTTGAATTTTAGTAAAAAAATATTAAAAAATAAATTTGAAAATACTATGCAGAGAAAAATGTTTTCTTTAATGATTTTTTGGTTGAACGAACCAAACAATAAGCATCCATGAAATAAAATATACTATATTGTGGGGAAAAAATTTATGTCATTCAATTGAATATATACCCAACTATTATTGTGAATTGTGAATTCTTGGACATTAGTATTATAATGTCATAAATAAAATGCTAATATTATAATAATTTAACAACTTATTATTATAACTCAGTTGACTATATAACTAAGTTGATAGTATAATGTGATCCTATTCTAAAGATACTGTAGATGAAAAATGCTTATCAATAAGTACCCATTATTAATCTATGGGCAGGATGGAATGCTCCTTATGGAGATCAACGTGAAATCTCTGCGAGTTATGGAGCAAGGTAAACCTCGCCCACCAACAGTTTATATTGAAGATAGTCCGACAGCTAGACGACATTGACAAGGTAAGAGCCCAAGCCTAACAATATGTTGAGGGACGAGAACAGGAAGCGGCCAAGTACTTTAACAAGAAAGTCAAGTTGAACACTTCCACTGAGGCGAATTTGTATGGAAAGTGGTCTCCCAACTGGAAAAAGAAAGGCAGTTTATGCAACAAGTGAAGTCAAATTAGGAAGGGTCATCAATCTTTCATATTGTAGGCTGAGGAAATCTATATTTGCTGGAAGATCAAGAAGGAAATTTACAAAAAGACACCGTCAATGAAAAGTGCTTGAAGAAATTACTTTGCAATGCTATAGAAAGTACTGGCAACAGAAAGCAAGAGGCTTTTAAAAAGGCATTCTTAAGGGATGTCTTAGTGAAGCACCTTTTTCCTTGGGGGTTAATTTTCAAACTTTTCTGGTCTTCTTTTTTCTTGTTTTCTCCTAATGTTATTTTCGATATTATGTTCTTTGTCTTTTGTTCTTCCAAGAATAAAGACAAAAGTTTGATAGCCACCACAAGTGGGATTTGGCACTCACCCTGAAGTAGTTACCAATGAGCCATGTAAAGATACTCTTTGCCCAATAAGCTACACCGAAACATATTATATTTTAAACTTGTTGATTGAGAATAGTATTGGTGGCTATTATTATCTTATCGATTTATTTTTTTCTACTAATTAATTCTCGCAGATTGTATTTTGTAGAATCAGCAAATTAATAGTAATAAATTTAATTTGAAGAGATTTGTCTACGAAACGACGAGAAACAAAAATTTGAGTAAGTTTTAGACACATACCTTGTGATACTACAACTAAAAAGGGACAGTGACTCATAAGGACTATTTGGTGCCCATCTCCATGATTCAGCCCTAAACTGGCTCCAAGAGGAGCAAAAGCTGCCATGGCGTGCACTTACTCCGCATTTCACGGAGCATCGTCTCAATCTTTGTGTTGCAACAATGTTATCATTGGATTGCTCTGCGGAGAAACCCTATGATTCATTTGGGTCCCAAGTTTGAACACCCGTGTGGTTCCACCGCCAATAATACACACATACAAATACGGCGATGCAGATACAACACGACACAAACACAGCGATATATAAATTTTAAAGTTTTAAGACACGACACGACACGATACGATACGACACTAACATGGATATCATAATATATATATATATAAATATTTATTAATTATATTAATGTATGTAATATAAAATATACATCAACGTAAAGTGAAAAAAAATCAATAATAAACATTAAATAAGTATATTTTAAATTCAAATAAATAATGAATCCCCCAAATAGAAATAAGTATTAGACTTTATGTAAATTATATAATCAAAATTTTTAATACAAAAAATAGTAATATTAGTCGTAAAAACATATGTGATTATATAAAAATTATAACTAATAATATGTGAAAAGATTTATACTTATCATTAAAGATTTGTCATAACTTATCAATGGTGATAACTTAAATACAATTTTTGCCCCTATTAAATGTGTAAAAATTATTATCGGTGATAGAACAAAAGAATTTTGTTATTTACATATATATATATATATATACATATATAAGTACCACCAAGTTTTCTATAATCACTTACTATTTTTTATAAATTTTCTTTTTTTCGTAATATGTTTAAGCATCTAAATATATTAGAATATTATGTTCATAATGAGATTTTGTACTAACTTTGTTTGTTATTTAAAAAGTTTTTATATTATTTATTAGCCCTTAAATTTTGTAAAATTTAATTATGAAAAAAAAAAAAAGCACTGCCATGACCAACACCTTGTTGAATTTTATCTTTTTTATTTTAATTTTTGGACACTTATTTGTCATGTCCGACACATGTTAATGTCGTGTCGGGATTATGTCTGTATCCAACACATACCAAACACTGCACGAAGTAATTTTTTGGCATATCTATGCATTATATTCCACCACAAAAGGCCCAAAGACTTTGGCAAGAGTCAAATTGTAAACAAAAAACTTTCAGATAATTAAGTGATGGCAGTTGAAGTCACCTAGTGGATACAAAAGAAAAAAAGAGACTAAGAAGCATAAATTGAGATAAAAAGGGAGCATGAAAAAGTAACATGATTAATAAAGTGCGTGCAAAGAACTATGGAAAAATCCTCAAAAAGTTACAACTCTAAAATGAGTGCAACACTTTTCCGAGACTACTCAGGGCATTGTTTACTTTGATCATTACACCAAAATGCTGAAAAAATTTACCGTTGGAATGAAGGTAATCAGATATGGGGCACCTTTGATATACGAGCCTGCTGCCCTTACGCAATAATCAAAAGCAGAGCTTCAAACTGCTGCTGCATGGGAAAGAAGAGGAGTAATTTTTGCTTCATATGGCTATTTCTCTTCTTGCATTTATCTTCTTTGATCCATTGCTTCGAAAACAAGTTTGGTGAATCTTTAGACACCATTCTTCATGACCATGCTTTCAGAGTTATGATCCATCAACAGCGGCACACTGGTGCCCTCTATAATGCCACTCTCCCAACTAATCTAGCCGGAATGAAGGTTTCAGTTGTGGGGCTCAGAAGCAGAACTCTCTGGAGGAAAGGTGCCAATTTCAGCGATTTCATCATCCCACCAAAAACTCTTCCTGTGCCTTATGTGAGGAGACTTCTCATAGTTTACCATAATCTGGGCAACTGGTCTACTTTATACTACAGCTTATCAGGCTACTCATTGGCAAGTCCTGTTGTTGGTTTTCTGGTATACGATGCATCACATTTGAGCAGCAAAAACTTGTCAAAGATTGAGCTCAACACGATGGGGAAGTCCATTTCAATTGAATTCCAAAACTCAACAATAGCTGGACAGAGCAATAAAAGGAGAAAATGTGCTTCCTTCAGTGCTTTTGGGGAAGTTTCACTCAGTGAGATGAGCTTGCCTAATGTGTGTTACAGCAGAAGTCAAGGCCATTTCTCAATAGTCATTCCTTTAAGGAAGCAGCAGAAGATGTGGCCCTTCTGAATTTTGGGGTTTCTGGCTGGTTTCGTTGGGCTGATTTCATTGACCTGATCAACCTTTCACTGTGCAATGTTAGGCTCGCCCCGATTAAGGCACTATAGACGGAGGTCAAACTCAGTTGGTCGATGGTCTTGATAACAGCGGCTCTCTGGTGCAGCCAAAGCTTGCTCTGTGGTCGACCCTCTTGTCAACTAGAAAGGTTGACTCACAGTAAGATCACTTCACTACTGTATTTAATATTTTAACAAGAGACATGCCTCCACATTAATGGCGCATGCCACCCTAGTGCCGCCTCTACTACCACCCCTAATGGGAAGTGTACCACCAGTGTACTATTCTGCCCCTGAAAATTGGAGATGAAGTCACTTGGAATAGTATAAAAATGGGAGATGACTTAACGCTCCCTATGTAAGGACAAAATCCCTTCATACATGTTGAGAGCATCGTGGACATATCATCTACCTAAAGAAGGCTATAAATATCCCATTTCCAGCGTGTCCCAAGATATGTCATTCTTCACTAAAAGCCCTCACTTTGCTGCTCGTCTTATCTAGTCATTCTTATACTCAGTTAAGCGTCGGAGTGCTATAGTCGAGAACACCTCAGCTAGCCTGACATTTGTTTGTAATTACAGATCTCAGCCTAAGTTTCTTTAGAGTTAGACCACTTGACTAGATAAGTCAATTTACCTAAATTCCAACCCAATCCAACAAATATGACTTTCACCCTCACCAGCTCAAGTGATCCATTTCAATCCGATTAGGAACACATCTGAAAAGAAACTCAACCTGAAGACCATCGATAAGTTGTGAAAAGAAGCTTACAACACCATGCAGCAATACAGATCAAAGATGATGGAACACTACAACAAAAGAGTCCAACCGCGTAACTTCAAGGTTGGGACCTTGTTCTCAAAAAAGTAGAAGTGTTAAAGAATGTTGGCAAGTTTGACCCAAAGTGGCAAGGTCCCTATACCGTCATTAAGGTATCAAAGCACTATACATATCGTCTAGCGAACATCAATGGCGATGAGCTCCCGCAACCTTGGTATGCCATAAACTTGAAGAATTTTCTATTTGAAAAGCTTGGTAACCGCCATTGTATTATCCAATATAAATGAAGTTTTTAGCAACCCTGCCATTATTCATTTATAATACTACAATAAACCCCCTCCCCCCCCCTCCCCAAATAATTCAAAACATAAATCAAACACTTATAATTGACCCCATAGTCAACCCAAACAGCAGTTTCAAACCACCAAATCAAATCTAAGCTTTTCAACCCAAAGTTTACAATCAACCCAAGCAACGGCTTCAAGCAGCCAAATCAAGGCTTTTCAGCCCAAAGTTTACAGTCGATCCTATAGTCGACCCAAGCAACAACTTCAAGCCACCAAATCAAGAATTTTTAGCCCAAAGTTTACAATTGACCCTATAGTCAACCAAGAGAATGCCTTAAGTTGCATAACTAAGTTTTCTCACCCTATCATTCACAATCGACCCTACAATCAACATAAACAAGTAAAAACTACTTAGTGCTTTAAGCTAATAAGCTCAATTAAGGCCTCGACCCAATTGTCGAGTAGAACCTTGTGAAAACATCGTCACCACTACATTCGCAATCAATGCAGTCTAAATCGATCACACACTACAGCGAATTGCAAGTCTTTGTTCATTAGCAACAAAATAAATCGATCACTCAAGCTCAAAAAGCACGGCTTACGTTCAAATAGTGTTGAGCTCGAGCTAAGTTTTTTCAGATTAAGCTAAGTTAGCTTGCAAGCCGACTTAGCTCAACTTACACCCCTACATTAATGGCGCATGCCACCCTAGTGCCGCCTCTATTGCCACCCTTGATATGAGATGCACCATCAGTGTACTATTCTGCTCATGAAAGCTAAAAATGAAGCCACATGAAATAGTACAGAAATGGGAGATAACCTAAAGCTCCTCATATAAGGACAAGACCCCTTCATGCATGTTGAAGGCATCCTGGACATATCATCCACTTGAAAAAGTCTATAAATACCCCCATTGCCAGCCTCTCCCAAGGAATACCATTCTTCATTAAAAGCCCTCACTCTGCTATTCATCTTATCTAGTCATTCTTGTATTGACTTAAGCATCAAAATGCTATAGTTAAGGGCACCTCGACTAGCCTAACATTTGTTCGTGATTACAAATTTCAACTCAAGTTTCTTTGGAGTTAGACCACTTGACCAGACAGGTCGATTTATCCTAAATTCCTGCCCAGTCCAGCAAATATGACTTTCACCCTCATCAATTATATTTATGCAAACTGTATTAATTCTCAATTAATTATTTTTATAAGAAAATATTTAATACATAAATAGAAAATTTAATCCGTCAGTGACCAAATACTGTAACAAGAAAGTCAAGTTGAACACTTCCACTAAGACGAATTTGTATGAAAAGTGGCTTCCCAACAGGAAAAATGAAAGACGGTTCATGCACAAGAGAAGCCTAACTTAGGAAACGTTATCAATCTTTCATATTGTGGGCTGAGGAAATCTATATTGGCTAGAAGATCAAGAAGGAAATTTACTAAACGACACCGTCAAAGAAAACTGCTTGAATAAATACTTTGTAACACTATAGAAAGCACTGCCAACAGAAAGCATGAGGCTTTTGAAAAGGCATTCTTAGGGAATGTTCTTAGAACCCGTTTGGATATGTTTCCAAAGCCATTTTCTGTTTTTTGCCAAATTCAGAAAGTAAAAAATTAATTATGAGTTTAGGTTTGAAAATGAATATTGTTTGGATGTTTTGTAGGAGTGTTCAAAATCGAATCGATAATATATTACTAAAATCCCTATTTTGATATGTTTTGTCAAAAACACCACAATTTTTTAACTTATTTTCCTCCCACTCAAGCTCAATTTTTAACTTAATTGAATCCCTAACCAGTAACCCTCCCATCATTCATTTCCTCGGCTGAATGTTTATTTCATATTGCTTTTATGGATATCCAAATTGCTTGGCATCTACAACCTTTGTCATTTCTATTTATTTTAATTTGCATTTTGAAAAGTTGTAAGGGAAGTAAGCACTTCCTTATTTAATTCAGCACTAATATTATGAGCTTGCAACCTTCTATTGATTTCTAATATAAATCGTGAACCTTTATCCAAAATTTGAAGAAAAAAAAAAGTTGTTGCAAGTTAATTTATGAGAAATGTAATAAGTTTTGTTTCATCTATACTTAAAAATTAAAATTCTCAAAAACCAAAAAATCGAATCGAACCAGACCAATAAAATTCAATTTGGTTTGGTTCGGTTCTCCATAATAAACCAAATCAAATGGTTGGTATTACATTTGGTTTGGTTTGGTTGATTCCTAAAACCAAACCAAACCAATAACGTTTTGTCTAAAATAAAATGATTGTGTTGAAAATAAGTTTAGGTTTGAAAATGAATATTGTTTGGATGTTTTGTATAAAATAAAATGATTTTGTTGAAAATAAGATATATTTGAATATTGTAATATTTTTGTATTAATAATCGTGCAACTAAGAGTAGAAAAAAAATGGGGTGTGAATATAAAAAAAGAACGTGTAAAAATGTGTTTAGAAAATATTTTGAAAATGAAAATATTGTGAAAATAAGAAAAAAGTTGATAAGTATGTAGAGAGTGAAAACAAAACAAACGGTAGGGAAGCGCCTTTTTCCTTGTGGTTACTTTTCAAACTTTGGAGGCCTTCTTTTCTCTTGTTTTCTCCTAATGTTATTTTCAATATTGAGTGAGTTCTTCATAGTTTTTTTGCCCTTCCAAGAAATAAAAGATAAAGTTTGATAGCCACCACAAGTGGGATTTGGCACTAACCCTGAAGTAGTTACTAATGAGCCACATGAAGATGCTCCTTGTCCAATAAGCTATATAGATACATATCATATTTTAAACTTGTTGGTTGAGAATAGTGTTTGTGATTATTACTATCTTATCGATTTATTTATCTTTAATAATTAATTCTCGCAGCTCGCATTCTATAAGATCAGTAAATTAATAGTAATAAATTTAATTTGAAGAGACTATGAAATGACGAGAAATAATACTTCGAATAAGTTTTAGTCGCACACCTTGAGATATTACAAGTAAAAATAGACCTTAATTCGTTAGGACTATTTGGTCCCCATCTCCATGATTCAGCCCTGGAGAAGCAAAAGCTGCCATGGCGTGCACTTATTCCGCATTTCACGGAGCATTGTCCCAATCTTTGTGATGCAACAATGTTATCATTGCATCGCTCTATGGAGAAACCCTATGATTCATTTGGGTCCCAGGTTTGAACACCTGTATGGTTCCATCACAAAAGGCCTTTGAGACTTTGGCATGAGTCAAATTGTTAAAAAAAAAGTTGCAGAAATAATTTAGTGATGGCAGTTGAAGTCACCAACTGGATACAAGAGAAAAAGATTAAGCAGCATAAATTGAGGTAAAAGCGGAGCATGAAAAAATAACATGATTTAAATTGTGTGGATAAACTATGGAAAAATCCTCAAAAAGTTATACTCTAAAATGAGTGCAACTCTTTTTCGAGACTAGAAGATTCAGGGCATTCTTTACTTTGATCATTACACAAAAATCCTGAAAAAAATTTACCGTTGGAACGCAGGTAATCAGATATGGGGCACCTTTGAAATATGAGCCTGCTGCCCTTATGCAAGCTTCAAACTGCTATATGGGAAAGAACAGGAGTAATTTTTGCTTCATCTGGTTATTTCTCTTCTTGCATTTATCTTCTTTGATTCATTGCTTGGAGAACAACTTCGATGAATCTTTAGATACCATTCTTCATGACCATGCTTTCAGAGTGATGATTCATCAACGGCCGCACACTGGTGCCCTTTATAATGCCACTCTCCCTGCAAATCTAGCTGGAATGAAGGTTTCAGTTGTGGGGCTCAGAAGCAGAACTCTGTGGAGGAAAGGTGCCAATTTCAGCGATTTCATCATCCCACCAAAAACTCTTCCT
>JACGDI010005220.1:133112-145753 GCA_014898725.1 Jacaranda copaia | reverse complement strand
GAGCTTGCCTAATGTGTGTTACAGCAGAAGTCAAGGCCATTTCTCAATAGTCATCCCTTTAAAGAAGCAGCAGAAGATGTGGCCCTTCGGGATTATGGGGTTTCTGGCTGGTTTTGTCGGGCTGATTTTGGTGGGACTGACTGGGACAGTGGCCATTAGATCATTTGTAGGGAAGAAAGCGCAAGAAATGGAAAAAGAAGCAGATGAAGGAGAGTACCTGCAGACATATTGGATTTCTAGCAGCAAAATGCCACGAGCTGAAGTGACAAGAACTCAGCCTGTCCTTGAGAGCACAACTCTCCCAAACCCAAAGCTGTCTTGGTATGCTTAATAGTTTCTTTTTCCGTTGCTTTCTTTTAAATTCTGTTTTGGGATTCCAGGTTCTGTTTTTGGTCAGCCATCTGCGGAAGTTTCAACATATTCAGCCATCAATTGCAAAACAGGATTATATATACCAGTTGTACATTGTTAAATAGATTTCTCAAGTATATTACAACGACATAATTGCAACCTGCATATGAGATCACATTGTTTTACAGCTACTTTTGTGGTCTGAAGCATCACATGGTTGTTCACTAGCACTGAAAGAGAAGCAATTTCACTTCCGAGGAACAATATTAAAGTTCATTCCAAAAATTCTGTACTGATTTCCTGCACCTACTGAAAAAGAATGGGCTCAAATGAGTATGGTAGAAAAGAGTGTTACTTGGTAGAGTAAAGAAAGAAGGGATAGTGCAGTGATTGCTTATACAAAGCCAGAAAATTAGCAGCAAAATTTTTCAATAATTGCAGATTACCTCGAAGCATAAGTAGCTATCTGCATTTCAAATTAGAAGTTAACATGGAGGCTAAAAGGCTTGAAAGTCATAATCACAGTAATGGCCACACCTCTATGTAGAAACAGCAAAATTACATTCAAGTACTTGTCAAGTCCCATCATCAAGCATATGTAACCAAAACAGCTAAAATTGACAATATTAGTCATCAGCAAAAAATCGACTAATTGTCATACTAAGACATGCGAATATTACTGCCATGGAAAACAAAGTCGTTTTGGTATCTGGAATGACCTTAAAAGCATTGTTCTTGTAAAATAGTAGATAGTGTAAATCTGTAATCCAATAAAATAGCAGTCATAACCAGTCAAAGATATCACCTGAAGCCATCGCATGATCAAGTAGTTAAAATTGGGCCAATTTGTCCACAGTATCAAAACGCCACCCACAGAAAATTCTATTTCTTTGTTTCTGGAGATGCTTTAGTTTAATTATATTCCTGTTAAGGTTTGTTCCCAAGGCAACTTCCATTAAACTTGAGTATAACTTCTCCAATAAGCATCCAATCATCAAAAAGTAAGTCAAATCCATAAGAATAAGTATTATGCAAAGTCAGTGTTTATAAATAAATTGCTGTAACTAGTGTTTCAACAAATTAACACAATCACTTGTGTGCATCTTTAATAGCTTTTAATCAGCAGTCCAGATAAACAAAGAAGATTACAACAAGATATTATTTTGATAAAATCAGAGAAATCTCCAAAAGCTCAAATAAACAGTAATGCACCTGTTGACAAAGTGATTAGTAAAATGACAAACAATAGAATGTAAAAACACCATATACATATAACCATCAACATACATCAATATGATCCTTTCATTGGTATTTACAAGATAAGGAGCAGAGCACACCGCACAGCAATAACAGATAACCAAGCACATTAGATCCCAAAAGGATCACAAGGGTAGCTGAGCATCTCAACAGCAATAAACATTTGAATATCAACACTTTACAACATTTAAAAGGCATGCTCATCTTATCAACTGCATACAATAAAGCAGAGGCTACAAAATATTTTTGCCATGAGTGAGCAAGAAATCCTCATGAAGAAATACAATTCAAATTCAAATAAATGCCTCATGAACACCAAAGCTAAAACAATTCCAATAACCAAATTATACCCATTGAACCACAATCTAGCCATTTGCACTACACTCTGGGCCTCCGAGCAAGCTTAGACCACTCGGTGTGGTAAGATCCAGGGCAATCAATCCTCTCATAGGTATGTGCCCCAAAGTAGTCCCTCTGAGCCTGCAAAAGGTTGGCGGGAAGTCTCCCACGCCTATAGGTGTCAAAATACTGAAAACTTGCTGACATTCCTGGAACACTAATTCCCTTCTGAATTGCCAAGCCCACGACTCTTCTCCATGCTGCTTTTCTCTGCACCATCTCTCTTGCAAACTCCGGGTCCACCAACAAGTTTGCAAGCCCGGGATTCCTCTGGTAAGCCTGCTTAATCCTATCCAAGAACACAGCCCTAATAATGCATCCACCTTTCCAAATCCTCGCCAACTCCCCCAGATTCAACCCCCACCCCTTCTCCATACTCTTCGTCCTCAACAGATTCATCCCCTGTGCATAACTACAAATCTTGGAAGCATAAAGTGCCTGCCTAACATCATCAATCAACCTCTTCTTATCCACGGCAGTCACATTATTAATCTCCTCTTTCAGTCCTTCCCGTTTGAAAATCTCTGCCGCCCTCTCCCTCTCTTCCTTCAACCCACTCATATACCTGCTATCCAACGAAGCGGCAATGGTAGGGGCTGAAATTGACAGCTCAGCCGCTTGCTGCACAGTCCATTTCCCGGTGCCCTTCATCCCGGTCTTATCCAAAATCGTATCCACCAAATGCCCATTCCCCGTCTCCTCATCCTCCACCCTGAAAATATCCGACGTAATCTCAATCAAGAAACTCTCCAACTCCCCACGATTTCACTCCTCAAAGATCTCCGCCAGCTCCTCATTCCCCAACCCTCCAACATTCTTCAACACATCATACGCCTCCGAAATCAGCTGCATGTCACCATACTCAATCCCATTGTGCACCATTTTCACAAAATTCCCCGAGCCCCCTTCGCCAATATAAGTAACGCAAGGCCCATCATCCACCTGTGCCGCAATCTTCTCAAGTATATGGTGAATATTCAAGTAAGCCCTGTGGGATCCACCAGGCATCAACGAAGGCCCGTTGCGGGCTCCATCTTCGCCGCCAGAAACACCCATTCCCAAATAGAGCAAACCATTAGCGGAGGCATCGACCATGCGACGCTCGGTGTTTTCATACCACTCGTTTCCACCGTCTATGATGGTGTCGCCAGGCTCCATGTAAGCGGAGAGCGCGGCAATAGTTTGGTCGACGGGGGCACCTGCTTTGACTCAGATGATAATGGAGCGGGGTTTGCTGATTGAGAGGACGAAATATTTTGGTGTGTAGTGTCCGAAGAGAGGGAGTTGGCCTTCACGGTGAGCCCGATCTAAAGTTTCGTCGACTTTGGAAGTGGTGCGGTTGAAGACGGAGATTGGGAAGCCTTTTTCGGAGATGTTGAGGGCTAAGTTTTGACCCATCACCGCCAGGCCTGCTAGCCCGAATTGGGATAGCGTCGCTGATTCCATCGCCGGTGCCAGCTTCGACAACGGTGAATTCTGAAATGGAAAAAGAAGTGGAAGTTTAGGGTGAGAAGAGATTCCGATGTTTTAGCCATGGGGCGAGATAATTAAGAGCAGCCGGATCGCCGTTGGCGTATGTTACGCGAAATGACGAAGTTATCCTTTGCATATTTCGGAGTTCAGACCTTGTTAATTCGAGGGGAGGGCCAAATTATTAGTTAAAATTATTTTGAGTTGAATTTTTTGGGCAATAATTTTGATTTATTGAGTACGGAAACAGTTCACAGTTCAAACCCGATCAAAATGAATTAAACTGAACTTGGTTTACAGCTCAAGTCCATCTACTAATTATTTTTTCTTACCTCCCATTTGATAATTTCAAATTAACTTATATGAATATTTATTTTTGTAGTGGTACTATTAGGTATATAAATTAGTATTTTTATAGTGCGACAAGGCGTGTTGTTTCGGTACATATAAATTAGTGTTTTTATAACGATAAAGTGTGTTGCCTCAATGGATAAGACAACTTTTATTGCTTAATGTAATGAGGAAAGGCGTCAGCTTAAGGTATGTGGCTTGAAAACTTTGAATATTCAAATGTGCTATTTTGGGGTTTGGCGTACTCGTCGGGGAGTGAAAGGCTGGTTGACTTGAGCTTCCAACGTTTCAGCACGATAACGTCTTAGTGGCCGTAAACGACGTCGTAATAGGGGCCTCGGCTGTGCTGTGCTGTGCTGTGCTGTGCTGGTGGCTGGCTGAAGAAAAGGTAATTTGTATTTTGCACTCTAAAAACACGTTTAAAAGCTACTTTGTATTTTTAAAATACAAAAATAACAAAATATATCCTGAAAATATATTTTATTTGATAAGTCACATTATAAAATAATTTTTTGTCAAAATAACTCAATTTAAATAGAAGAAAAAATGTCCTAATACCTTTTACGATTAATCTCTCACTTCAACTTTCAAATTTCATTTCACTTTTCTTTCATTCCCAAATTCACATAAAATTTTCTTCATAATCATTCAATTACCATCTTAAAACTTAAACTATCATAAAATTAGCCTTAAATTTCAATTACTATCAAACCAAGGTGTGTAAATTGATGAATAGTCGTTAACCTTCTTATTATTGTAAGAATGTTTTTTCCTTGCAATTCTTTTATTAAAATCATCTTTTGGTGAGAATAGTGTTCTTTTTGCTATTCTAAAGTACTAATTTTGTATTGCAAAATGATGACAATAATAATAAAACAAAAGAATTGAAATTGAGTTTTTTTAAAAAAAATAAAAAAAATAAAAGCAATTAAATGATGGCATGATTTTTTTTTCAAATTTTTTTTGGATAAGTTAATTGATAGCATGTGATACTGCTGAAAACTGCATATAGAGAAAAAGGGGGTTGTGCTACTGGTAAATCGTCCAGGGAGGTCGAGTACTCAAAATTGTGTATAACTTGGGGTTTAAGATTTGCAACCACAACACACGTTAAACTAGTCGAGGTGCCCTCGACTAAGATACTCCAACGCTCAAGTTAGTTCTGGTTGAGATGAAAAAATTGAACAGAATATAGAGAATGTAAAGCTTATAGTATACAGGGCATTCCCTTAAGCGTGGTTGAGTCTGGAGTATTTATAGCTTTCTCTAGGCATGATTTGACCCTAGTGCCCTTATCAGGTGTACTGACTTTTGTCTTTGCCAGGGGGTTGGGGGTCATTCTATGTCCAGATCCCGGCATTGTGTCAGGTGGCTGAATCTTCTATTTTCCCAGATAAACAGTGCTAGTAGAGGTGCGTCTCTGCCAAAGTTGTTAGAAGGGTTGTCAGAGTTGTCAGAGTTGGTAGCAGTAGTTGTACCGGCTATCACGTGTCATTAATGCGGAGGCATGCAGCCTGTCAGACTATTAAACACGATAGGAATTTGAGTCAACACCGAAATGAGTTTTGAGGTCGATTCATGTCGATCAGACTTGAATATTCGGACTTCTGAAGTAGTCCTAAGGTCGATACGGATCGACTGCGAATCCTACCAAATGAGGTCGATACCGATCGACCAAACAAACTTACAGTTGGGCCTCCTGGGTTGTCTCATTTGATGTTGGGCCTGTTGGGCCTACTGGGTTATCCCATATCATGAGTCCCCCCAACTCACAATCCTGATCGAGCTTGCCGACGAGAAGGAGCAAGGAGTTTACATTCAACCACAATGGATACTATGCTCGACCAAAATTTTTGAATTCTCGACTTGAGTTTTTAAATTGCCGACCTGGGTTTTTAAACTACCAACCAAAGTTTAAGGCAGTTTCTTTGTATTTAATGTGGCTATCAGTGCGCAGGATACGAAGTGTAATGAGGCAGGCTATCATCATAGCAGTTACATGGATTCCCGCATGTGAATGCCTATAAATAGGGGGATAATTGACTCTATTTACACTTTTACTGTCTGAACTTCTGGTCGGATTGCCATCTTTGAAGCCATCCAAGTTTTGCACTTTACCTTTGTGAAATTTCCACTGTAAGTGTTTTTACTATTTTTATTCTTCTTTACCTTTTCTTTGTAGAAACATGTCTGCTAGCCTCGATTCTGATAGCACTAGGTTAGAAAATATGGCCCATGGAGGGGAAACTGGGGCGGAGAACACATCTGAGTCCAGCTCATCTGTGAGGGAAAGCTCTAGCTCAAGTAGTAGCAGTAGTTCGAGCGATGTTAGGACAATATCGAAGGGGGAGGCTAGTCCTACTAATATGCCTGCAAGTCGAGGTCGATTATTTACCCACAACCATTACACTGAAATAACCTAAAAAATAACCATTGCAGATCCAGTGCGTATTAGAGCAGCGTATCATATCCTCGATAAGTATGAGCTGGTAGTGCCGGGGACCCAAGGTAGAATGCATCGACCTCCCTAGGAATTTATAACTATATTTGAAGATGAGTTGAAATGTTGTCTCAGGTTCCCGCTCGCCCAGTCCATAGTCGACCTCTTCTTAAGATTAGGGGTCTGCATCACACAATTACTCCCCAATTATTTTGCCACACTATACAGGTTTGCTGTGCTGATGCACCTATACGACCAGCCCACCACTTTTGCTAATTTCTCTAACTTATTCCACCTTTCCATGTCCCAAAAGTCGAGCAGTAGCGAAAAGTCTGGCTTCTATTACCTGACCGCTCGACCCCGATGAACATTTTTGATATCCCCCATCTTTTCCTACGGGCAGGAATGGAAAAAATACTATTTTTATATTCAAGGGCCGGGGGTGCTTGCTATTCCGAGGGATTGGTGGAGAGGGCCTATGGAGATGCCTGGTAACCAAACATCTAGTTGGCCCAACACCTTCATTCAGGATCTGGTCAAGTTTAGGCAAATGGAGGCCTTCATACTGACCGAGGAGAGGTGTTTGGTTCTGGCTAGTCTGTCACCTGCCCAGCTCAACCTGCTTGCGGGCGATCGACTAGGTAGAAATTTTCCATCGACTGTTTTCATTGCATGCTATCTTTATGTTCGAATCTGATATTTATTTTAAATTATTTGCCTATGTAGATTGCAATGACATCATGGCTCGCAGCCGTAATGAATCCCAAGTTTGGGCTCTAAGGGTCGAGGCGTGTCAACAAGCTGCTGCCGCTACTCGACAAGGAGGCGCTGCTGAGCAGGCGGGCTCAACGAGGTCAACATCTGCACTGCCTCCATCACAAATTGAAGCGGCTCCTAAAACCCAATCCGCTCGTCGGGAGAAGCCCGAGCAGAGCAGCCCTGCGGGTCAGGGCAAGAGGCAGCTAGTTGAACAAGGAGGTCTGGCTCCAAAGAAAGCTATTGGGGGGAAAGGGAAACAAAATATGGTAATAGGTTGGGACCTATTTAGAAAGCTTGGTAACGGCCTGATGTTTCGGCTCCCTCAACTATCTCTTCTAAGATTCACTACTGATAGAGACCAGGAGATATCCAACTCGACCTCAATCTTCGATGGAGGGCCGACTGCCGCCAATGCTTTGAAGTGGATGACCTTAGGGCTCTTTGTGAATGACTATCTGAAGCTCATGAACCTAAGTCAGCTTGGGACGATAAAAGCAATGTCCTATTACTGCAACATGATAAGTACGAGATCGATAAGCTCGACCACATCTTTTCTGTTATGTTCATGTTGGTTTGAGAATAACACTGTTGTGTTTTAGATAGGCCAACTGGGCCACAATATGTTTCGACGGTCGAAGATGGCACTAGTAGCCAAGGAGGAGTTGGAGGCTGGGAAGAGATGGAAATGCTCAGGGTGTAGCTCGAATCCTCCCAGCTCTAGGTCAAGCAACTAAATAAAAGGGTGGTCGACCTCCAATAATAGCTCGATGCCAAAGATCAGCAATTGGTCTAGGCCATCGAGGATTGGAGCCGCATGGATAACATTATTAAGAAAGCCCACCTCGACCTTCAGGTGAGCTTCAGCTCTGGTCAGGCCAAAGGTCATGTGGAAGCAACCAGCCAAGACAAAGAGGCCTTCCTCCAGCATCTGCCAGTAGTACAGAGCGAGGCTGTTGAGCAGTTCATGGTGAGCACTGTCTTCTAAGACGTCAACGCAGTTGCAGCCCTAGACGATGCCCACGAAGCATATCACCGGGTCATTAAATAACTGGAGCATATGGGTTATTGCTTTCGCACTGAGGATAGAAATTGGATAAGCCTCCTGCTTAATGATAAGCTGAAGCTTTTCCCCGAGCCAGAGAAAGGCGGTACTAAGCGGGCTGTAGAGGGAGGACCTACTGTTGTCGCACCCGATGCGCCCCTGTCTGAGGAGCAAAAGAAGAAAGCCGAGGTTAATGCCCGACTAGAGCAAATATATTCGCAGTTCATGTTCGTGGAGGATCTCGTTGCCCAACTAAGGGATGAAGAGGTCAACCTGGAGCAATATATGTTGCGGTCAACTAATTTTATAGGTGATTTCCCTATACCTTCAAAACCTCCTCAAGCAATCTCTCCGCTCACCTGTGCGGCGCCCAAGCCGGACGCACATTAGGCTGAAGGTGGTCAAGAGGAGCCAAGCCAACCCTAAAGTCGAGTCAGACCAACTTTTTCTTCTTCTCTCTTTTTTTTTTTTATATATACCCTGCCAAAGTATTATCAATAAAAACATATCTTTTCTTTCATTCTCCTCATGTAGCAGCATGCATAACCTTTAACTTTTGTTGTGATAATATGAAAAATATTTGGTTGCCTGTTGCGTAGTAATGGTGTTGCACGAATGTGTCGTCGATTGCTTTATATTGTCTGTTGGCCATCTGCTCAACCCTTAGAGTTAACTGCCCCTCAAAAAATGAGGCGCATCCCTTGCCAAGTACTAGGTTGATAAAAAGCAGATGATCGAGTAGAAGTAGCGAAGGGCTACATAGTCGTCGACTACAGGATCGACTAAGAACTTGGATGGCTATGAGCCATTTGTGGCAGCAAAGGGCTACTTAGGCATCGACTATGGGGTCGACTAGAAACTTTGGACAGCTAGGAGCCGTTAGGGTGGCAGCAAAGGGCTGCTTAGTCATCGACTGCGGGGTCGACTAGAAACTTTTGACGATCAGTAGCTATTTAGGTGGCAACAAAAAGCTGCTTAGTCATCGACTATAGGGTCGACTAGAAACTTTGGACGGCTAAGAGCCATTTAGGTAGCAGCAAGGGGTTGCTTAGTCATCAACTGTGGAGTCAACTAGAATTATTAAAGACAATAATTAAGGTAATAAAATTGTAATTTTATTTAAGCCAATAGGTTACAAGAATAAGCACCATATAATTTTAAATAAAAAACTTCCTGAGAATGATGGCATTCCACGGGCGGGAGAGTTTCTCTCCTTGCATGTTGGCCAGCCTGTAGGCATTATGCTTTGCAATTTTGATAACGGAGTATGACCCTTCCCATTTTGGTTCGAGCTTACCCACGTTCTTGGAGGCCTTCACCTTTTTGAGGATAAGATCCCCAGCATTGAAATGACGCTCTCTGATCCTTTTATTGTAGCTTTAGGTCATCTTCGCTCTATAGCGTTGTATAGTATTGTAAGCCTCTTGTCGACGCTTGTCGATAGTCTCGAGATCCAGCTTCCTCTCTAATGTGTTTCTTAGTGGGTAGTAATGGATAACTCAAGCAGTATGTTGGATCAATTCTAATGGTACAACTACTTTCGATCCATACACTAGACTGTAAGGGGTGTGACCAGTGGCTGTTTGAGGAGTTGTTCTGAAAGCTCACAGTATATTAGGCAAATCATTTGCCCAGTTCACCCCGATGTCCTAAATTCTAGCCTTTAATTGGTCGAGGACAGTCTGATTAATCACCTTAATCTGCCCATTCGACTGAGGATTGCCCACCAACGTGAAATGTTGTGCAATCCTCAAAGCCTCGCACCAACCTCGTGTACTCTTACTCTAAAACTAAGTGTCGTTATCTGAAATAAGTACCTTGGGCAGCCCAAAATGGCAAATGATATTCTTCCAAATAAAACTTTTTATAGCCGCATCAATTATCTTAGGGACTGCCTCAGCTTCAACCCACTTAGTGAAATATTCGACCGCTAAGATTATAAACATTTGCTGCCCTATTAATCCTGGCAAAGAACCCACTATATCGATTCCCAACTGATCGAACAGCCAGAAATTCTGAACATTAACCATCGGTGCGGCTGGCTGGTGTGGCAGGTTGGAATGGACTTGGCATGATGCACACTTGCGTGCGAAATTTACTAAATCTTTTAATAATGTTGGCCAGAAGTATCCGTACCTGATTATTTTATGGGCAAGGGACCTTCTTCCAGAATGGTTTCCACACATGCCTGCATGAACATCCTACAACATTTCCAATGCCTGACCCTGATCCAAGCATCTCAAGGGGGGTCCGGTGAAGGATCTTTTGTATAATTGACCATGCTCATCGATAGTGAATTTGAAGGCCTGACCTCAAAGGTGCCTAGCCTCATTCTTGTCATTTGGGATAATACCTTAGCTAAGATATAGCTTTATTGGAGTTTGCTAAGAAACAAATATCTCATCGATAGCTGTTATAAGATTTTTATCAAAGAGTGCGATTAACGGTCTGTTCAAGACCAAAAACGTGATTTTCTTATCTCTTGTTCCTCTGATTGAGCTGACAAACTTGGAAAGGTCATCACCACATTCATTCTCAGATCGAGGGGCTTGGTTGAGAGTAAACCTTTTGAACGATTGCTGCAACCTCTTTACCTCGGCCAGGTACCGAGTTATCGATTGTTCTTTGGCTTCAAAATTTCCTCCGACCTGCTCTACCACGAACTAAAAGTTTGTGATTGCGACCAACTATTTGACCCTATGTTCAAGCGCCATTCTCATTCCTGCCAGCAGGGCCTCATACTTCACCTACTTGTTTGTGACAATATAATCTAGTTTGATTGCAAAATCATACTCCTCCACATTCGGGGAGCGAAGAGCGACCCCAATTCCTCCCCCAGATGTGGTCGATGACCCATCAACATGCAAAGTCCAAACAAAAGGGGCAGCGATACTTTTGTCGGGTAAGTCGACTTACTCTGCAATGAAGTTGGCAAGTACTTGAGCTTTAATAGCTGTTTGAGGTTGAAAATTGATGTCAAACTCTCCAAGCTCGATCGCCCACTTGATCAATCTTCCTAATGTATCTGGCTTTACCAAAACTTGCTTCACCGGTTGGTTTGTTAGCACTATAATAGAGTGAGACTGGAAGTACGATCTTAGCTTCTGAGCAGCGGTCACTAAGGCCAATACAAATTTTTCAATCTTCAAATAATTATGTTCTAGCATTTGGAGTAACTTACTGCAATAGTAGACTAGTTGATGGTTGCCATCCCGGGTCGATACCAGTACTGAACTGATTGATGCTTTCGAGACTACTAAGTATATTTGGAGTACTTCTCCCAGCTCGAGTTTTGCCAACATCGAGGGTGAGGCCAAATACTATTTCAATTCGATCAGCGCCTGGTCACACTATTCCGTCCAGCAAAAACTCATCTTTCTAGCATTTCTTAGAATTTTGAAAAATGGGAGGCTTTTGTCGACCAACCTCACGATGAACCTTCCCAAAGCCATAATTCTCTCGACTAGCCTTTGGACTTCCCAAATCATTCTCGAAGGGGCAACATCTAAAACTGCTTGAATTTTTTGGGGATTGACCTCAATACCTCTCTAGCTGACCATATAGCCCAAGAATTTTTCTCCTTGAACCCCAAACGTGCATTTATTCGGGTTTAGCTTTAATCCAAATGCCCTTAATATTTTAAAAGTATGACTGAGGTTGAGCAAATGGTCTTGGGCTTTTTTTGTTTTGACTATCATGTCATCGACGTAGACTTCCATCAATTTTTCAATTTCATCTTTGAACATAAAGTTAACTAATCACTGATAAGTTGCCCCAGCATTTTTTAAATCGAACGGCATGACCAGAAGCAATACAAACCGTTAGGAACAACAAAAGATATTTTATCCCTATCCTCGGGTGCCATGAATATTTGATGATAGCCTTGAAATGCATCCATCATACTCAATAATTCACACCTAGCAGTTGAATCAACTAGTAAATCTACCGAGGTAGGGAGTAAGGATCTTTAGGGCATGCTTTATTCAAATCAGTAAAATCATTACACATCCGCCACTGTCCCTCAGTTTTTGGGACTAAAACAACATTACAAAGCCAAGAGGGATATTGAATCTCTACAATATACCTTACATCTAAGAGTTTTCTAACCTCCTCTTCGACGATTTGCGTCCTCTCAGCGTTGAACGTCCTTATCTTCTGTCCGATCGACTTGTATGAGAGGTCAGTGTTGAGGCGGTGCACAATGATATTGGGATCGATCCCTTGTAGGTTGAATGCCTTCCATGCAAAGACGTCAATATTTCTTCTCAAGAAATCAACCATAAGACATTCCAGGTGGGGGCCTAAGCCTGTTTCAATACCGGTTGTCTTTTCGGGGTTACCCTCTTTCAGCTCAATAGTCTTGAGTTCCCCCAATAGGCTCCACTTTGGTATCCTCCAACTTTTGCTTCTTATCGACCTGGGACTCTTTAGGTTCTGCTACAGAGACGTCCCCTGAAGTCTTCAACTGTAGTTGAGTTTTCTGCTCGATTGGCTTGATCGAGATGTTGTAAAATCTCCATGCCTTTTTTAGATTGCACAAGAGCTCTCCCGTGCTAATTAGGGTTGAAAACT
>JACGDI010005220.1:116012-133012 GCA_014898725.1 Jacaranda copaia | reverse complement strand
TCTGAGACGCTCGGCCCTATCACGCTGCGAGGCTCGAATGGGCCAATGCACCAAATCTGCAAATTCTCCTCTCTCTTCGCGGTAGTCACGCCTAAGGCGTTTGACCTTATCGCACTGCATAGCTCGATTAGGTTTGGCATGATCTATCAAGTTCGCCACCTCCTCTCACACTTCTAGATACCTCATTTCCTCCTGCGGGCGTCTAGGACTGACTTCGCACCTAGTGGGTAGCTGCCTGGCATCTCGGTGAGAGCGATTATTCTCCATGGACCTATTTTTCTGTGGGGGCGATTGCGTAGTCGCACTGGCGATAGGAGCGTGCACTATAGTGTACCTGTTCAGAGCAGCAGATAACTGGGCTGATATCTGAGTGGAAATCTGTTCACTTATCAGCTACATCAACTAGGGCATCGTGAGCGTTACTACCTACTCCTGGGAGGCGCTAGTGCCCAGAACATTTGTATCTTGCTGGGGGTTAGAGAGAGGTGGAGAAGTAGACCTCCGGTTCTCTTCCCTTCTAGATACTACTCTACATATGTTTACCATTTTCTTACTGCAATCTCATGGATTCCCACAGATGATGCCAAATGATACTGCTGAAAGCTACATATAGAGAAAAAGGGGGTTGTGCTACTGGTAAATTGACCAAGGAGGTCGAGTACTCAAGATTGTGTATAACTTGGGGCTTGAGATCTACAATCACAACACACGTTAAACTAGCTGAGGTGCTCCCGGCTAAGGCACTCCAACGCTCAAGTTAGTTCTGGTCAAGATGAAGAGATCGAACATAATATAGAGAATGTAAAGCTTATAGTGTATGGGGCATTACCTTGAGCGTGGTTGAGCTTGGAGTATTTATAGCTTTCTCTAGGCGTGATTTAACCCTAGTGCCTTTATCAGGTGTACTAACTTTTGTCTTTGCCAAGGGGTTGGGGGTCATTCCATGTCCAAATCGTGGCATTGTGCCATGTGGCTAAATCTCCTATTTTTTCAGATAAACAATGCCAGTGGAGGCGCGTCTCTGCCAAAGTTGTTGGCAGAGTTGTCAGAGTTGGTGGCAGCGGTTGTACCGACTGTCACGTATCATTAATGCGGAGGCATGCAGCCTATCAGACTATTAAACACGGCAAGAATCTGAGTTAATGCCAAAGTGGGTCTTGAAGTCAATACATGTTAACCAAACTCGAATATTCAAACTTTTGGAGTGGTCCTGAGGTCGATACGGGTCGACCGCGGATCTTACCAAGTAAGGTCGATACCGATCAACCCAACAGACTTACCGTTAGGCTTCTTAAGCTATCCCATTTGATGTTAGGTCTATTGGACTTACTGAATTATCCCATATCAGCATGAGATTGGTCATTCCATTATTTGTTATCTTCATTTTCTTTTTATTTTTTTGGACTTATGAAGAAGTTTTAACTTTCTACATAAAATTCTAAAATTATCTTATTAATTAATAGTAAGAAAATTATCTAAAAGATATTTAACATTTTTTCCCTCATTTAAATTGAGTTATTTTGACCAAAAAAACACTTTGGGTACAATTCGCCAAAAAAAAATATATTTTCAGAATATATTATACTATTTTTGTATTTTGAGGATGCAAAATAATTTTTAAATATATTTTTAAAGTGCAAAGTGCCAATCACCCGCCCCCAAAGGAAATATCTCTTTTGGTTGGAGCCAGCAGTCGAAAGGGGCAAATCGAGACAAATAAACATACAAACAGGGTAATAAGGGGCAGGGGGATATTGCTTCCACGTGCTTTTCATTGATAATTTTAGTATACTCATGCAATAAAAATGATAAAAGTGAGAACCTCACACATCACAAAAATAACATCCAACTCATGCCCAATGCTTGAACATTTAAAGCTTTCTTTATCAATACAAGAACACCTAAACACCCCAACCATATTTTAAGTTTTAGACTATATCTGCTTTTACAATCCGGGCATGATTACTAACACCACAGATACACAGTAAAAAGTGACAGTAGCTCCAGCCACATAATAACGCCCTTTGCCGAAGAACCCACCAAAAAAATCGCCAAGCTTTCTATCGTCCTTTCTCCCACTCAGCATCAAAGGGACGCAGCCAGCAACATACCTAAAAAGAGGACTGTAACTTACAAGACTCAAAGCAGACCTTTAGTTTTGGCTGGCAGCTTGATAACTACACAACTCTGCCATTAAGACATCAGCCTCCAAAACTCATTCACCATTTCCCAGTGCGCAAGAAATGATTGGAATCTCTAAACAAAGAAAATTCCAGCCAACATGAAACTCTTCCTACGCCTATGAAATAGTCAGAAGTCAGGATTGTGTTCCGCTAAGAGCCCCAGACCATTTTCAAGGGAAACAAGCAGGCCCTTTCAGCGGCAAGAAAGAGAATAATTTGGTAGAGACATGAGACTTTGAACTTTCCAGCCCCACTATATCCTCCCTGCCTAAACTCCTTTCACAACTGTTGAGCTTTCTGATCTAGCTAATCTTGGGTGAGTACACTGCCAAAACTAAGAAATAAGCCACCAGAAACATATTCATATTTGTCCAACCTATAATAGCATACAAGAAAATAAGTTAAAAGCAGATATTGGGAGCATCAAGCTTTCTTATAAGATTATTGTAATCAAGTATAAATTTAGCAAAAAAAATCTCACAAAATCTTACGTCCTTAATTTGGCAGAGACATTATCACTGTCTTCATAGTAAGAGATCATTATATCAGCAATGGACAATTTTAATTTTGATTGACCAAATGACTAGATAAATAATAACCACGGATACCAGGGTATCATTCTCAACAGTCTTTTGTCATTGCAGATGCGCATGCTTTCTGGAGTAGTAAATAAGACTTGATCTAACATGCCAATTTATATGGTATAATGATCAATTGTTATACGTTTATTAGCTCATACATACTTTGCCGCTTCTTTGTTGATTACTTTACCCATCAGTCATATTTTAGATAAATCTTCACCTCATCATTTCTGGATCCAGATGCACAAGGGAAAAGATAGCTGAATATAAAAGCAACCAAGTTCTCTTAGTTGTTCAGTGATGGAACTTTTACCAATAAATTACTTCTTCATAATAAAATGATATTTGACACAATGCATGTGATCTTTTAGTAATTTTTTCAGGAATATTATATTCAACTTCCATGCATAATCACACACCCAGACCTAGCCAAAGTGCTAACCCTGACAGACTGCCCAGTGAAAAGAGGTATCAGGGGGAACCGTAGTGAAAGGAAGTCCTTTTTGGATAAGAAAGTCTTCACTAGCTTGTGTCGTAAAAAATAGAATTGTATTAGTTAAGAAGCATCCTACAAGGAGTTCTCATTGACGCATAGTTTCCAGTCAATGAAATATGGATTGTCAAGGAGTTTAGCCTACCTCGGAATCTTCACTTCTTATGACTTTTTCTTGATTTCCAATAACTTGGCAAATATGCTGCTGCACTGTATTGACAACCAAAAAACCTGACAAGATTTTGGCAATCCCTTTCCATCATTTCTTCACTGTCCACCGCACTTAGATGGCTCAAGTAAGTCTTTCCAACATATATGTAACTCAGCTGCTGCCACAAGAGCACACTCAAACCAATGCCCACTGAAACACTAGCAATAAATAGGTAAACAAGAACAAGTCCTCTCGCGGGTAGGAACACAGCTGATCTCAAGAAAGCAAGAATCTTATCTTTTAAGACTACGAAAATCAATGTATCATTAACAAACCCACTCAATTGACTGGCAGACCTATGGTCTAGAGGTGGCCAAATATGGAATGCAGCATAGGCAGTCATGATAGCAACATAAAGTGTACTGATGACTGTAGATATGAGAAATAGAATAAAAATCCGATGATTTGCAGCACCTACACAGTTCCCAATCTGCATAGGACAAAGGAAATTGATCATTATATATGAATTGCTACAAATATATAAAGAATGAACTTTCTGCAAAACGAAAATGTCTACTTTCAGAACTTTTATCCATGTTACAACAGGGTTTAGCAAATAATATGGTATGCAGATGCAAATGATAATGAAATTAAGAAGCCAAACATATGTAATCCTTAGGTAAAAAGTAGATATGCCATTAGTGATTGTAGAGTCCTTTTTTAATGTTACAGTGCCTGTACAAATTGAGGAGCATTAGTACTTTCAGCTTTGCAGTAATATTTGACTATGAGTCTAGTTGGGATATCTTTTGACATTTAAATTCTATTTGGAGTCCTTAATAATCTGGGATGAGAGATAGGATTAATTAATCAGTTGTTTCCTAGGGGAATCTAAGTCCTTTCATAGAGTAGGAGGTCACTAACGTCTGCATATATTTCTGTATCATGCTATTTCAACAAACATAGTGACCATAGAGAAAAGACATTGTACAAGTGCAGTTCATCCAACAATATACCTAATTTCAAAGATTTCTTCAACCTTCCCTTCTTTGTTTCTTTCTCATACTACTAATAGTCTTCTTTCATACAATTCCAGCTTTCGTGTTCTCTCCCCTGCCTGAGAAGGTGAATCAAGACAGTATATATCCTTAATCCCAAGCATGGAAGGCAGCCAGTGAGAAAGTAAAAGTCATCCATAGTAAGGTAGAGAAAAGTCCACCTTAATGCTACATGTTAAAAGGCCTAGCTGTAGGCTGCGACCACTTTAGTGACAGTTTAGGCCTTAGAAGTCACATATGTATGTTTTTTTCCATCATAAGTGAAATATTTTTGTGAAATTCATTCCTTCCAATAACACAATCATACTAAAATAGTTCCAAACTGAGAAGCAACAGGTTGAGAAACATTATAATTTATGTGCAATACTATATAATTTGATTTTAAATTAAATAATTGCATCAGTTCAAACATATTATCATAGACCTCCCAGTTGACGTCCCACAATTGCAATAACTTGGCACAATCCTATCTCTTCAGTTCATATCTATACTTCAAAGTAGTGTAGTGCTTTTATGGGCAGAACTAGTACCATTTAATGCTTCTGAAGTTTGAGCTCTCTTGCCACTTAAAACATAAATTTTTCCCTTCTGATAAACAAAAACAATGTGTTGTTTCAGATGGAAGTGTTGAGACTTACAAAGGGGCAGTGATGATCCATGTCCAATATGCACATCCCGCACGAACGGCAGTGGTGTGCTCTAGGTGATTTTGGCTTTGAACAAAAGTGACAAAAGGTATAGTTCTCCAGTCCACCTTTTCCCACTGTTGGATAGCTACCCCAAAGTATCAATGGCGGCGCACCAGCAGGTTGAAATGCCACAAGGCAAAATGAAGATAGAGTAGATATAGACAATATCACTGCTACTGTCAAGTGGAAAACACCAAGGAAGTAACTAATAGAGAAGACCACTGGATAAACAGCCCAAATGCCACCACCTGTATTAACAATATCAATTAAATACAAAATATTCCAAATCCCACAAATCAAGGGGGGAAAAATATGGGGGAGAGAGAAGGAGGGAATAGATAGTCACCCTAGATTAGATAGCATAGTTAGCCTCAGGGAACCATGAAGAAATCAATTCCATCAAAGAACATATCACCTTTAAGCATGATTATTGTGATTTTATAACTTCTTTACTTCTGATAAACACATTTTTAAATTAAAGTTAGTTTTCTTAGCTAATATATCTTTTTAGTAAAAATTGAATATATCTATCCAACATCAACTTAAGTGCAACTTTCAGAAATGTTTTCAAGTATTAGACTTGTATAAAAATGAACACTCTGTGATTTATATGCAGGAGTTAAGTGCCACACTGTCCAAGTATCCAGAGCAAGCTTTAAGAGAAGGGTCGTTGTAGCGCAAACTGAAATGACAGATTCGAGAATGCCAACTATGGGCAAATTATCCTCACTAAGCAATTCAACATTGGGGTAAGAGAGTATGCAACTGTCCCACTTGCAATGGTTATATTTAAATGCATAACATGCCAAAAATCCCTGTTGATGAAAATTTACTCTGCATGTATAATTTTGACCTGTCAATAAGGGCATTTAGTATTAATTGAGACAAGATCTTAGAATCACATATCCATGAAATCAGTAAACCAACTTGGGGTGGGACAGGCAGGAGGTTCAGGGTATGGCTGTGCTTACATATAAAGAATAGCATAAACAAGACAACGATGCTAACAAAACACCGGTCGCGCAACCGTCTAAACTGAAAGTACTTGTTATCACTTTTCACTGCATTTTGCTTTGTTATAGCTCCACACCAGCCGCATTTAAAAACAGATGCATACGGAGAAACAAGAACATGAATTCCACAACCCCAGCAATTTGTTTCAAGGTCCACATTAGGTGCCGGTTTATTATCCGCCTGCATTTTAGCATATGAATAAGCAACCAAGCATGCACAGGCTTGTATGCAAGTGTGTACATGCATTGAATAACATGTATATTTTGAGGGGGAAACAAAAGGATCATGATACAATTTTAGAATATCCAAGAAAAAAAGGCATTAAAAATATAGTATATCGATCCAACCAAAAAGTAAATAAAAAACCAGAAGACCATTCATCCATAAATCAAAAATCTTTGTATCCATGATGGTAAGCATAACTGACATGAGATTGACATAATAAAGGGACCAAAAATGCTCATTTTCCTCTCATTCTCGTCCAATAAACATTGACAAAAAGAGGTTTCGAATATCTGAACAAGCATAAAACAACTACTTTACAAAGTACTTGAAAATTTCAGAAAATCCTCATATTATTTCCATTACTGCATCTCTTTAGCAACAGCTTGCAGCTGCGCAGCATACAATCATCTAATCTAAACCGAAAGACACAAATTTTGAACTAAACTTACATGCAAAATCAAACATTAGTCAACGTGTTATGACTCTATCGACAAACAATCCATGCCATAGATACCCAAAATTTAATAAAATTAAATCCAAGAAAGCCAAACAATTTAGTTACCGCAGGTGGGAATCTTTTGGATTAAGCATATACATATATCCTAGCAGGATCGATAAAAATTACTATGCAGGATATATTATCCACAACGTAGGTTATTGTTAAGGCTAGAATTACCCCCTGAACCAAGTCGCAGTTGGCGGAGCTGGGGCCGCCGGAGTTCGCGAGATCCATGCTTCCTCCCAAGAGGACCCAAACAAATCCGTCCCTTGAGAATACCAGTCAAAGAAAGGAAAACTCAAGAAATTGAGGATTAAATGAAGATATCGGTAAATAATAAGGGCGGTCGTCCACTCGTAGCGGCACAGCGATTGAGTAGATTAATATAGGAAATCAATGTGAAGGAAAAGAAAATCAAGAAATTAAGAGAGGATTAAGGACTATTATGAATTATTGATAGAATGAAACGGAATGAGTAAAATAGAACTAAAGAATATTGAAATATTACACAGTCATAAGTTCCTAAAATATCAAATTAATAATTAGGTCAACGAAATATAATAAGTATCAGTCCTATAACATGAAGACGTACTCAAATGGTGTATATTCCTGTAATTATTTTACATGTACAATAAAAAATTAATTTATAAGTAGTTCAATATATTTGTGTGTGTATATATATATAATATTAAATTAACATATTGAATCGTCAAATAAAATTGAATTTTATTTGAATAGAGAATTTCAAGGATACGGTATTTTATAAATTATTTTTTATTTAAAATAATAAAACTATATAAATAAAATAGAATAACTCAAAAAGTCAAAAAGCTCATTTTTCATCCCAAACATTAAAATAGATTTTTTGAAATTATCATCTCCTATCTTTCATCATTACATTATCCTCAAAACTTCTCCATTTTTCAACACACACATACACATCATATATATATTTATTTTTATTCTTACAATAAAAAAATTACTCAATTTTAATTTCATCCAAAAAATTAAAAAAAATATTTCTCTTCACAATATAAATAAACAAACCAACATTTTCCAAAATAAATTTTTAATTATTTTTTAAAACATAATAAAAAACTCATTATATTTCCAGCACAATTTTTACAATCCTCAATCCTCCTGACAACATGCATTCCTACAAAACAAATATTAAAATCAAACATAAAACATAATCTAACATTACCCATAATTGTACGATGACTTCAAATAGCATTTTAATTTTAGCAGGCCTGGTCAGTGGTCACAATTGACCATGACCATGTATTATTTCTCTCTGTTCTTCCGCGGTTCTCCGTCGGCGACAATGGAGCTGCAAAATAGTAGTACTAAATTCCCTTTCTTTTATCAAAGTCAGGAAATATTTCTCTTAAAAATTTTAAGGTTGGAAAAATGATGTTTCGATTGATTTAACTTTTACAAAGTCAATTCAATTCAGAGTATAAGTAGGTTAAGGTCATACATATAAAAATCCTCCATCGTCTAAAATTGTGATTGAATGAATTTACAAGATTTTAAAATATTTGTGTTTAAAAGTTTATAAAATATTATAAAGTGCTTGGTAATGTTACAATAAAAAAAAAGCTTATAAGCTCTAAAAATAAGAAATTGAAATTTTACAGTTCTTTTAAAAAAAAAATAAGTTTTTAACTTATAATTAAAATTTTAATAAATTCTTTTAATTTTAAGCAATATAACTATAAAATTATCTTTATTGATATCTTGTAAATTTAAATCTTATACAAATATATTAAGAACTCATTTTGCAAATAAGATCTAACATTCCATGCTCTGAAAACAAAGTTTATGAAATCTTTTAAATAAATTTAGATGAACACCCAAATAATATACAATACCGACAATATGAAGTATGCATATCATCTAAATCAAAGGTCAGATGAGGATGAAAATGGGATAACTTAGTAGGCCCAACAGGCCCAATATCAAATAAGACAGTCCAGGAGGCCCAACGGTAAATCTGTCTAGTCGACCGATATCGACCTCACCTAGCAGGGTCTGCAGTCGACCCGTATCAACCTCAAAACTACTCCTAGAATTCGAATATTCAGGTCTGGTCGATATGTATCGACCTCAAGACCCACTCCAACGTTGACTTGGATCACTACCATGTTTATTAGTCTGACAGGCCGTATGCCCCGCATTAATAACACGTGACGGCCGGTACAATCGTTACCACCAACTCTGACAAGTCTGACAACCCTGCCAACAACTTTGGCAGAGACACCCCTCCACTGGCATTGTTTATCCAAAAAAAATACGAAATTTAGCCATCTGGCACAATATCAAAATCTGGACATGGAATGAACCCCAACCCCTTAGCAAAGACAAAGGTCAGTACATCTAGTACGGGTACTTGAGTCAAATCACGCCTACAGAAAGCTATAAATACTCCAGGCCAAACCACGCTCAAGGTAATGTCACATACACTACAAACTTTACATTCTCTATACTCTGTTCGGTCTTCCCATCTCAATCAGAACTAACTTGAGTGTCGGAGTACTTTAGCCGAGGGCACCTCAGCTAGTTTAACGTGTGTTGTGGTTGCAGATCTTAAGTCCAAAGCTATATACAATCCTAATTACTCGACCTCCCTGGTCGAATCACCAGTAGCACAACCCTTATTTCCTCTATACGCAGCTTTTAGCAGCATCATTTGGCACCGTCTATGGGAACCTTTGAGATTGTAGCGAGAAAATGGTGAACACACGCAGAGTAGCATCTGGAAAAGAATAGAACCAGAGGTCCACTTCACCACCTCTCCCTAACCCCTAGCAAGATACAAACGCTTCGGGCGCCAGCGCCCCCAAAAGTAGATAGTGACGCTCGCCATACCCTAATTTATACAACTGATAAGTGAGCAGATTTTTGCTCAAATACAAGCCCAGTTATCTGCCGTTTTGAACAGGCACACCACAGTGCCCGCTCCCACCGCCAGTGCAACTCCGCAGCTACCCCCACCAAACAACAGGCCCCCGGAGAACAGTCCCTCCCATCGAGAGGCCACGCAGCCACCTACCAGGAGTGAAGTCAGTTCCAGATGCCTGCTGGTAGAGAGGAGGCATCCAAAAGTGCGGGAGGAGGTGGCGAACTCAATGGATCACGCCAAACCTAATTGAGCCATGCAGCGCAATAAGGTCGAACACTCCAGGCGTGACTACCACGAAGAGAAAGGAGAATCTGCAGATTTGGCGCATCAGCCCAGTCGAGCCCCGCAGCACGATAGGGCCTAGTGTCTCAGATAGGGTTTTGACCAGAATGCCACCCAAAAAGATCGGTACGAGTGGGAAGAAGTATCCCATCAAGTCCAGCAGCAGAAAAGATGTCTTGATGAGATATCGAGGAAAAATACAGACAGGGCACCAAACTTGAACGCTCCTCAAAGGTCTTGTCGGGAGAGAGGATCCCCATTTGTTCAGGAAATCATTGATGAGCGCATTACCATAGATGCTAAAGTCCCTACCGGTCTCCTGAGATATGATAGCTCCACCGACCCCAACGAGCATCTTATGCAGTTTGAGCACATGATGCAACTGCATGGTCACAATAAATTCATTCATGCTAAGATGCTGGTGACCACATTCCAAGGCATTGCACTAGACTGGTTCATGAAGCTAGAACCGTCAACGATCTACTCCTATGACCAGTTGTGCGATAAATTCTTACACTAGTTTGCCAGCAGAAGGAAGGCCAAGCTCCCCCATACCCACTTCCACACCATCAAGCAGAGAGAGGGGGAATCCCTCCGAGACTTCTTTACCAGATTTAATACAGAGATCCTAAAGATTGATAACCCCAGGATTAAGTTCTTGATCGACATGTTATTCCTGGGACTCAGGCATAAAGAATGCGCCAATGCTCTGGTGCGAGAAAAGCTCAGGTTGATTGAGGAGCTACTTGACCTGGCAGAAAGATACATGACCTAGCTGGAAATGAACAAGCTCAAGTTTGGATCCTCCGAGGATGAGAAGAAAAAGAAGGAGAGAGACGACCAGAAACACAGAGAGCGAGGTCGATCTTCGATCAAATGCTTCCATGACTACACACCATTGAATATCCCAAGGAAGGAGGTCCTGTACGCTATCTAACATGATAACCTCCTCAAAAAGCCCAAAAAATTTACGGAGACTGAAGCCATGAAGAAATCAAAGAAATACTGCCACTTCCACAAACATAAGGGGTATGACACCGATGAGTGCTTCAATCTCCAAGATGAGATCGAGAGGTTGATCAGGCAGGGCCACCTAAAAAAATACATAGCTGTGAAAGCCCAGATTGAAGAGGGAAAAATCGACCGAACTCCCCGTAGAGAAAGGTTAGTTAGCCCTAGAAAGAGGATAAAGAAAAAGCCCGCCCAGGATGATCACCCACCCATCAGAGGGGTGATTGACATGATTGCAGGAGGTTCCACTGGGGGGGCCACTAAGTCCGCTCGAAGGCAGACACAGAGAAAACTCGAGTCCAATAAAGCTTCGCCTGTGGAGACAACTTTCCACCTCTCAATGAGCGTAGAGCCCATTTCATTTTTGATGCCGACCTAGCCCATCTTGAGGGCAAAAATGTTGATCACAAGATAGATTGCCCAATGATCATTTCCGTGGAGATTACGAACTTTGAGGTGCGCAAGGTTTTGATCAACAACGGTAGCTCAGCGAATGTCATCTTCTTATCTACTCCAAAAAAGATGAGCTTGGGCAAGTTGAAATTCCAACCCATGCGAACTCCGCTGGTCGAATTCAAGGGATCAGAGATCATACCGAAGGGTCGATTGACTTGTCCATATCTTTTGGGGAGGCTCCTCGAAGGAGAACCTTAATGCTGAATTACCTTATGGTTGACGCCCCATTCACCTATAATATCATCATTGGCCGACCCACCCTCAATAACGTCCGTGCCATCATGTCTACTTATCATTTGAAAGTCAAGTTTTCAACCCCAGCCGGCACAGGTGAACTCTTGTGTAATCTAAAGGGGGTATAGAGATGTTACAACATCTCAATCGAGCCATCCAAGCAGAAAACTCAACTGCAGCTGAAGATTTCAGGGGACGCCTCTATAGCAAAACCCGAAGAGTCCTAGGTTAGCAAAAAGTGGAAACTGGAGGACATTAGAGTGGAGCCTGTTGGGGAATTCAAGACTATTAAGCTCGAAAAGGGCAACCCTGAAAAGACAACCCGTATTGGGACAGATTTAAAACCCCACTTGGAATGTCTCATGGTCGATTTCTTGAGGAGAAATATCAACCTCTTTGTGTGGAAGGCATCCGACCTATAGGGGATTGACCTCAATGTCATTGTGCATCGTCTCAACACTAACCCCTCATACAAGCCAGCAGACAGAAGACAAGGATGTTCAACGTCGAGAGGATGCAAATCATCAAGGAAGAGGTTAGAAAACTTTTAGATGTAGGGTATATTGTAGAGATTCAGTATCCCTCTTGGCTTTGTAATGTTGTTTTAGTCCCAAAAACTGAGGGACAATGGCAGATGTGTAATGATTTTACTGATTTGAATAAAGCATGCCCTAAAGATCCTTACCCCCTTCCTCAGATAGATTTACTAGTTGATTCAACTACTGGGTGTGAATTATTGAGTATGATGGATACATTCCAAGGCTATCATCAAATATTCATGGCACCTGAGGATAGGGATAAAATATCTTTTGTTGTTCCTAACTGTGTATATTACTTTCTTGTCATGCCGTTCGGTTTAAAAAATACTGGGGCAACTTATCAGTGATTAGTAAACTTTATGTTCAAATATGAGATTGAAAAGTCGATGGAAGTCTACATCGATGATATGATAGTCAAGATAGAAAAAGCTCATGACCACTTACTCGACCTTAGTCATACTTTTGAAATATTGAGTGCGTTTGGATTGAAGCTAAATCTGAACAAATGCACTTTTGGGGTCCGAGGAGGAAAATCTTAGGCTATATGGTCAATCAGAGAGGCATTGAGGCCAATCCACAAAAAATTCAGGCAGTCTTAGATGTCACCCCTCCGAGAACGGTTTGAAAAGTTCAGAAGCTGGTTGAGAGAATCATAGCTTTGGGAAGGTTCATCGCGAGGTTGGTTGATAAAAGCTTCCCCTTTTTCAAAATTCTCAAAAATGCCAAAAAGATAAGTTTTCGGTGGATGGAACAGTGTGACCAGGTGCTGATCAAATTGAAGCAGTATTTGACCTCACCCCCAATGTTGGCGAAACCCGATCTGGGAGAAGTACTTCAGATATACTTAGCAGTCTCGAAAGCGTCAATCAATTCAGTACTGGTATTGACCCGGGATGGCAATCATCAATTAGTTTACTATTTCAGTAAGTTACTCTATGGGCCAGAACATAATTATTTGGAGATTGAAAAGTTTGCATTGGCCTTAGTGACCGCTGCTCAGAAGCTAAGACCATACTTTCAGTTTTACTTTATCATAGTGCTAACAAATCAGCCCTTGAAGCAAGTGTTGGTGAAGCCTAATACATCAGGCAAATTGACCAAGCGGGCGATCAAGCTCGGAGAGTTTGACATCAGGTTTTTAACCTTGAACGGCTATCAAAGCTCAGATACTTATCGACTTTATTGCAGAGCAAATCGATTTACCCGACCAAAGTATCGCAACCTCTCTTATTTGAACTCTGCAGATCGACAGGTCATCGACCACATCTGGGGGAGGAATTGGGGCCGCTCTTCACTCCCCAGATGCGGAGGAATATGATTCTGCAATCAAACTAGACTATACAGTAACAAACAATGAGGCTAAGTGCGAGGCCCTACTGGCAGGAATGAGAATGGTGCTTGAGCGTGGGGTCGAACACTTGGTCGCATTCACGGACTCCCAATTAGTGGCAGAGCAGGTCGGAGGGAATTTCGAAGCCAAAGAGCAGTCGATAGCCCGGTACCTGACTGAGGTAAAGAGGTTGCAGCAATCTTTCAAAAGATTTACTCTCAACCAGGTTCTTCGATCTGAGAATGAATGGGTAGATGGCCTTTCCAAGTTTGTCAACTCAATCAGAGGAACAAGAGATAAGAAAATCACATTTTTGGTCTTGGACAGGCCGTCGATCTCACTGACAGATGAAAATCTTATAACAGCCATCAACAAGGCATCTGTTTCTTGGCAGACTCCAATAAAACTATATCTCAGCCAAAATATTGTACCCAACAACAAGAATGAAGCTAAGCGCCTTTGAGGTCAGGCCTCCAACTTCGCCCTCGATGAGCATGGTTAATTATACAAAAGATCCTTCATTAGACCCCCCTTGAGATGCTTAGATTAGGACCAGGCATTGGAAATGTTGTAGGACGTTCATGCAGGCATGTGTGGCAACCATTCCGGAGGAAGGTCTCTTACCCATAACATAATCAGGTATGGATACTTCTAAATAACATTATTGAAAGATTCAGTGGATTTCACACACAAGTGTGTGTCATGCCAAGTCCATTCCAACCTGCCGCACCAATGGTTAATGTATAGATTTCATGGCCATTCGATTAATAGGGAATTGACATCATGGGTTCTCTGCCGAGGTCAACAGGGCAGTGGAAGTTTATAATCTTAGCGGTTAAATATCTCACCAAGTGGGTTGAAACTAAGGCTGCTCCTAAGATAACCGACACAGCCATAAAAAGTTTCATATGGAAGAATATCATCTGCCATTTTAGGCTTCCCAAGGTACTTATTTTAGATAACGACACTCAGTTTCAGAGTAAGAGTATGCGAGGATGGTGCGAGACTTTGGGGATCGCACAGCATTTCACATCAGTAGGCAATCCTCAGTCGAATGGGCACACTGAAATGACCAACCGAACTGTCCTCGATCAATTAAAGACCAGAATTCAGGACACCAGGACAAACTGGGCAGACAACCTACCCGGCGTGCTGTAGGCTTACAGGACAACTCCCCAAACAGCCACTGATCACACCCCATATAGCCTAGTATATGGGTCAGAAGCAGTTGTACCTTCAAAATTGATCCAACATACGACTCGTGTCATCTACTACCACCCACTAAGAAATATGTCAGAAAGGAAGTTGGATCTCGAAACAATCGACGAGTGTCGGCAGGAGGCCTATAACACTATGCAACGCTACAGATCGAAGATTACCCAGACCTATAATAAAAGGATCAGAGAGTGTCGTTTCAACTTGGGGATCTTATTCTCAAGAAGGTGGAGGTCTCCAAGAACGTGGGCAAGCTCGAACCAAAATGGGAAGGGCCATATTCCTTTATCAAAGTAGTAAAACATAATGCCTATCGGCTGGTCAACATGCAAGGAGAGAAACTCCCCCGCCCGTGGAACGCCATCAATCTTAGGAAGTTTTTTATTTAAATTTGTATGGCACTTATTCTTGTGGCCTATTGGCTTAAATAAAATTACAATTTTATTTGCTTAATTTTTATCTTTAATAATTCTAGTCATCCCCGTAGTCGACGAAAAAGCAGCCCCATGCTGCCACCTAAACGGCTCCTAGCCGTCCAAGTTCCTAATCAACCCCGTAGTCGATGACCAAGCAGCCCCTTGCTGCTACCTAAATGGCTCATAACCATCCAAGTTCTTAGTCAACCCCATAGTCGATGACCAAGCAGCCCCTTGCTGCTACCTAAATGGCTCCTAGCTGTCCAAGTTCCTAGTCGACGATCAAGTAGCCCCTTACTACCACCTAAACGGCTCCTAGCCGTCCAAGTTCATAACCAAACCCGTAGTCGACGATTACACGACCCCTCGATGCTTCTATTCAACCATTCGCTTTTTATCGACCCTATAATTGGCAACGAATGCCCCACCATTTTTTAGAGGCAATTAGCGCTAAGGGTCGAGCAGATCAATATGAAGCAATCGATGATACAGTCGTGCAATACCATTACTACACAACAAGCAACCAAGTATTTTTCACATTATCACAACAAAAGTTACACGCTAAGCATGAGCTACGAGCCAAGGATGAAAGAAAGGATGTGTTCTTTATTCATAATACTTTGCCAGAGTATATATACCCAAAATAAATAAGAGAGAGAGAAACAGCTGGTCCGGATCAACTTCATGGCTAGCCTGGCTCCTCTTGACCACCTTCAACCCATTATGCTTCTGGCTCAGGCGCCGCACAGACGAGCGAAGAGACTGCCTGAGGAGGTTCGGACGGTCTCGAAAGATCACCCATAAAATTAGTCGACCACAACACGTACTACGCCAATTAGTCGACCACAACACGTACTACGCCAGGTCGACCTATTCATCCCTTAGTTGGGCAACAAAATCCTCCATGAACGCGAACTCTGAACATACCTGCTCTAGCCGGACATCGACCTCGATCTTTTTCTTTTCCTTTGCTGACAACGGTGCATCGGGTGCAACAGTAACAGGTCCTCCCTTGACAGCCCGCTCAATGCCACCTTCCTCCAACTTAGGGAAAGGCTTCAGCTTGTCATTGAGTAGGAGGCTCATCCGATCTCTATCCTCGATACGAAAGCAGTAACCCATATGCTCCAGTTGATTAATGGCCCGCTGGGCTGCTTCGCGGGCATCTTGGAAGGCGATGCTGACCATAAATTGCTCAACGGCCTCATGCCGCACCATAGGCAGATGCCGGAGGAAAGTCTCTTTGGCTTGGCTGGTCGCCTCCGCATGACCTTTTGCCCGAACGGAGCTAAAGCTCACCTGAAGGTTAAGATGGGCCTTCTTGATGACATTGTTCATGTGGCTCCTTTCCTTGACAGCCTGGACCAACTGTTGATCCTTGGCGTCAGCTGCATTTGGAGGTCAGCCACCTTTTTATTCAGCTGCTCGACCTGAAGCTAGGACGACTCGAGCTGAACCTTGAGAGTCTTCATCTCTCCCCCAACCTCCAACTCCTTCTTGGCAGCCAGTGCCATCTCTAACCGCCGGAACATATTGTAACCCAGCTGCCCTATCTGAAACACAGCAATGTCATTCTCAAACCAACATGAACATAACAGAAAAGATATGGTTGAAACTAATCGATCTCATACTTATCACATTGCAGTAATAGGACATTACTTTCATCGTCCTGAGTTGACTCAGGTTCATGAGTTTTCACTGGTCGTTTATAAAGAGCCC
>JACGDI010005220.1:97085-115349 GCA_014898725.1 Jacaranda copaia | reverse complement strand
CTACAAGCTTTACATTCTCTATACTCTGTTCGATCTCCCCATCTCGACCAGAACAAACTTGAGCGTCAGAGTGCCTTAGTCAGGGGTACCTTAGTTAGTTTAACATGTGTAGTAGTTGCAGATCTCAAGCCAAAGCTATATACAATCCTGATTACTCGACCTCTCTAGTCGAATCACCAGTAGCACAACCCTCATTTTCTTTATACACAGCTTGCAGTAGCATCAAGTACTTTGTCGACCAAATCAATTCGGCCCAATTGAAAAGATGCACAATGTCAACTGTTTTGATGTTTTAACTAAAACTATGAATATGACAAACCTTTCAACTACTGCAAAGGGAATTATGAATACAATATCACACAGCAAAGAACTTGTGGTTAACATGAATTGATGAAAACATGAAGTTGATCATCAACTATACATATGGAAGACATCATCCAAGTGAAGCTGCTTTCTGGACAATTGCACAACATACGTAGAACTACACTTGCCATGACTTTGATGATGAAAAAAGTTGTGAATTCAAGCAAGTAGTTCTAGCACTTCTTTGAGTGTTTGCTAGCATATACAGAATGCAGCCAATATTCCTTAACAAGCAGGCCAAACAATGAGCCCTCCTCATTCATCAGCTTCACTGGTTTATCATACTCCACCACCTTCCCTGTCATGGTAAATCACATCTTTTACTTCATCTTTACTTTTTTAACTTTATTGCAAGTCTGAAAAAATATGTCATAGAAGATTTGGTAACCAACCGTCGCTCATTGCAAGCACCATAGTGCAGCAATTTATCACAGTAGGTATTCTGTGAGCAACTGTAATAACTGTGCAGTCCGCAAACTCTGTTTGTATCGTTTTCTGGATTATATAGTCTGTTGTGTTGTCGACTGATGCAGTGGCTTCATCTAGCACAAGTATTTTCCTTCTCTTCAATAATGCTCGTCCCAAGCAAAACAACTGCCTCTGGCCCATACTCCAGTTTGATCCATCTTGCAGAACTGTTGGAGGATTGGGGGGGCTTAAGTCATAGTACCCCTCTTAGATTAATGACAGCAAAATCTAACATATAGTTTACCTGAAGAATCCAGCCCTCCTTTATTTTGCATGACCTCATGAAGTTGACACTTTTCAAGAACCTTGGAATCAAGTGTTTAAGGTTGTTATAACAGAAATATTGTCAGTTATTTGGGTAAGTATATCTGAAAAACACAACAATCTTGGAAGTGGTTACCTCCCAAATCTCACTGTCCGCATGTTCTGATAAAGGATCCAGGTTGTATCGAACTGACCCGAAGAAAAGGACAGGTTCCTGTGGGATGATAGCTAACTTTGATCTAAGGTCATGAATGCCAATTGTTGCGATGTTTAAGTCATCTATAATAATCGATCCTTCTGAGGGTTCAATTAGGCGAAACAAGGAACTGACAAGAGTTGTTTTCCCACTGCCTGTCCTACCAACAATCCCAATCTTGTCTCCTCCTTTAAACAGACAACTGATACCTTGAAGGACTAGAGGAGAATTCAGCTGATACCTAACCTGTTGATTGTAAAAACATTCAAAATAGCTGATAAAGATCAAGAAAGAATTATGTTACTGTTAGAAATACCTTCAAATTGCGTATCTCCACTTCACCAATAGATGGCCACTGAGGAGGAGCTCGGCTATCTTCAATTATACCCGGGGCTTCACCAGGAGTATGCATGTACTGCTCCAATCTTTCAACTGAAACAATTGTATTTTCTAGCATGCATTGATTTTGGACAGTATAAACAAGGAAAATGTTCAGCGATAGAGCATACGATAGAGCCATTCCAACATATCCTGCATTTACAACATTAAGTCAATATGATATTGCAGAGAAGTCCAAGACTTCTAGAAGGTTTATAACTTAAAGTGAAGAAGATGACCAGAGTTTGAAGTTTTGGTTGGGAGTAAAATCATAGCAAGTGCAGAGGAAGAAAGAACTATAGCGCACAGCATTTCAAGACGTAAAATTAGCCACTCATTCATTGATATGCTGTGGAAGTATGCACTAGCATTTTTGTCAACAAGAGAAAGGAACTTTAAGAAGAATCTATCTTCCTCCCCAAGTGCTCTAATGGTCATTCCTCCAGCTATTGATTCAGCAAGAAAACTAGCTACTGTAGATATTGTTGTGCCATGGATTCTCATCAGCTCTTTTGCAGAAGCAAAGTAGAATTTCTGCATTGCAACATGAAATAAGGCATCAAAATACATAATAGAGTCATTTCCTTGAGTTAGTCTTCAAAAAAAATCATATGAAACCTTCAATATGCATGGTTTTACCTGCAGCAGTATAGTTAAATAAACCATTGGTATGGTGACAAATAAGATTGGCCAGGTAAGAGTAGTCAGTATTCCCAAGGTAAAATATGTCGTCATGGTTGCCGACAGCGCCTGACTGAATTTGAACGACAGTTCAAGGTCGATAACACTCAGATCAGAAGATACCTACACAAGGACAACCTATGAGTTCATGTTTCTTCAGCACATGTTGTTATATGTTGACTAAAATAATAGAATCTTACCCGACTGAATATTCTTCCAAGTGGCGTGCAGTCGTAGAAAGACATTGGAGCGCTGAATAAAGAGGTTATAAGCTTATGAAAAATGGATTTTGATGCTTTCAGACCTAGAACAACTACTACATAAGATCTAAGGAGCAAGGATAGAGACATAAGACATCCTATGATAGTATATACTGATATGAGTCTTAGCTCACTAATGTTGTAACTCTGTAAATTAGTTGCTAACCATAGGTTTTGCACCAATTGGCCTACTATATATGCAAGGTGAGCTAATATTGCTAAGAAAAGATAAAAGAAGCCCTTGTTCTGGCTTAGATACTGAATGTATGGCTTAAGACCGGACTCTCCTGTTTCTCTTTCTTCTTGTTTGATCAATTGCTGTCCTACAGGTGTATCAAGCTGTTGCCTTGCACAATTAGTTTCAACGTTCAGCTCAGAGATCAAATGACTTTTTTGAGAAAAACATGTTGATTTCTTCTTGGAATACAATACATCACCATGCGAACGGACAAGTTCCTGAAATTCTTGGCTGGAAGTCAGCAACTGACTGTAAGTATTTGCTCCTAGGATTTTTCCTCCAGACATTAACTGTTAACAGAAAGAGATTACTTCACTACAAGTACTACTTTATAGCAGATTTGTCCTCACACTTATATATCACGCAGACAACTTTTTTTAGTGCAAATGCCAGCAGAGATTTTATGCCTTAAACTTACTGACCAGAACAGAATCAAATGCTGCAAGGAAATCAACTTGATGAGTGACGAGTAGAACTGTCTTCCCTAACAGCGCTCCCATGACGTACTCCTGTTTATGGGTTTTGTTTTAACTTAAAAACTCAAGAGAAGTCAAGGTTAGTTGCCAAATATTGGCAGGATTGTAAATTGCACTTACGTTAAATAAGTTGGTTGCTGTATGTGCATCAACAGCACTAAATGGATCGTCCAACAGATATATGTCAGCATCCTGATAAAGTGCACGTGCAAGCTGAACTCTCTGCTTCTGCCCTCCACTGAGATTAACACCTCTTTCTCCTATGACCGTCTGATCACCAAAGGGGAGCATGTCGAGGTCTTTTACTAGAGAACATTTTGTAAGTACTTCTTTGTATCTTTGCTGATCAAATGTAGATCCAAAGAGGATATTTTCTTGTATGGTCCCTGTCTGAATCCAGGCTGCCTGAGAAACATATGCAGTCTTTCCAAAAACTTGAATCTAGGAATGGAGAAGAAAACAAGTTAGCAAGTGAAGTGAATTCCATGTAAATCTATCAATCATTGGTCATGATAAAACAACCTTAATTGTCGGTAAAAGTACTTTAGACAACTTACACTGCCATCAAAATATGGAACCTCTCCAAGAATTGCGGCTAGAAGAGTTGATTTACCCGAGCCAACCTCACCACAGATGGCTACTTTCTCCCCTGGTTTAACTAGAAGACTTATGTTTGAGAGAGTTGGTTTGAAACAGTCAGAATTCCACGAAATTCTATATGATTTGATCATTATGCAGTGCTGCTCCAGTTGTACTTCCTGGCATTTGGTCCTGTTTTCCATCTCAGGTGCTTCCAGAAATTTCACAATCCGAGTTAATGAAACCTTTGCTTCAATGAAAATTCCAAGAACATCTGGAATTGACCTTATGGGCTCCTGAAGAATGCGTAAAGTGGCAAGAAATGTGAAAACATTACTTGCATTAAGCTGAACTTTGAACAAGTAACAAGCCCAAAAAGTAGCAGCAGATACTATGACAGGTGATGACCAGAATAGAACCAAGTAATATCCTTTCTGTGTCTGAATTGCAGACAACCAACTGAATTCCTCTTTCCTTAGCCTCTCCACAGCTGTCCTGAAATGAATCTCCCAAGCATACAGCTTCATAACTTTCATATTTGTTAATGCCTCGGAAATGGCCTTAAGCATTCTATCTTGTGCAACCATAAGCTCTCGCAGATATTTGAGCTGTAATTTGGCCACTGGAGAATTTCCGATAACGCTCAACACCACTACTAACAGAGCTACCACAGTTGCCGGCCCAACAGCAAAGTAAATAATGACTAATGCTGCACATATCTGAAGCCCGATCGTCCACATCTGATGAAACCAATATGGAAATTCACCAATCTTATGAGCATCCACCGTGACATAATTCAAAATCTCTCCTGGGGAGTAAGCATTTTCAGAAGCCTTTGAGAGCCGGATTTGCTTCTGATATATCGCAGAAGTTAGCAAAGATTTCACTTGGAGACCAATTAACCTAGTCCTAAATAACCATTGCCTCTCTGCGAATGATTCTAAACATTTTGCAAGCAAGAAACCTGCAGTAAGTGCAAAGCCCTTGTTTCTCGAAACTTCCTTCTCTTGTGCAATGTTTATAAACGAATAAAGAAACAGTGGGCCGGTGGATAGTGTCAGGATTTTGACTAAAGCAAAGAGCCCTGAGATCAAAATAGCGTTTCTCTGGCAGAACAGAATTGATGACAAAATAGAAGGTTGGTTGTGAGGATTCCTTCGCTTTTGTTCAATTAACTGCCGCTTAAAACAATAGTAGCATGTCCCAGCTTGATCTTCTTGTCTCAGAACTGGGATATCTTCATCCTCAAGTGTCTTCTCTTTGCCTTTCTTCATCAATGCATTCAACCAGCAAAAAAACATAGTACTGAGGAATCCAGCATTGGCAAATGGAGACATATATTCCCGTGAACTTGTATGGCAATTTTCGCCGCTTTCCCCTGGCAAAAATGAGTAGGCATCTCCACAAGAATCTTGATTGTTTCTCCGAAATGCACAAAAGAGCATTTTGCCTAAATTCAATTTGCCAGACATAACTTTTTCAGAGATTATATCCAAAATTGATGCGATATTGCAGATAAATACTGCTAATGCCTAATAGTGTTGCAAAACAACCGATTTTCACCAATGGAAAAGAAGAATGTCAGAAAACTGATATGCTTGCTCAGCTCAGCTTTCATTTGAAGTTCATGAAAACAGTGTGATAACTTTGTGAACCGGTTTGGTTTCATCTCCAAATGGTGGCTGTTTGGTTTTATTTCCATTTCCATCATTTCTAAAATTTAAAAAATTAATTAGTAGAAATGAGTTAAAAAAAATTTGTATTTAGATGAATTATTAAAAAAATAATGAATACATTGGTTTTAATAAATTATTGGTGGAGTGAAATAAAAATAATAGAATAGAATAGAGAGAAAAAATGTATAGATTATTAGGAGAAGATATATATGTTATTGAAAATTGTATTTTAAAAAATAAAAATAAAAATAATATTGGGTGAAAATGTATAAAAAGTTATGTATTTCATTTCTCGAATAGTAGAAATTTTGAAAATAGAGCGTGAAAATGACATCAAACCGCCCTTAAATATTATTTTTATTTTCATTTTTAAAACACATCCTCCAATGACCTATATATCATCTTTCAATATCCTATATATCTTGTATCTCTATTTCATTATTTCTATCTTTCTCTACCTACAATTTACTAAATTCAGTATAATCATTATTTTTCCAACAATTTATCTAAATACAAATTCTTTTTTAATTTATTTTCACTAACTACTTTTTAAATTTTGAAAATGATGAAAATGAAAATAAAACCAAATGAGCACCAATAATTAAGGATGTTATACTTAATGGGATTTACAAATTCTTATATTAACTTGGACGTGTCATTGAGGAAATATTCATTAAGTACTTATTTACAAGAATTGATAAGTAACTAAGACTATGTTTGTTTGTATTTTTTCATAATATTTTTCAGCTCCAAAAATAATATCAGTCAACTTTATTTCCTGACTTACACTCCCAAAATAATTTTTTTTTCTAACCAACAATTTAAAAAAAGAAATGCAAACCAACACATCAATCATGTATATATATACACACACACACGCAATGTTTAACCTAAAAAAATTCAATTTTGTAAATAATTGCAATTGGATCTGAATGGCAATCTCCCATGGAAAATGGGAATTCATTAAATTACATGTGAAAAGTCACATATCCAGAAATGTACCTAGAGATTATAATAGCATGAAACTTAATAACTAACAAACTATTAATAAGTCAACCAATTTTTAATAATAAAAAAGAATATGGAGCTGAAAATTAGGATGTAATTTTGGGTCTTTGAAAAGATGAAGAAAATTTCTTTAAGAAAAAATGAAAAATAAAATTATGTATAAAAATCATTCTCTTTTTTTTATGATATACATATTTTTCTTTTTGACTTTAAATCCAAACACTTTTACATTTCTCATTTCCGACTTTAAATAGGACAAAATATGTGCTTGTTTATATCGATATATTTATTAAAAATATTGAATATATCATTATTTCATAATTTTAATTAATAATTGACAATCAATAATTAATAGTTTCTCCCACAATTAACTACTACTAAAAATACTCACTTAGGCTTATAGAGCTCATCAATTGTTCCATCCTACATGCGATTAATAGTTTATTAGTTCATAAGTTGCATGCTATTACATTCTCTGGGCACATTTCTGGATATGTGACTTTTCACATGCAATTTAAATCATTCCCATTTTCCATGGGAGATTGTCCTTCAGATCCGTTAATTGCAATTATTTATGTTTTGTGTGTGTACGTATATATATACTTACACAAAGTAAAAGCATGCACCGTTATAATTTAATTTTCTAACAAACACGGCCATGAAAATGAGCTTCGCTGTAAGAAGATAAGAGGGTGTTTGGTTTTGTTCCCAAATCTACTTTTTCCATTTTTTACTATTCCAAAAATGGAATCATCACTTTTTAAAAATTTTCACCTAATATTATTTTCATTTTCAAGACACATTATTCAATAACTTATATATATTCTCTCAATAATCTATATATTTTCTCTTTCTATTTCATTATTTATATCTCTCTCCATCTATAATTTATTAAAACCAATATAATCATTATATTTTCAACATTTCATCCAAACATATTTTTATTTTGTAATCACACCACACAAGTAATTTTCACCAAAATTGAAATGCTGGAAATTGAAAATAAAAATAAAAATAAAGCCAAACAGTTACTTTTTAAGCTGCCAGTCGCCATGGTGTTGATGCCACAGGAACTTTAAAGCTTTTTTGTCTAGCAATTTCAAAAATTTCCGATGGGATTCCTTGACACGATTGTACAGACTGACACCCTTTTCTTCAAAACAAACATGTGAATCTTCCATAAACAGAAAAGTGCTACTGGGAATAAGCTTCCTTCATAACAAAATTTAGTTTTTCGCAGGTCCAACAATGGCAGCTGAGGATTCTCTGAGCACAAATAACAGAGAAATGCATTTCAAGCTTTTAGATATCAGCAGTGAATGACAGTGCTTTTTAAGAACCAAATGATAATTTCTGCTTACCAGGTTGGGCCCAAGATTGATTCTTTGGAGCGGAGAAGCCGGCATGCGGTTACGCACTTATAGAAACCAATTTCATGTTTCCAGCAAATGATTAAAAAAATCAATAAAAAGATATTGACCTTATTTGGCTGCCAACTCCCAATCTGTTTTCAAATTTTCAAAATATAAACCAATAAATCATACACATTTCCCAACTCTACCTATTCCCCACTGTCTACGCTTTTCATTTTTTGTCCCCCCACCCAATTTATATGCGCACGTATATAAATAATTTTGTAATATTAATTTTATCTTATCAACTCAACAAAAAAGTTATTAATGCAGCATTTTATTCCCTTCCAAACACACAATCAAATAAATAATTTTTTTCCCAACCTCACTAGTTAAAATACAAATAAACAACTATTATATTTCCCATCCTCACTGCCTAAAAATTATTTTATCAAAATATTTGTACAAGAGGCTCAAAATGTAAACAAAAAAGCCCATTACTTCTTAAAGCTGACATTGCTGTTGACGTTAACAGAAACAACGTTTTATTGGCTTAACATTTTTTTATCCTGAAGCTGTGATGAAAAATATTTCACAGGTCTTTTTCTCAACGATTAATCATCAATAATTAATTACTGGCCCAAAAAGTGATACTTTCGTTGTTGGACCCATCATTAGTGTTAGCTTAAGGTGAAATTAAGAGTCGATCGACAGTTTCGTTTCGTTTCACATGATTTTGGGGTACGGTACACAAAAGGTGTTTGTCTGGACAGTTGGCAGAACAGGAAAGGAGCAAAATTGTATGTTACTCAATGCCTTGAATTTGTTGCAGAATTTCGGGCAATTAATGCTTTGCAGTTGCTGGTCCAGATGTTTGTTCATTTCAGTTCAGAGAGAAGGAAGAAGGGTGGGGGGGTGGGGGGAAAGAATAAAAAATAAAAATAAAAATAAAAAAAGAAGAAAAATGAAAACAGAAAAGCTTGGCAAATCAGGTGGCCACGTCTAGACTATACTATTCGTTTGAATGATATAAAGCTGTTGATGCTTGGGCATTAATGCTTGATGTTGGGTGTTGGTGGTTGACGTCGGACATTAAAGGTGATGCTTAGGACCCAACTGTTTATTTCTGAACGTCAGGTCAGAAAAAATGCTCATCAGATCTCATGAAAGTGAAATCTTCTTAATGATGCCATTTTATGATTTTTTGTTTCTATAAAATATAAATATCCTCACAGTGCTCATTTTTGGTGCACAATTTTCATTATTTTTAATGTTTTTTCTGATAGATACTTTCATTGGCGGACTAGCTTGGTGTTTTCTTTAGATCTTAGGGTCGGAACTTGAATTATGTTCAAAGAAATTCAAGTTTCATCAAAGTAAAATTTTCCTTACTCGCATCACATGTAAAATGCTTCACACAAATTTACTATGGTTTTCATTTCTAAGATGAAATAAGAGTAACAAGAGAAGTAGGGATGTTGGTTTAATTAAAACTGATCGTATCAAACGGTTCGGTCGGTTAACTGAAAATTTTGATTTTTGAAAAATTAAAACTAAAAACAGAACCAAACAAGTTCGGTTCGATTTCAGTTTTAACCAAAATCGAATCAGTTTTTTCAGTTTCGGTTAAAACCCAAAAAAAAAAAAACTTATTGTTTGTTAAAAAAAAAGTATTATAAAAGTTTATTTGATAAAAGTAACTTTGTTTAATTAAAAGTTTGAATTGGGTTACTTATTCTTTTGTACCAAATATTTTATTTGATAAAAGTATATTCATAAAAATATTTATTTTTAGGTGAAAATATTGATTTTGATTACTTTTTTTTTTCCTATATTGAACATATTTGTTTTGATAAAATTATAATTTATCTATTTTAAATAAATACATTTAAAATATTATAAATTTAAGAAGATAAATAAATATTTTAATTATTTATGTCATAAAAATTTTAGTTGACACATTGAGTGTGCTAAAATTGCTAACTCATAATCACCAAGGCATATGCACGGGATTTTTGTATATTCAAACCTTAATTATTAAAGTTAAATAACGAATTAAATCTTCAACTCAATATTAACTGCATATTCAAAATTTTATGAAAAATGCAATTATAATCTTATTAAATCATCATTTCTAAAGGATAATTTTGAAATATTGATAAAATTTGTATCCAAACTATCTTTTTTATTTTAAATTCTCCAATTTATCTTTCAAACAATATTGTCAATTTTTGTTGTTGAAATAATTGAAAGGAAAAATTATGTAAATGAACAAAATAATTTCTATTTTAGACATAAAACGGTCTTTATTTTTATAATAATATAGATAAAATTTTATTAGTCACCAGATGCAATATACTACTAATACTACCACAGGAATAGCCAAGTAGGATTTAATCCCTTATCCCTTAGTTTGCAATTTAAGTTTAAATTTCAATTTTGCTCATCAATATGCCCTATAATATATAAGTTCAATTAATTATAAGTTCTTTTAATATAATATTTTTTACCATTTAAATCATAGTCATCTATTTTCTATTTGTAATGTGTATTAATTTGTATAATAAAAAAATTATGCAATTGTACTGTTTGAGTTTAGAAAAAAATATCATTTTTTTCCTCTTTGTATCATAACTATTCATGTTTTTATATGTCATATATTAATATATATTATTTATAAAGCATAGGATTTTTAATAACTATTTTGATATATTATTTACTTCTTTTCTTCTCAATTATTTTACCTTATCAAAAATTTCTTTTTATTTTTCTCAAAAATTTAAAAATACATTAACATTTACATTATTTGAAAATTTATATTTATTTATCTTACACTTAAAAAATTTAATAAAAAATATGAAATAAAATTAAAACTAGTGGTGATTGAATAATAAAATTATATATATATATAAAAAAAAAGGTTTTGGTTTTTTTGGTTCGGTTTCGATTAACCGAATTAAAAAACCAAAAATTGAATTTTTTTGAAATGAAAAATCTAAAACCGAACCAAACTGTCAATTTTTTCGGTTTTCGGTCTGTTTTGTTTTTTTTTTAACATCCCTAAAGAGAAAAGTAAAGAATGATGCACACCAAGAGAACAGTTTGTTGAGAGAGAAATTACGAGGAGTGTGAAAAATATTTGGGAGATTATTTTTCCAACTGCTGATAAATAAACGAGTTTGGAGGATATTTTGATAATTTAGCTGAGTGAAAGTCTAAAGTGTTCTAATTTTTTCTTTTCTGGAGTTTGGATATAAAATTCAAATATATTTCCTGTATTAAGATAACATATTTATAGACGTAGATGAATTTGTTGATATATATAAAAGGAAGAAGAAGAAGACGACGAAGACAGGACTTTTAAGTATGAAGGTGGTATTAGCCAAAATCCAGATGATGCGAGTTATTTCCAATTCTTCCAGGAATGGCTGTTGATAAGGAGTCATTGATAGTATTAAAAATTGTAACAGATTCATAATTTGCTAAAGATATACGGGGAGAAACCAGACAACTCCCAATTTAACGTATTGAATTATGTATTGAGAATTTACATGGCAAATCATTGTGGATAGAACTTCTCCCCAGCTGTATCTGCTGCCATTAATGAATTCCTGTACTTAGCTGGCTGCGATATTGCTGCACCACCAAAACTGATGTTGTTGAGAATTCTTGGGAAATCAACAAGTTACCCACTGGTCCCAGTTCAGGGCATTCACTATTATTGTTGAGAGCTGCAGCTAGTTGACCCTCCGGGATTCGTCCAACGAGAAAAAGATTGAAACGGTTATGTGTACGCATCACATCAACTGCTTCTGCAGCATTGCTCACCACAGTCTCTTGGAATCTGATTGAACTATCCTTTGATACTTTTTGCTTGAATTCTGCCAAAAATACCTCATCATTTGATCTAGCTTCAGGACTATATTGATCATCCATATCCAGCTGGACAGTAGTTCCAACTATCTTCGGGTCCACTGTGAAACGAACAACATTCAAACTTATGCCTGGATGCTCGGCCATGAGTGCTCCATAAGAAAGAGCTTCACGATCATCGTGGCCCCCAAAGAAGAAGGTTGTGATGGTGTAGTCAACATTGCTTGCAGCTATGTGAGATGTTCCACCTAGGCCTCTATCGACTAAAATTCCAACTGAACATGGAGCGTGCTCAAGAACCCTCCGGTTCACATGTCTCAACTCCGCCCGTGTCATCTCCAAGCATCCATCGAGCCTCTGATGCTTATGGAAGGGAAGGATAATCATCGCTACCTTCTTCCTTGCAGCACTATTACAAATGTCCTCATGCATGCTTGATACTGATGAGATTGCAGTCGTTGGTCGGACTGACACTTGGCTGAGATGCTGGAAAGCCTCAAAAGCAACAACTATTTGATTTTTATCAGAATCCTGACCCCTGTTCCAAAATGGCACTCCATTCTTTCTTGCCTTGTGAACCATCAGTATTGCAGATGACCTTTCAGAAAGCTCCATCAGGTGCATTGCATAAACACGAAGTCCTTCCCTATTTCCAGTGCCACGTGAAGCCTCCATGAGATTGATCAAAGTGGGAATATTTCTTGTACTGTGGAAACAGGTCAACAGTCTGATTTGAGTATTTGATTCCTTTCTCTGAATAGTTCTGTGCTTGTATTCTGATCTAGCCATTCGAGCTGGCTTGTATATTGTCAAGACAATAGGTGTAGTTATAAATGTAGTGAATAAAGCCATTAAAACCATGATGGCAAAAGTCTGATCATTCAGAACCTACGAAAACATAGTTAGATAATAAGTGATGGGCGAAGAATGAAGGGAATAGAAATTCAAGTAGCTGGAATGTTGAATAGATATTTACCCCTCGGTCTTTCCCAATGTTAAGGACAATGAGCTCCACTAAACCTTTAGTGTTCATAAGGAAACCAAGGGTTACTGCCTCTTTAAAAGGGATCTTGCAGAAGAGAGAAACCAGAATAGTGCCAACAATCTTTCCAAAACATGCTGTGAATATGACCAAAACAAGAAGACCCCATGATTGCGCCCCTTGAATGGTGGCTACATTTGTTTTCAATCCACTGGACACAAAGTATAGAGGAAGAAATAGGCCAGATACAAGATCCTCTACTTTTTCCACAAGAGCTCCAGCAAATGGTCCCTCCTTAGGGACAAGAACACCAAGCACAAAAGCCCCAAAAAGTGCATGAATCCCAATGGTATCAGTAACAAATCCTGCAGCCAAAACAGCAGCCAATGTAGCACATATGTATATCTCATCTACTGGCTCGCCTTGAGGACATCGCCGTGCCATCCATTTGAAAATAGGAGGGGCCACAAAAATGCATAAAATTACAAAACCAGACCCACACAAGAAGACCCATATCGAAACAAGGGGAGAGTGGTCAGTGCCTGATAGAGCAATAGCCAGGGCAAGTAGAATCCATGCAGCCACATCATTGACTGCAGCAGCAGACATGGCCATTCGACCTACATCTGTAGTTAAAAGCTTAAGTTCGGCCAAAATACGAGCTAGTACAGGAAAAGCAGTGATGGAGAGGGCCACTCCCATGAATACCAGAAATGGGCCATGACTTACGCCTTTGGAAATAGTTTCTCTGAGCACAAATGATGCCCCAATTCCTAAAGCAAATGGGAGACTGATTCCTGCAAGGGCAATACTTAATGCTTTTCTCCCAGTCCGTCGGAGAGCCCTTGGGTCCATCTCAAGGCCAACCAAGAATAGAAAGAAGAGAAGACCAAGGTTCGCCAGAGTATCCAAAACTGTGAGGCTCTGAGGTGGAAAAATAGCATGAAGATATTTCTGACTGCGGCCTAAAGCTGATGGACCTAATAGAATTCCTCCCTGTAGATACAGTATGATAAATCAAATTCTTTATCAGTTTCCAAAGTAATGAATCATGCTTCATATAAGAAGTTGCTTTTACCAATACAACTGGTGCATCAATGTGGAAACAAAAGAATCAATATACCACATTTTTTACTAGTGCTTCTACAGTTCAGTATCACTAGAAAACCCAATAGCACAAAGGAAAAACCAAAAAGTAGAAAGCCAATAACCTCTGTTAAGTCCCAGCTTAGTTCATCCCCAAATTGTGTTTCCAAGTACATCTCCACCAGACTGTAACAGTTCGTGGAAATTAAGTAAAGTGATCAACTTCTATGTCTCATACTAAGATTTGTTTCCTCATGTCAGGTTGAAAGCATCACCATAGCATTTAAACTTAAATAGTTGCAACAAAAATGCTTATGTGAAAATTTGTCCTTTTGCTGAAGAAAAGATAATTTGGAGCTATGCTTCTTTAGTAAAGGTCCAGTATAAATGTTATTATGAACATAAAACAACAAACACCCAATGATGCAGTGTAAATGTTCTAATGAACATCAAACAACAAAAACTAAATAGGCTAATACAGAAAAAAAGAGAACACAAAAGAAAATAAGTGAGGGCCAACTGAGAGTGAAATCTGTAGGTCCTTAGTAGTGATTGTAAATTAAAGATACAACGATGGGACTCTTAAATGGGTTCCCTAAACAGTTATATCTAAGAAATCAAAGCAAGAGTTGAAGAAGTCTAGCTGTCCCCTTCAATGGAAACAGCCATAATCTTATTTCAATGGAAAAGTTATCACAGTACACAGGGTGAAATCATATGGTAATTCTACTAAAAGTAATTAGTCAAAGGAAAGAGGTGCTCACAATAATCTCAGCAATGACACGAGGCTGTCTTAGTGGCCTGAGAACATATGCAAGTACTCGAGTCAGCACAACCACCAGGCATATCTGAATTATCAACAGAGGAAGTGCAAAATGGAGAGGATCATCCCCTTGGAAGACGCCATTAGAGGTTGCCTTCATGGGTGGTGGACATTTAACAGTTGCATTAGACACCATTTTGTAGAAGAAGAGTACCAAATCAACCAGAAACAGCTGATTCTCAGTTCAATGCCTGCATAAATCAGATTGACATAACATAAGAAAGAATCTCTTTTTCCAAAGACTACACATCATTTAAAGCAACATTCAAAACCAAATTCTCAAATACCATTTGACAGATTTCTATTGAGAAAAAACTAGGAGCTCTCAAGTTTAGAAAAATGTTCCATTTTTCCATACAAACTAATTGCAACTTGTTATGCCTTCGTTTGTATATCATATGTTACAATGGAGGATATTGTCTCCATCATCCTACATCCATACAGTGGACCATGCCTGAAAACAGCTTTCACACAGTTCCTTCAAGTCATAGACAAATTCAATTTGGTCCAAGAGCAATTACTCTAAGTCACATAGTAGAAACAAAGACCAAACCAAAGGAAGTTCCAAAATAGTAATGGGGTTCAAATCCTGATCTAAGGCAGAGTTCAGAGCCAAGTAAGCTCTTTCCCTTGATCAGAGGTTGCAATTATGACTTGCCTTTAAACAAATTAAAGTTAAAAGTTCTTCCTTCAAATTCATACAATATATATGAGTTGGTTGGGTCAAAAGAAATCAGGGTTTTCACAAGTGTTGCACATAAATAAAGAGTGTCCCAGAAACTCAGGACTTGCAAGACATACAGCACATGCACAAAGAGTGTCACAGGAATTCAAGACTTTTTTTTCCCCAACAGAAATTCAAGACTTGCACCTTATACTTTCCACTTACACATCTAATTTAGAAAGCTTGCCATAGCTTGTCTAAAGGTACCAAGAAATTTAAAAACCAAATTGATTTAAGATTGAAAAAAACAAATACATCAGAGATATTACAAGTAAAGATTTGTATAAGAATATGAAAAAAGGCCCTTGGCCGCTCGATTGGGTATTAACCAAACTAGATTATGAACCTTTTCATCATGTACATGATGATACAATCTTTTACAAATTATAACTAGATATTTGAGGGAAACAAATAGAAAGCTACATCGTGCCACCACTCAACTAAACCAGAATTTCCATTATACACATGACAATCTAATCGTTTCGAAATTATGACATAATGGTTTTACTTTCCAGACAAGTAGGGAACACCTCCATTGACTAAATTGTAACAGAGAACCCAAATTGACCCGCCACATGAATAATTTCAGTGTGCAAATACAAATACCATGCATGGTAGACTAGTCATTTTACCCCAAAACCAAATTGTTGAACCTGCAGAATCCAGGCTAGGACTCTACTGTGTGCCTCAGAATTTATGCTTCCACAAACCCACAGTAAAGGATCACTACTCCATGAAGTCAAATTACAGCAATGCCCTCGGCTCCTCATCTAATTTACATATACCAAAAACTCCAACAATTTCCTTTCCCATTCACACTCTTTCTGCCAAGCAGTTCAAGACTTGAGATTTTCTTTGTGACAGGTCAATGAATAACTGTCTGGTGTGTGTTTGTTAGCACAACTGCTCTCTGATATCAGAGAGGGCTTTCAGTAATTATGTGGTTCTAATCATGAGCCAAGGCAAAGTTCTGAGCCAGAAAAACTCAAGTTGCTACTTGCTAGAGTTTTAGATCAGAAAATATGTTCCGTTCTAACATAATTTCCCTTGATCAGAGGATGTAATTATGACCAGACTTTAAAAATTAAAGTAACAGTTCTTGATTCATGGTCATCCAACATATATGAGTTGGGTTGGGTATAAAGAAATCAAGACAGCCACAAGTGTAGCACATGCATAAGGAGTGTTCCGGAAATTCAAGGATTGCACTACACAGTCACGTGCATCAAGATGCCAAAGAAATTCAAGATTTGCAACCCATAGTTTCCGCTTACATCTAACTTAGAGAAGCTTATAGTAGCTAGCTAACTTTAAAATAAGAAAAAATAAAAATATGTGACAAATTATATCTAAAAATTTTTCCAAAACGAGAATATCGAATCGTGCCACCCAGTTGAATACACAGACAGTTGCTGCATTATAATCATTCACAAATTATACTTGAAGATTTTTTAAATATATATATGTATATGTATATGTCATGTTAACAACATAACTATAAAACATTCTTCATGTACACATACATGGTGATGTAATCGCTTACAAATTATGACATCATGATCTTACTTTTTAGTACCACAGACAGGACGCCTCATTTGACTAAATCCTAAATTTTCAACAGAGAACCAAATGAACACAATTTCATAAAAATTTTCAGCGTACAAAACAAGTATCATGAGTGGCAGACTTGTCCTTTCACACCGAAACGAAATTCAAAACCTGCAGAATGCAGGCTAGGACTGGGGCTACTGCGTGCCACAAACAAACTCACTCTCTACGCTTCCAGGAAGCTACGCCGAAGGACCGCTGCTCCATGAACTCAAATGACGGTAATGCCCTCCACTTCTCGACTAATTTACAAAACACCAATCACTCCAATTTTTCTATTCCCATATTCCTATTTAGCACTTTGAGATTTAAGATTGCCAAACTACTACTCGTACGTATATACCTGTGTATATCTAATGTATATATATACACGCATGTATGTAAAAACAGAAAGAAAGAAACCTGAATATATTCTTTCACACGTTGATGAAGTTTCTCAAGAGCGATAACCCAATATCGCCACCCCCACAATATGTCTCCTGGAATTCACAATGAAGTGTTTGGTGTTGGGGAGAGACGATGGAAAAAGTTGTTTGTCAGATTGTCGTGCAATGGTGGAAGCCGAGAGAGAGATTAGAGAGACGGGTTGCACAAGTCCTTGGTTTTTTCGTACAGCCGTAAAATTTGGGCTGCCTAAAAATAGACTCTTGCGTTGCAACGCGACGACTTGGAACTATATATACTTACAACAAGTAGCTAGTGTTGGTTGAGTGAGAATAGGATAGGAGTGGCAAAAGAAACTAGTGTTGGTTGTGTGAATAGAATAGGAGTGGTAAAAGGAACAAGTGTTGTAATATGAATTGGAGACACGTATTACTTTAATATGTACATGTATAATGAAAGTCTGTTACATTCGAATTTCTAATTTGATATATATATAAATAAATACAACAATAATATTATTAAATTAATTCACTATTTTGCTTAAAAAGACATATTACTAAAATTCATTAGTCATTTATAGGGCTCGTTTGATGTGTGCCAATAGCTCCCATACAATGGGCTAATCTCATATAATATCTTGTTTGATTTGCACCATAAGAATTATGGGCCAGCCCGCAATTAATATCTGGCCAACCACTGTTGAAGCTATTGGGCGCTATTAAAGTAACGGCCCTAGGCTGTAATTGGATAATAGCAGGTAATGTTCCAATTTGGCGTGCAATGAATTTACACATTTCTCCTCCACTAACATCAATAGTTGTACACATTCCTCCACTAACATCAAT
>JACGDI010005220.1:64873-96882 GCA_014898725.1 Jacaranda copaia | reverse complement strand
GTGACCCAAGCACAGTGGAAACTTAATCTGTCAAAGAAGATTACTGAAATTTGGTGGGGGTCGAGATTTGTGGTACCCTTTTTTTGAATTTAGATATTCTTTAACTTTTTTTTTTTTTACATTTTTTGTTGAATCATTTTCCATACAAGTTGGGGTGGCCTTCAAAATCGAGCAGTTGATTTGTGTTCATTTTTTCTAAAATGACATATTGGGGGAGTTGGGTGAAGTCAGTCTACTTGGAGGGGAGGGGTGAGGGGAGCTAAATGTTGTATGAGGACAAGACAATAAAGAGTAAAATAGCTGAATGAATCAAAGCACATATAATAAGATTAGATTTGATTGCAATGGCCCCTAATCTCTAGGTGTAATCTTACATATAAAACTAGACAATAGATTTATAATTTTTCCTGTATGAACCAACAATAACTAACCACGCCCATCAAACGTGGCCATCAAATATCACTTTATTGAGATATTAATAATCATGCGCATATGGTCAAAGGGAGTGGTAAAGTATCATTTATAACCAAGTAAAATGATTCAATAAATATTTTTAATATCATATGACAAGTCCATTTATATAATATTTAATTTATTAAATATACAAAAAAAAATTTAATATTTAGTAGGCAGTCGCAAGTCAGTAAGTATTTTATGCTATTTGGTTGTTATTATAATTCTTTTAAGATTTATAATTTATAAGGTGTATTATCATAAAAAGAAAATAGAATTTAAATTTATGAGATTCAAAAATATATTAGAGTAAATAGCATATAACCCCCAACATATATGGTTATTTGCACTTTGCTTCCCAACCCTTGCAAGTGTGGAGAATGATTACCCAACTTTGCTCAATGTGCTTCAATACCTGATGTTCCAACTTTCCAATAGCATATTTAAAAGTTGTTACACTTTGCCTCCTATTGCTTTAAAAAAATTATATTTAGCCACCTAAAGTACTTTAAAATGTTAGCCTTAGTATTAAATTCATATTTTAGTGGAATAAAGTCAAATATTTAGCCAAATCTTGTTATCATATATTATTTAATTGTCAATATTTCACTAGTTCAGTCAATTTGAGATATTTGAAATCTACAACAACTTAATGGTATAAATTTTCCTAAATTAATGTGTGAAAGATAATTTAAAATTAATTTTAGGATTATACCTAATGATTGTTATGGTGTACTTATAAATTTGTATTTATTTGTTTAATTAAGAGTGTAAGTAGTTTATTAGGATTTTAATTTGAATAAGAATATATAAGATAGATTACGCTAGTTGGCTAATAATGTAGATCTTAATATCAACATTATTTCTCTCGTTTATTACTCTGTTTAAATTTAAAATATTTAATATCATTTACTATCAAATATGTATAATGTTATATTGACTAATTGGGTTGTTAAAGTCGCTCTTAGCTTATGCAGCCGGTGGGCGCTGGCCATTCGCTTCCTAGGAAAGGGACTTTTATTAGAATATTAAATTCAATTAATTATAATCACTTTATGTTAGCATGTACCCAAGTCCAATCACGCGAAAAAGAATTAGTAAGAAAAGATTATTCATTGTGGCATTAGTTTTTAGTTTAAATTCCTAAATTTGAAAAATCCTCCATATCCGTTTTTATATTAAGTTTTTTCTATTATGTAGGAGGTCTCGTGTTCGATTAAATGAGCATCTTTATATGCACTTTATCTATGCCTCTTAATTGTAATCTTGTAAAGTTTATGTTTTCATCTTTTTTTAATTTAATACTTGTATTCTATTGATTGTTGTAATACTGATCTTTTTGATTTGATAATTAAATATTTAAACTTATTGTAAATGATACTCTATTAAAAAAAATTTAAATTTAGTGGTAATTTATTATTGATTTTCTTTTGTAATATCCTACTCTGGAAATGAAAACTCCCATTGTCTTCTTGAAAGAAATGCTATAAATCACTAAACAATTGAAATTGACTTGCCTAAATCGCTCGTATTGTGATCATAGTACAATTAATTTTCCAAAATTGTCAATATAATAAAATAATATAATTAATTATAATGAATCTTTCCATCTTTTAAAATTATATAGAATTTTTTAATTTATTGTTAATATTTATGAATCATATTTTTTCAATAATAAAGATTTTTATATACGCTAAATGCACGAATATTGAATAATAATACAAGCTACACTACGTTGATATAAAATTCCACTGTTTTCATAATATATATATATAAATTCCACTGTGAATATTGCACGGTCCACACTTTTCTCATATAATAATTATAATACAGAGAAAATCCTTTCGTGTCGCGCGCGGCACATTTTATTGAAATCTTGTACGAGCCGGCCCACTGGAAGACTATTGGGGAGTCAGTCAGTCAACCACCACAGCTGCTGGGCCCACACTGGGCTCTGATTTTGATTGTCTTAAACTATCCGACGGATGCATATAGTCAGTCAACTGGGCACACGGCTTTATGGGCCGTGTTTGCGGAACAATAATACAATATGGAAAATTTGCGAACGCGTCTAGAAAATCAACAATCGGAGGGGACGGTGGTTCTGGTTTTGTAAAATAAGTGTGCTTTGCTGATCAGTTGGTCAGTGATAGGTATGGAAATAGGCTGAGGTTGGACTTGGTGTAAATAATATAAATGAAAATTTTATGTTTGCAGTGAGTTTGAGTCTAGTCTATTATTATAATAGACTTTTTTTTAAATATTAAGTTTAGGAAATATTTTATTATATTTTTTAGGTAATTTTATTATGTATTTTAAGAAAATGAATTATTGAAGATTGTAAAAGTTATATTTTGATATATTTGTTTATTTTTGGGGAGACATTTTTTATTATAACAGTTAAATCAATACTTTTTTGTTATATTTTTGGGAAGTGAAAATGAAATTGAGTGATTTTTTTAATGTTAGAATAAAAATAAAAAATATATAAAATATATATACAATATATGTATGTGTACATTGAAAAATGTGTGTTTTTGAGGAAAAATGAGAATATATTTTATTTTTCCCGGAACAATGTTGTTGTGGGGAAGCATAACCAAACATTCCCAAAAAAGAAGATAACATAATCTAAAAATTCTCAATATATCAAAAATATAAAAGAGATCATCATAATGAACTAATGAAGATTTAGATAGTTCGAATATTTGGAATCAACATATATTTTAAATAGAACCCTATGTATTGTTATAATGGTAGTTTAGTAGCGTTGAAATATTGTACATATATTAGCAATGGAATATTTTACTTTTCAAGATACTGCTAAATATTTTACTTTTGAAGATACATCTTCAAAAGTATGACAAAAAAAATAATTTAATTTATAAATCGATACAAGATAATTGACTTTTTCAATGTGGAATAAAATTAATTATCATTAATTAATTTTATTATTATTATACTCAAGTATAATAACTTAAAATGTATTCATATTTTTCATATATCTTGGCCCACAATTTATGGGGGGGAAACATCATTTATGTAGTTATGGCTTCATTTAAGATACTTAGGTATAGTAGCACGAAGTAATAAAGTATTGACCAAATGATAGCATCTCAAATTCTACAATTCAGAAGAGATATTAATTTTAATTAAATTTAGATATCCTCCTGTAAGGGGAAACTAGGATAAAGCTTCATGGAATAAGAGCGGACATAGAGGAAGGTTAGTTTTACTTCTCTAAAGGCCCGTTTGGTTTTATTTTTATTTTTATTATTTCTAAAATTTGAATATGTAATTGGTGAAAATGAATAGAAAATAATTTTGTATTTGGATAAATTGTTGAAAAAATAATGGTTATGTTAGGTTTATTAGGATATAGGTGGAGAGAAATAAAAATGATGATAATAGAGAGTGAAGATATATTTGTTATTGAAAAATGTGTTTTGATAATGATAATGAAAATATGTTGAGTAAAAATGCGTAAAAAATTATGTGTTTTAATTTTTAAATAGTAAAAAAATATAAAAATAGAGTTTGAAAATGAAAACAAACTGCCCTAAGACTCTAACTATAAATTTATTTAGACTTTGTGTGATACTTTTATAGATAAATTGGCAACTATATCCTAATTCGCCTGTTTAACTGATTAGATTTGAAAAGATGGGATTTTGGACCAATAAATTTTAATTCCAAATATATTCGGAAAATAGTTGGAATTGAATTGTCCTTATTATATTCTTTTTTCTTAATATTGGATTGGAGTAATGAACTTCTATTTTGTTTTATTTTGGCTTACTTAGATTATAAAAGAAGATTTGATTGGATTAAGCACCTCAAGTTGACATCATTTGATTTGTCAAATTAGAATTTTAATTAAATTAATCTTTACTTTTGAAATGCTAAGGAATTTTTACTCGGCAGTATAGATTTCACATATAAAACGTGAATGTGGGATTTCACATATCATGCTACTCATTTAGTCATATACTCAAGTATGTTATATATTATGTTTTTAATCTACACATGCACACACATACCTAAATCCAAACTCCAAATTTCATACTACAGTTATGAAACTGACATTATTGAGTCAATTGATCACTCGATAAGTGCATTATAAATTATTAAATCATTTTTAATGACGATGAAAATATTTTATTTTATAAAATTTTTATATAGAATTTACTCAAATATGCACTCACTAGGATAACATGAAATATTTCGAAAATACTGCAACCTGCTAAGTGTTTCACTGTTCAGTGTTCATTAGTCTGAAACATGGGCTATCAAGTCAACAGGTTGGGGCATCATTTCAGTTCCACCAGTCGTTCTAGCTTTTGGGTGTCAACAATTGGGCCCTTAAAATTGTACACAGGCCATTCGTGCTATGTCAGACCCATTAACTTTCAAACTGAGAACTCCAATCCGTCTGTCAATGCAGGCGGGCCCTTATTAACACTATACTTCCATTTTATGATATTTTTGTATAATTTAATTCATAATTACTAATTATATTCAATTTTTTTTATATATATTTTTTGAAGTAAGGAATGATATATATGATAGTGTCTTCAGAAAAAATATGTATGTCTAATGGGATTTATGTAAAATTATGTGACACGCACATACAGAGTCATAAAATCCATTTTTAATTACCATCATATTACCTGAATTAATTGAAATACCCTTCTATTGGGCTGGTGAGCCACCATGACAACGTTTCTAGCTAATGCGACACCCCTCTTTGTTCCATCAAAATAGAATTTGATGACCACATGCAATATGTTAAACATTCTAAGTCGTAAAATGCCTTCTTTTTTTTTTTTTAATGGTTAAGGACAGATTGCACTGTCACACAAAGATTAAGGTTTTCTCTCTCATATTTTGGTCATTTTCTAGAAAAAAATTTGGGGAATGAATTTTATGGAGAAAATTTGGAGAATATACCAAGTATTTTTTTTTGTTTTGAAAAAATATGAAAAATAATTTAAAAATGAGTTGTTTGTTTTTTTATATTTTGGGAGGAGATAAACTTTTCTGTTGATGTCAAATCAATTAATTTTTTGTTGGGTTCATAAAATGAAAGTAATTTCTTTATATAATATATTATATATATGTATGTATATTTATAATTGGATGATGTGTGTGTACATGTAATAATTGATATATTGTAATAGAATGATGTGTAATTAATTAAATTGGTGTTTTATTTTAAAATTTATATTTTTATGAATTTAGCATTATCAAATGATGTGTTATAGGAAGAAAATATTTATTAATAAATATTATTTATTTATAAAATTATATCTTAATTATAAAAAATTGGCTAATATTATAATTATATCATAATTGTTGACATCAACTTACATAAAAAAGTTTAATTATTATACTTTAAGTATAAAATAATTATTGTTTATTCTTAAAATATAATTATGTAACTATTTATTATTTACAATTTATGTATACATAAAACTTAGATGTTTATTTAAATAAAATAATATATATATATAGGACTTAATAATGATTCATCAAATTATAAAAATAAATAATTTTATATATTATGAACTAAATCATCTTAAATTATTCATTAAACAAATAAGCATAATATTTAAATTACTTAGTAACAATAAAAAAATTTACTTAATTTTAATTAATTTTCTAGATAATTATTTTAATGGTATTAATATTAGTTTATTAAATTTAATAGATTATTAAATAAATATCACACTATAATTAATTATTTTAATAATTTTAAATAAATATAAATATTAATATTTAATGGAGATTAATTTTTTTGAAGAAAATTAATTTATTTATTATATCAAATAAAAACATCTTAAATTATTTATTAATTGCATAAATTTAATATTTAATTAATACATTAAATATTAGATGTAACTAATATATTATTTAATTAATAAGTAATTTGATTAATTTAATACATTATTTAGTAAATAAATTATTTATTAAATTTAATTAATTTTCTTGACGATTAGTTTAATTAAATTTGTAAACATAAGTTTTAGAATTTTTTTAAGTAGTAAAATTTTAATATTTTCATATATATAAATATATGATGTATATATATGGATGAAGTGAGAGAGTAATAAATGAATAAATAATGTGAAAGATGAAGTGAGAAAATGAGGAAGCATGTGTGCTTTTTAGGGTGTGAGGTTGTGTTTTTTTTTTTTTTTTTTTGGGTGAATTGTGATAAAATTGTAGCATTTTAGGAGAAAGATCGGAAAATGTGCATACATTTTGAAATTTTTTTGAGGGTTGGAAAATTTTTTCTCAAAATGTAGGAGATTAAGTCCTAGCCCCTAAGTGCCCATTTGGTTTTGTTTTCCAAACCCATTTTCATTTTCTCCTTAAAATGGAAACAAAACACTATCAACTTCTTCCCAATTTTTATAAGTATTGTCATTCCTAACACACTTTCCCAGACACACTCTTATTACCCGTTTGGTTTTGTTTTCAAAATCCATTTTTATTTTCTCCTAAAAATGAAAACAGAAAACTATCAACTTTTTCCATATTTTCATAGGCATTTTTATTCTCAACTCATTTTCCCATATATACTTGTACACACTTTATTTTCTTATACTCTTATTTGCACGACTTTTAATGCAAAAACACATTAATATTCAAATACAATTTATTTTCAACCCTACATAATTATTTTATTTTAAACAAATGTCACGTTTAATGTTTCGTATTAGGCCCAACAATATTTGCTAATCTCACTTAATATAGTATTTGACATGCAACAATGAAAATGCAGGGTGGCCCGAGTTTAATCCTCAGCCCAGCACTGTTGCATCTATTAGCTGGTATTTAAGTTTCAAGCCTTGGGGTGGGATTGATTAATCGATTTGCACCCCATTTTCAATCTGCCTCAAGCATGGAGTGGTCATTCATGTTCTTCCAATGTCCCTCAAACATTTACGTTTTTGTAATTTTATATTGCCAATTTATAGTACCAATGTTTTTCTGCCACAAACTTGCTCTAATTAGGCTATGGGATATATTTCTATCTTCAGATGTGCACAAGCAATGAGCAAGACTTCACTAATTTAAACTATTAGACTAAAATTATTTATGCCAAAATTACAATATATTTCTAATATATATAAAAATTATAATATTTATTAATTCCAATTTATATAATATTAAAAATATATCAAATTTTTAATTATATATATTTTTATTTGTTTACATATGTTTGTTTGATTTTAGATTTTTAAGAAATAAAAATATTAAAAAGGCATTTCTCTCAACTTTTGTTTATATACCTTACTCATTGAAGGACTAATGCTATTTATAAAATTGAAAGTCCTTTTCATTAAAATAAGATAATAAAAAACACTAGTTATGTAGTTCTTAATTATTCTCAAATACAATATTGAATAAATGTTAACATAGTCAATCCAAATATAGCAATGGATATCAAACACACAAGTTGAAATGCCCTTTTATTTCATATTGAAAATTTGAGGAGTATAGAACTTGTGTATAAATCTGTCTTGTTTGTCCATCCATCAATGCACGTCAATAAGATAATATTCTCAACATAACTAAAATTTAACATTTCAAATCTATTTTTAGCATTGTTGTCTTCCCAGCACTGTTCTATTTTTCCTAGGTTTACTCTTCTGAGGGTGGGTTAATAAAATAATGATGGCAAAGTCAAAAGTTATTGATTAGACAACCTTTGAACAAATCCAAAAACTTGCTTGTAATATTCAATATAAACTTGCTTGTAATATTCAAAATGCGCAATGAAGATCTCCACTATCCTATACAGTAGTTATTTTTAAGATTCAATCAATTCTCGAATAATATGTTACATCAATTTCTCTGTCAAGAACTCCATTGAATGATATAAGTCGACTTTTTAAAGAAAAATTGATGTTCGAAATATTTATTTTATTTTATTTAAAGAAAATCTTTCCAATTGTGTTAGAATTTGTTATGATAAAGTCATAATAATAAAGGAGTTGCCAAAAAAATTAAAAAAGAAGGGAATTGTGACGTTGTTCTTTACTTCCCAGCACTGACCTAGTTTTGCAAATTGACAGTTTTATGTAACAATTTAAATCCCAATATCCAACATTTCTTCTTGAATTTTTATATCAGCTTCAATTTTGAATGTCCTTGAAAACAAACAGCCCAATTTGATCGTTAAACTATTTGCCCATTGAATTTGTGAGGCGAAAGTTGTACCGCCCTTTGCCCATTATCCACAGACAGACAGACAGAAATTTGATATGGGAAAAGACACGATTTGAGGATAAGCTTTACGTCAATCTGCACCCCATCTTATGACTTTTATGTTTTATTTATATTTTCTATTTCTTATCATGTGAGCTTGCACCGTATTTGACAAATTACTTGAGTTAAATAGAACCCATACTATACTTAGTCGATTAAGAATTAAAAATATCTAAAAAGAATATAAAATTATAATTCTAAACACGGGTCTGGTTCTTATTTCTAGCAAATCAACCATCAAGCACTTCAGAAAAGACCGTATTAATATGATGTGAAAGAATATAAACATTAGATATATCAAAAAAATTAAAATAAATATTTAAGTGTAACTTGCATTATATATCTATAAAATAGAATGTATATAAATATATAAAATAAATGTAAAATTGTAAAGGAGATCAAGTCTTATCTCCTCGCCCATCTCTAATTCCACGCTGTCATTTATGCCTGGAAATGGCCCCTCTGATTTCTTGAAGACTTTTGAAGTCACATATTCAAATTTTAATTTGACAGTTGTTTTGTTGGAAAATCATGCTCAGTTTTTGTCTTTAAATATTGCAGGACAAGGAACAAATCAAAAACCTCCGCTATTTAATCCTCACATGGAAGCAAGAAAAATCTAAAATACTAACCCCTTTTTGACTAGAAAAGCTCCATAAAAATGACCACTTGAGAGAAAAATGAGAGGAGGAAAATAGCTGTGGACCACCTGCTAGTTTTCATACAGTTTATTCAGGTACTTTTGTTATATGTTCAGACGTGAAGCTGAGGTTTTTGCTTAGTCATTCTACCTATTTATATCATATTTTTCATGTGAGAAGTACCCATATTGCGTGCATCTCAGAAACTTAAAGATCTATGGGTGATAGTGGTCTCTTGAAGATCTGTTCAAAATCTGACCTTTCCAGCTTTTTATATTCAAAAAAAGGTTACAGGGTCAATATCAAAATGTGGACTAACTTCTCTTTAAAGGGCTTCTTCTGCAGGCATGTTTGATTTGTCTTTGGTTTTACGACGTCCAAGAGATTGCCCTTCCCATTCAGATTCTTTTTGTGTTGAACTGTTTTTGCCTAACAAGGCCAAATGCCTTGTGGTAGTCTACTGATTTTTGGGTATTGGCAACCCTGTTTTTCTCAATTATCAAGAGAAAATTGTGTGTTGAAATATAGGGTTTGGAGGGTTCTTGAATAGTGGCGGTGAGTAAGACTGAGGAGTTCTGGTGGTTAGGGTTTTGTTAGCATTCACAAGAAATTGGGGTTTTAGTCACGGGAAAGATTTTCAAGATAAGGCTCAGAGTGTCAACTGCTTCTGTAATTGTTGAGACCTTTTTTCCCCTTTCTTTTTGCCCTTTCTAGAATTAGGATAGCAAGTATAAAACACTATTGCTGGTGGGGGTATGCATGTGAGAGAGAACTCAATTAGTTCATAAATTTGTGTTCTTTGAAATGGATAATTCTGCAGCAGATAGGAACCAGAGAGGATTAGTTGAAATTGCTAAAGATGAATATGGAATTTCCCAGGTGCTGCTTCGGAGTCCACGAGGGGCTTCAGCACGGGTTAGATCTTCTTAAGTTAACATTATTATTTTTATCATCGGATTGTTCCCTTTTTAATTTCGTTTGGCCTTGTCATGTTTTGGGATGAAACTCTGAGTTTGAATTTTGATGCTTTGGTCTTTTCAGGTTAGTCTTCAAGGAGGACAGGTCCGCTCCTGGAAAAACGAACGCGGTGAAGAATTGTTATTCACTAGTAGTAAGGTGCACTGCTGATTTTAAGTCCTGTGAACTTTTAAACTGTTCTTAAACTTAAAAGATCATTTCTTATTAGTAATTGTCTTTCTGATCAAAAAGTTTGCCCAAGTAGATTCATTTATTGATTGTCTAATCAGTAGAAAAGAACAGAAAAAAAAATTTGCTTAATCATTTGGGATATTTTGTCTGTGATAAAGAACTTGGGCGTTGGTTTCATCTTATGTGCTCGGTTCGCTGGCAGGCAATTTTCAAGCCACCGGCAGCTGTAAGGGGAGGAATTCCTATCTGTTTTCCACAGGTATTCTAATTTACCTGCAGGGCCATGTTGGTTTATGGATACGATATTGATTCTTAAACTACTTTTTGCTGCATTAGACAGATAAGTAAATTTATTCTGATGGTTTCTTGATTAAGTTTGGCAACCGTGGTTCCCTGGAGCAACACGGATTTGCCAGGAAAAGAATATGGGTCATTGAGGAAGGTTCCCCACCTCTACAGTCCACTAATTCCACCGGCATGGCATTCATTGACTTGCTTCTTAAATCATCTGATGATGATCTCAAGATTTGGCCTCATAGGTAAGAGGAAAAACTTGGATTTTTTTGATCCCTTGTTCTGTAGTTTACGGTTTTCTGGAAACAATTCGAAGAATCTGTTTCTGGTTTAATAACATCAAGCAGCAGTGTCTGTCTGTCCACGAATTTGATTATGAATTTTCATATTTTCAGTTATGAACTCCGTCTGAGGGTGATTTTGACTGCTGATGGAAATCTCACCTTGATATCACGCATCCGGAATGTCAACTGCAAGCCGTTTAGTTTCTCATTTGCCTACCACACTTATTTCTCAGTCTCTGATATCAGGTGAATATTTAAAATTTCAACACTTAAAGATGTCAGTCGTGAGTTATGGAGAAGGTTTCGTTAAAATTTCAGGATTCATTGAGAATTATATCCTTGAGCCTTTTAAATAGAGAAAGCAAAATCGTTTTATTGTGGTTCTAGTAATCTTGTATGCAGTTCCTTCAGCATTAAACTCATAAAGCACGGCTGACAATCCATTTAAATAACAGTGAGGTAAGAGTAGAGGGCTTGGAGACTCTTGACTATCTTGACAACCTCTGCAACAGAGAACGTTTTACAGAACAAGGAGACGCCTTGACTTTTGAATCTGAGGTATTGCTGTTCATTCCCACAAATAGGGATAAATAATCTGCTGAAATGGTTCATTCTCATTGAATAAACCAGTTGGTTGTAAAGCGATATTTCTGTACATAGGCGGATCGTGTTTATCTTAGCTCTTCAGATGCAGTTGCAGTATTTGATCACGAGAAAAAGAGGACTTTTGTGATCACAAAGGAAGGGCTTCCAGACGTTGGTAAGCACCAATTTGGCATTTGCACGGTTTCTAAATGAACCAAACAACACATTTTTCTTCAGATAGCCTAATGTTCTCTGAGTTGATGATAACAGTGGTTTGGAATCCATGGGAGAAGAAATCTAAAGCCATAACCGATTTGGGGGACGAGGAGTACAAGTATATGCTCTGTGTTGATGCGGCTGCTATTGAGAAACCAATCACTCTAAAGCCAGGGGAGGAATGGACAGGACGAGTTCAGCTTTCTGTTGCAGCCTCCATACAATAATTTCAATTCAGTGATCTTCAGTAATAGTACAACTAACTCTGTGCTGCTGTGTACGTTGGTGGCCTTATTTCTGTGCCACCTGAAATGACAAGGCTCAGCAGAAAGGTATTATGATAAGGCCATTTTGATGTATTTGTGTGGAAATGGCTGGCAAGATTTTGATTGCCATGGTTGTATTGTAGCATGATTCTTGTAATTATTTTTTGAGATTGCTTTACAAATGTATGATGAAAAATTGTTGAACCTGAATCTTGAAGTTGTGTAATTTGTTGAGACTCTTGCCAGATAACACTACTTCCACTTAGTAAAATTTTTTACAAACCAATGCAGTTTGAGTATGAAAGGTTGTCTGAAATCCTTGAGTATTTGGTTTGATTATAGGTTTATATACTGATTGACAAGTGACGTTCCTTCATCTAGGAATTTTAATATAGCCTTGCAGAGAAGAGGAGGAAAAGAATAACAAAAAATGTAAAGGAAAAGAGGTGGAAAAGAACAAGGAAAAAGGAATTGTTAATCGGTGGAAAATCACCTTTTTATCAGAGCCAGGTTTCGATCCTGGGACCTGTGGGTTATGGGCCCACCACGCTTCCGCTGCGCCACTCTGATTTCGTTATCAGCTGATCGAACCGTTGTTTACTTATGTATATTGTGTTATTAGATATAATTTTCTTTTTATTTTGTGAAGAAAATAAGAAAATGGAGAGAAAAAGCAAATTTACGGTGGTGATTGGGTAGTGTTGTAAAATAATTATTTTTTATTTCACACTTTTTTAAATACATAAAATACCATTGCTCATCCTATTTTCTATCAAAATATCATATTCTTTTTATTTTAATATCTATAATTATCTTTTTCCAAAAATAACTAAAATCCTCTGATGTATAACATAATAATTTCTTTCTCTGTCTTTCCAAAACAATATGACATACTAAATTAAATAATTAATTTTTTATTCAAGTATAATCCATTGATTAATTAAATACTAATTTTTTTCTGTCCTTTAAAATTATGAGACTCACACGGAATTTAACAATAATTTTTTATTGCAACATAATCTAATTGAAAAATATAAAGAGATAATGTGACCTATGATAAATTAAACATGACATTTAATTAAAATATACTAAATTATTTAATATTATAATATCAAAATATTATATCAATTCATTTTTTTTTTCAAAATTTTTACACAATTGTTTCAATAATATTTTTATTTTCATGCAAAAATCAATATGTAAAATAAAGTAAATTAAAAGCACTGAAAATAAAAAAAAATAAAAATCAATCAGAACTTAAGGCAACAATTTTGAACATGGGATTTGACTTGCATCTTTGTCCATCAACCATAAAATAAGATTCTATGCTCCACTTAAAACGTAATTTAGACCATATTTTATAATTATTCATGCAACCGGGACTAAGACTTTTGCTCAGCTATTTTCTTGCCGTGTTATATGGTGGTGTAAATAATTCGTATTCTTATTTTGAATTGAAAGAAGCAAAATTATTTATATTTAGCCAAAAAAACAAAAAATAAAACAAAAAAAATATTAGATTATTAAGATGATTAGATATGGTTTGAGCCAATTGTATTTAGCTGCCACACTTGGTTTTGAATCTATATGATTTAATCACCTTATCTCCTAATAAACAACAACCCCGCAATAAGCAAAACATTACTAATTATAATAAAAATAATATAATTTTATAAGGAATACTTCATAAAATTTCAATACAACGATGAATATATAATCGATTATTCCCCTAAAGTACGTGTGAAGGGCTCAAAAAACAATAAAGGATAACGGTACAAATATGCGAAGTTCCTAACGCAACTTTTTTAGGGTTATGCACTGCCATCAACTACCATACCATACAGTTGGCCAATGACTTTCTATGTGTATGATGTGGTGGAGTGTCAACAGTTAGGATATGTGAGTAAACTCTATATTGGAAGAGACATTGGGTTCTTACTTGAGATAGGCTGAAGTCGTAAAAGGGTATTGAAAATACATAAAGTGAATTCCTTTGAACAATTAGGTTGGACCTTAAATATGAAAATCAATGCTAAAATTGAAAATAGAGAGGAAGAAATACTTATTTGCCAAAAAAAAAATATATATATATATAATATTATGTTAAGTACACGTTATGACATTTCTTATTTCTATTAAAATCACTCTTAGATCCTATTTTTATGAATATTATATATAAGTATTGTTACGGGCGCAAACACAATCTTGTTTGAGAACATGCTAAGTCCAATAGAGCCAACATTCAAAAGAACTAGTCATAACCACATGGTGAGGCCGACAATTGATAGCAATGCTATAAAAAGAAATTAGCCAAACTAATACCACCAAGTGGTTGATTAAGCTGACAATCCACGATAAAAAAAGATTGTTGATATTGTGTTAATAAGATTGATGCTGCAATGAGCCTGATGGTCTGGAACTCCGGTGGATTTAGATGATATTGGGCCTGAGATCTGCAACAAGAACAAATGTAAACTAGCTGAAGTTGCCCCGACAAATGTAAAAAAAGATTGTTGATATTGTGTTAATAAGATAGATATGTTTTCAATTTGCTTTTCATTGGTGTTCATTTCTATGTTTTCGAATAAAACACTATTGGTGAATTAAATTTGATCGTATATGTGATTGAACCACTCAAATTTAAAATTTGAACTTCATACATTTAAGTGTGAGGATAATAGTAGTACTAATAAATTAGTGGCAATCCGTTTAGGCATTAATCAAATTCATTTTTCTCATGCGACAAAAACTAACCCATAAACTCCCCATGTTTAGCAATAACATGATGCTTTTGAGATCATGCTAATAGGATACACAATGGCCAATACTAGGAAAATTCAGTTTCAAATACTATATGATTTAGTGTAATTTTATTCTAAAGCTCCCAAGTCTTGGTCTTAGGTAATTGCCTATTGCAGGCCCTGGCATGGAAACAACCCAAAATAGGAATTAATAGCAAAATTGTACGATGCTAAAAGTCTTTATGTAAATAGTAGGTTATGATGTAGCACGCACGCAGAGTCCCACTTGGTATTTTTGCACATTTACCCAACAAAAAGATATGGTAATTTTCTATCCCGATTTTTCTATCTTTAATTTGCCGTATCGCTCATTGTCTCAAGTCTCAACCCAAATCGTCATGTGCTAATGGTTTTCCATATGGACTTGCAGTGTTGAAAATATTTATTTCAAACCATATCATAAAATTACACAAATGAAGCTTGAATTTTTATTTTAAATAAAAGGAAAACCTAATTAACAAAACTTAAAAGAATTGTTCTTTATTGTAATCTATGATAATTTGTGGCCGGTATAATCAATCCCTAGCTTGATTTATTTGTCCTTGAAATTTAAATAAAATCACCAAATATTTTATTTTTTGCACTCTTTATATGAGTTGAATTGGATTGTATAAATATACAATCAATTCTAGCATTTAAAATAAACTAATATTAATACACTTCATTTAATCATACCAGCGCGCTTGTTGCCAATGCCACATCCCAAAAAACTTCACTAACTAAATTAGAAGCACGATTTACTTTGAACATTTTATATATATTTTTTAAAATTTAATTATTTCGAATATATACATATATATATATATTAATTTGAATGTTTGAACATTTTGGATGGACCAACCAAAGACTAAAATTTTTATCCTTCAATTGTACTTTTAATAATTAAGTATTTACATTGAATTGATCAGCATAATTTGATCTTTTATTTACGAATAGATTTATCTCAAACTCAAATCAAATTTATTCCAAAACATTTATGTATATACATACGCATATATAACTAATGCTGCAGTGTATTTTTCATATACTTACAGCGCAAAAATACTTATTATATTCAAGAGTAAAATGTCAATATTATACTCACGTTTCAAACCTCGATTATAATACTAAAATCTATTATGTTAACAAATGGGATTTTTACAGCTGCATGAACGTTGTTGATGCATATATGCCATAATGACAATCTGGGCTTTATGTTCAACAACTTAATTCTGAGTAATATATGTTATTGTCCACCATTTTTAAAGCCCATTTACAGAAGCTCGCTCTACATTTTTCAGACACCATTCTTGGAATTTGCTTCCTTCTCTTCAAAATTTCCTCCTTTTCCTCTCATCCCACATGCATATATTTGTCCTCAGATTTTCTTCCAGCTCCGTGTGTCAATAAAATAACAAACGATCTCTTCTCTATTTTGAATGCTAGTTGAAATTTTGGACCAAGCAAAAAATAAAAAAATAAAGTAAATAAAATAAAAAAATTCATTCTTGAAATGGGGAAGTTCATAGTTTTTGCTTTGCATGTCCTGGAGCGGGGTTTGTATTTGTTGTCACTACTGCAAGGTACTGTTTCTGGAGCTCCTCTTGAAAGTGACAAGCAAACATTGCTATATTTTGCTACCAAGCTTAATCATTTTCTCCCTTTGGATTGGAATGAGCAGTCTCCAATGTGCAAGAACTGGACTGGAGTCAGTTGTAGTAGTAATATCCGTAAGGCTACCAGGGGTGGGCTAACCTATTTGGTTATCTGCTGATTTCGGGCTATTTTGGGGCAATATTTTTCTCGCAAAAGAATGTATATATCAGGAGAAAATTGTCGGTTGAAATATAGAATTTGGAGGTTTCTTGATTGTGCTGCAAAGCTGGCCGGCGGTTAAGAAGAGTGAGGGAGTTAGGATTCTGTTAGCGGTTCCTCTTTTTGCCCTTTCTAGCAAGTATAAAAACACTGTTACTGGTGCAGTATGTACACCAGAGAGAACGAAATAGTTCATAATTTTGTGTTCTTGAAATGGATAGTTCTGCAGCAGGGAGGAACCGGATAGGAGTAGTTGATATGATTAAAGATGAATATGGATTTGATCATCTGGTACTTGAGAGTCCACGAGGGGCTTCAGCACGGGTGAGATTTTGTCGATATTTTCATATTCTTCAGATTATTATGTTTTGGGATGAAATTCTGAGTTTGAATTTTGATGATTTTTGATCTTTTCAGGTCAGTCTTTATGGAGGACAAGTTCGCTCCTGGAGAACCCAACGTGGTGAAGAACTGTTATTCACAAGTAGTAAGGTGGATTGCTGATTTTAAATCCTGTTGAGAATTTTTGAACTGTTCTTAAAGTTATTACTGTTGTCAAATTTGCCTGAAAGAATCTTCTGCATGAACCCCAGATCATTGCACAAGAGCATATTTTACTATTAATTCTCTTTATGATCAAGAATTTTTCCCTAGTAGATTCATTTATTAGTTGTCTAATCACATGGGATATTCTCTGTAATAAAGAACTTGCACATTGCCTTCAACTCATGTGTTTAACTTACTCGCAGGCAATTTACAGGCCACCGGCGGCTGTAAGGGGAGGAATTGCTGTCTGTTTTCCACAGGTATTCTAATTTATCTGTAGGGCCATGTTCATTATGGATATCACATCGATTCTTGAACTACTTTTTTGCTGCATTAGACTGATATATAAATGTATTCTGATGATTTCTTGATTAAGTTTGGAAACCTTGGTTCCCTGGACCAACATGGATTTGCCCGGAACAGAATGTGGATCATTGACAGCCGTCCTCCACCTCTACAGTCCACTAATTCCACCGGGGTGTTATTCACTGACTTGCTTTTTAAACCATCTGAACATGAACTCAGGATTTGGCCTCATAGGTAAGAGGAAATAAGCTGAACTTTTTGTGCCCTTATTTTGTAATTTATGGCTTGAATGGAATCGATTCCAAGAATGTGTTTCAGGGTTAATTTGATTATGAATTTTTGTATTTTCAGTTTTGAACTCCGTCTTAGGGTGATTCTGACGGTTGATGGAAATCTCACTTTGATACCACGCGTCCGGAATCTTGACAGCAAGCCTTTTACTTTCACATTTGCCTGCCACACTTATTTCTCCATCTCAGATATCAGGTGAATGTTTAAAATTTCTACAACAGAACATGTCAATTTTGAGTCATGAAAAATGTTCATTAGAACAGTATCTGATGCAACAGTATCAGGATTCATTGAGAAATTATTATGTCCTTGAGCCGTGATTTTTTGTAGCTCTAGCAATCTGCATGCTGTTTCTTTAGCATTAAAACTCATAACATACAGCTGATAATCGATTTAAAATGACAGTGAGATAAGAGTAGAGGGCTTGGAGACTCTTGATTATCTTGAAAACCTCCACAACGGAGAACGCTTAACAGACCAAGGAGACAGCTTGACCTTTGAATCTGAGGTAATTTTCCTGCACTATGTGAAAAGATTGATTCAAACCGATCAGTTTAAACTAAATATTGAACAAAATTTACATTTATATCTTAAGAACAACAGAATTGAAGTTGCTAAAAGACAACAAATCATGGGTTTTTTTGTACATAGATGGATCGTGTTTATCTTAGTACTCCCGAACCAATCGAAGTACTTGATCATGAGCGACAGAGGACTTTTAAGATCACAAAGGAAGGGCTTCCAGATGCCGGTAAGCACCAATGATTTGATTCATCACCATCAGCATAGTTTGGCGTTTTTTCTTCAGCTGGCCTAATTTTCTATGAATTGGTGATCACAGTGGTTTGGAATCCATGGAAGAACAAATCTAGAAGCATACGGGATTTGGGGAATGAAGACTACAGACGGATGCTCTGTGTTGATGCAGCTGCTGTTGAGAGACCAATCACTCTGAGGCCAGGGGAGGAATGGACTGGGCGAGTCGAGCTATCAATGCTGAGAAGAAGCTGATACTTAACTTTGAACTGATGTATCCATTGGTGGCCTTATTTCTGTGTCACCTCAAATAATACGGCTCAGCAGAAGCCAACTATTACAAGGCCATTTTGCTGTATTCTTTGGAAATGGCTGACAAAATTTTGATTGTCCATGGTTGTAGTGCAGTATGATTCTCGTAGTTCTTTTTCAGAAGTGTTTGATGAGAAATTGTTGAACCTGAATCTTGAAGTTGTATGGTCTCGCAGGAGAACACTGCTTCCACTTAGTAGAAATTTTTTCAAAGCAATACAGTTTTGAGTACAGAAGATTGTCAAAATTCCTTAAAAATGGCTGAGCTTTTGGTATGATTTTAGGCTTATACATTGATTGACAAGTGATGTTACCCCATCTAGGATTTTTGAAATAGCCTGACAGAGATGAGGAGGAAAAGAATTACTAAAAACGTAAAGGAAAAGAAGGGAAAAAGAGCAAAGAAAAAGGTGGGGAATAAAAGAAATTATCAGTGAAAAAGCAACTCTTTTATCAGAGCCAGGTTTCGATCCTGGGACCTATGGGTTATGGGCCCATCACGCTTCCGCTGCGCCACTCTGATTTTGTTGTCAGGTGGTTGAACTATTATATTCTTAATACCAAATAAAAAGTATTAAGAAAATGAAAAAAGGAAAAAAAAATCAAGTATAAGGGGATGATTGATTGTTTTATAAAATGAGACAATTTTGTTTTGCACTTTTTCAAAAAATACAGTTGTTATTTTATTTTTAATAAATCAACTCTCTCTCTTTGCTTCTTATATTAAATTCTGCCATGCCTACTCTATCATCTTATTATCACTTTAATTAAAAATCAAATTAAATTTGATGTATAGTATTCAATTATCATTCTAAAACAGTTAACATACATAAAAATATAAATTAATAAATTTTCAGCCTTACACCTATGTTACTCAATAAATTTAATTAAGCAGATTGTTCAAATATATTTTTATTTCTAAACAAAAATTAATATCTATTTTTTCAAATTTTAAAAATATCAAAAACTGGAAATGAGACCAAAAACACAACCAAACACCCCAACACTTTCGCTGAGCTATTTTTAGCCACTTTCTTGTCGCATTGTATGATTGTGTAAATAATTCATGTTCTTCTTTTAAACTGAAGTAGCCAACCTTGTATTTATCAAAAAACGAAAACTAGAAAAAGATTAAATTTATCAAGATTAGATCCAAATTGACATTTATCAGACGCCAACGCATGATGTTTATAATAAGGTTTAATAACCTTATTCCGTCTCCTTACCAAACAACATTATTCCCCTCGAAAAACTATATATTGATATTAATTAATAGTTAATAATTATAAAATTTGAATGCAACGATAAATATATATTCGCCTGTTTAATTAAAAATAATATTTTATGAAATGACAAAGGACAGCAACGCAACTATGCAAATTTCCAACACAAGTTTCCTTAGGATTATGCTATGCGCTGGGATACTTGCAAAAATGACGATGGGTTATGGATGTATTGATGTGTTTGCAAAGTTACCAATGGCTAAAATGTTACGCTTGCCGCATGAGCTCTATTGCGCGATCCAAAACTCATGCAACAACTATCAATGGCTGACATATGTCTTAAAGAACTCTTTAGTATATTAGGGACATTGTATTTTTTGGTTCATAGCTTTACTCATTTTGAGATTTTGTTGTATAATTTACTAAATTTCAGATATAGTTCTGTGTATTTTATAATATCATCACATTTGGTCTGATTTCACTGGAAATTCATAATTTAGATGGAGTGATGATGTGACACACCTAATTTGATGAAGTGACTACAATGTATATCTCATAATTTTTGGCATACCATGTTATCAATCCTGACCAAAATTTTTGATGAAATCCGACTAAGTGATAATTTTATGAACATGCATGATTAAATTTAAAATTTGACAAGCTAGAGAACACAATTTCAAAATGAAAAAAAAATTATGAAATGAAAATATGAATTCCCCTAATATACTATGTACTTTTTCATTCCTTTTGTTAAAAAAGAGTTTAATTTTGATTCATTGGTGCATTTTATATCAAAGTCATTATCCTACATATAATTGATACTTAAACTGAAATGTTTGATTTGAGCCCATTGATTTCCCTTTTCTTGAAAGCCCACGCACACAGTTTGTAATTTACGTTCTCTAATCTAATTACTTTATCTTTTATTTTCACATGATAAAAAGATGTAGTATATAATTACTTAAAAGTAGGGCTAGGAAAAATTTTTGAGCTTGAGTTTGAGCTTGATGAATCAAAAACTTTAAGCTCACTTGAATTATCAAATGAATTGTTAATAATTGTGAGCTCCACCTCAAAATAAAAAAAAACAGTAATATAATATATATTTATTAATAAAATAAAAAATAATATTTAATTATATACCGGTTTGTAAACGTAAGCCTCAAGCCTAGATAAAGAAGGCTTAAGATCGACTCAAAATAGAGCTTGAGTTTGATTCAATTCGACTCGAGCCCTAAACAGTTCTAGCTTGAGCTCGACTCGCTAGTTGACTTAACTTGTTTACATTTTTACTTAAAAATATTTAATTAAAAATAACATATATTTAAAATATATCCACAAAATGAAATCCAAAATGTAGCGTTTTTGAAGGAGATAAATGATTAATCTAGCCACACATATGGCCAAATAAATGCAACTGCACCCAGGGTTGCAGAGTTAGTAGCGTATTTAATCATTTCCATTTTTCTCCAAATTTAGCAACAATATGATGCTTGTGAGAATGATGCTAACGATTTTAGGAAATTCCATTTCAAATACTGTATGGTTCAGTATAATTTAATCCTTCAACCCCTTAGTCTTAGCGTAGAGTTGTAAATGAATATTTAAAAATTTATTTATCATTCATATTCGTACTTGTTTATATAAAATTTATTCTCATCTATTTGAAGTAGATATTATCCGTATTCAATTAGTAGATATTCGATTATAAATAGATACGAATATGAATAATAAAATATGAATAAATCTGAATAATTATATCAGATACGGATATATTCGAATTCGATTGGTATCCGACGGATATGAATTCAGATATCATTTTTTTAATATTCGTTAAATCCGTATTCATATTCGAATATTCAAAAAGTTAAACAAATACAAATATAAAAACAGCATATCTAATCCATTTACATCTCTAACCTTACGTTGTTATCTATTGCAGGTCAACGCACGAGAAGCATCCAAAATATGGAATAATCATAGCAAAATTGTATGGTACTGAAAGTCTCTATATATACATTAGGATATGATATACCACGTACGTGAAATCCCCACCGGATTTTTTTGTAGCTTACCAAACAAATTATACGGAAAAATGTACAAATTTCTGGTCCCAATTTTTGTCTGAACCAAACCATCATATGCTAATGTTCTTCCACAAGGATATCATATCATAAGAATATAGAACTGAAACTCGAATGCTTTAGTTCTAAATCAAACAAAAACACAATAAGACTTGATTTGTTTTCCATGATACTCAAATTTATTGTGATACATTGAAGTTTAACTCTCTAAAGCATGTTTCGATGATACGTATGATGAGGAGTTTTCTTTACTCCTTAAACAAAGTGTCTCATTTTCAATGAATGAATAAAAGGGAATTCCTTATAAATTCATCAAGACCTAACATTTCTAAATCTATCGCTTTATATGAAAGGTCCGACTCTAAGAGGAACTATTCCATCGGAATATGTAGTGGAGTGTTTTATGAGAGAATGGTAGCAATTTATAAAATGTACCTCTTGACACTTCTAATACGAGATAAGATTAGGTATAATAAAAAATTTCTCAGTCAAGGGACCTGAGTTAAGGCACAAGACTATTGCTTTTTACTTGTAATATTTAAATTTGTCATAAATATAAAAAATTCAATTTTATGAGATATTATCCCAACAATATACATAATAAAAAAAAAAATATACTTATAAAAATACATTTTAACATGTAAAATAAGGAGAACAACATACAAGTTACTTTAAATGTATTTTGATATCATAATTGTCCATGATGGTATGTTGTTCAAAGTCAATTTTGACCCACTCTTCTTGAATTTTTACTTTGTTACTTTATTGGGGTCAAACAATAAAGTCAACCTCGACAACTGTACTAAAATCTATTATAATAATAAATGGAGTTTTTACGAGTGCATTAACGTTGTCGGTTTGCCCACTTCAATATTCTTCCCCTTGAAGTATATGCGCCACAATTACAATCGGGCGTTTTGTTCAACAACTTAATCATGAGTAATATAGCATTGTCCACCATCATTTTTCAGAAGGGTCTCGGTTGGCTAAATAAAAATTACTTTATAATAATGTGACCATTATAGTTAAATCCCTTTTTGGTACCCAATCACACTTTTTACATCAATTTATTCAAATTTGAAATCTTCATATGTTGGTTCACCATATCGATTTCTTTCCTCTACTCTTCATAAGATGAGAATGTTTGGATTTGTAGAAGGAATTTGATAGATTATTATATCAAGTCTTATTAAATAATTGGTATTAACGAGATGAACTGAAAATAAATTCTAAGTGTGGTAGACAATCTCCTTGTTATTTGATAAATAATTTTTACTTTTGAGTCTAAATTATGCAATTTATATAAAGAGATAAAAAAAAAAAAGAAGAGTTTCTGATTTTATAATTATACCCATAAAAATTCACGTAATTTGGCAAAATTGTCCTCATAACTACGCAAATTAATGACCCATAAGACAGACTTGCTCTAACATTTCTGGAAATACTTTCCATTTTAGATTCTCTATTTCATTTTATATTCTATCTACTATTTTAATTTGCTTTGTTAATGTCAAGTGTATTTCATTCTCAATCAAATATTTTTATAAAAAATATTTAATATATGTGTCATATTTTTATGAAATGAAATAAAAAATTTAAACCGAATAATTTTTTTATTGTTTTTGAGATTCAAAAGTAGGACAAGAACAACAGTGAAGAAAGAGCTTCCATGAGCAAGAGCCACGTAAACAACAATAAGCACTACACTACTTGTTCAAGATTTGTCCTCAATGGTTTATGGATTTGTCCAAGCATCCACCAACGACTTGCTAAACTGTTTTATTTATACAAATGCACATTAAATATTCATTAGGTTTGAATCCCTAATCTCATATTTTATTTGTGAATTTATATTACCGGATCAATAGCCACTCAACCTTCTGCTAGCTATTTCAAGAACTTGAAATAATGTTTGAGCAAGGATAATACGTTGAGATCACTAGCAAAAACTTCAATTGGTTCATGATGAGCAAAGACCAATCCGTTAAATTTTTTCTTGCATGCAAAAAGCTCATCATATTTTTCAACTTGAATGTAGTTACTGCCTTCCTGCAGAGCTTCCTTCCAGTTTCATATTCTATCTTCCACGATTCATCAGGTTAATTAAAAAATTTGTTAAGGACTTTGGTAGAAGAATTCCTCTTCTTTGAAAGCTTTGTCTAGCAGCAATAAATGGAAGAAAGTTGTTAGATTTTTGACTTTTTTTTAATTGTAACGAGTACTTTTAGTAATTTGCATTTTTGTATATATAGTGATTGATAAAATGGTTAGATTGTTAAGAAGGATAACTCTAATTATCAAACACAATATTTTTTTTTTACTTCTTGATAAATGAACAGGATAATCTTAGAATAATCTTATTAACTCTATCTATATATCCGAACAAGGCCATAATGCTTTATTCATACGGTCAAAATTAAGGTTATGCAATACTTTAAAAGTAATATTTTATTTTATTTTTTTAGAAGAAGATCATGAATGTTTAAATTTTAATTCTAAGTCCTACCTAATATGGGATTGTCCAAGAGGCCCATTTAGCTCAACAAGCCCAACATCAGTTCTGAAATACCCAACAGGCCCAATATTAGTTCTAGACTAAGCCATTCAATAACAATTATCTAGTAGAGTATATTGTTGCCGACTGCACTCGATAGGAAGCTTCATTTGTTGTAGCATATTTTACCATCTCCTTAATCGACCTGCCAGATCTACTCGATTTATATCGACCTCATGACTCACGCTGACGCTGACTCAGATCCACGCCATATTTATTACTCAGATAGGAATCATGCCTCCGCATTAATAACACGTGACAGCCAATACAGTCACTGCCACCAACTCTGCCACCAACCCTCCCACCACCTTTGACAGAGAGGCGCCTACCAGAAGTATTGTTTACATTGGAAAACAGAAGATGACGCCACTTGAAATAGTATTGAGATTTGGAATAACCATCAATCCCTTGGCAAAGGCTAAACCTAATGCACATGATAGGGGAATCTTCGACAAATCACACACCAGGAGAACGCTATAAATACCTCATAGCCAACCACGCTCTAGGTAATGCCAAATACACTTTAAGCTCTCAATATTCTGTTCGATTATCATATTTTGACTAGAACTAACTTGAGCATCGGAGTGCCTTAGCCGTGGGTACCTCGGCTAGTTTAATATGTGTTGTTGTTGTAGATCTTAGACCTCAAGAAGAACATCAGCTGGATTACTTGACTTCTCTGATCGGATCTACCCCAAACAGTACTCTTTCACTATAAATGACCTTCAACCTCATCATTTTTGGCACCATCTGTGGGAACACCTTTGAGATTGCAATGAGTAAATGGTAAACACATATAGAGCCACATTAGGAAGGGAGGAGAATAGGAGGTCTACATTTCCACCTCCCTCTCCGCCTCAGCAAGGTGCACACGCTCCAGACCCTAGCGTTTCTCAGGAGCAAGTGGTGACATTAACCATGCCCCAGTTAATGCAACTGATAAGCGAGCAAATCTCCACTCAAATTTTAGCCCAACTGTCCGCTGTGCTGAATAGACATACTACAGTCCCCGCCCTTACTGCTAGTGCCACCCCACAACTGCCTCCTCTAGAAGATAGGTCTCCCAGAAATAGCCACGGTTACCAAGAATCCAAGTGGCCGCCCACCCATCGTGAAACCAGTCCTAGATGCCCCTAGGAGAAGAGGAGGTGACTATAATTGTGGGAAGAGATTGTAGACTCAGTGGATCTTGTCCGACCTAATCAAGTCCCGTTACGTAATAAGGTCAAATGCTCTTGGCGAGACTATCGCAAAAATATGAGAGAATCTACGGACCTCATAGCTCTACCCATTCGAGCCTCGTAGCCTAATAGGATATAGTGTGCCAGGCCAGGCCTCGATTGAAATGCCACTTTAGTAGATTGAGAGAAATGGGAGGAAGTGTCCTATCAAGTCCAACAGTTGAATAGGTGCCTCAATGAGATCTCAAGGAGAAATACCGAAAGAGTGCCTAACTTGGAAGGCCCTCATAGATCTTGTTGGGAGAGGATTTTTTTCATTCAAGATATTATCGATGAACGCATTACTGTTGACGTGAAGGTCCCAATCGGTCTATCGAGATATGATGGCTTGACGGATCCCAACGAGCACCTAATGTAGTTTGAACGCATGATGCAGCTGCATGAACATAATGAATACATCTATGCCAAAATTTTGGTGACCACCTTCCAAGGCATCTCACTTGATTGGTTTGTGAAGCTTAAGTTGTTGTTGATTTACTCTTATGAATAGTTATGCAATAAATTTTTGCACTAATTTACTAACAGAAAAAAGGCAAAATTCCCCTACACTCATCTCCATACTGTCAAGTAGAGCAAGGGGGAGTTCCTCCGTGATTTCTTTACCAGATTCAACATAGAGGTCCTCAAGATAGATAACCTTATGATTGAATTCCTGATAGGCATACTATTCCTGGTGCTCAGACACAAGGAATATGCTAATGTATTGGTGCATGAACACACCAGGTCGATGGAGGAGTTGCTCTACCTGGCTGAGAGGTACATGACCCAATAGGAGATAAACAGGCTTAAGTTCAAATCCTCTAAGGTCAACAAGAAGAAAAAAGAGAGAGATGACCAAAAACATAAAGAACGAGGTCGATCTCCTATAAAATATTTCCATGACTATACACCACTAAACATCCTAAGGAAAGAGGTCTTATATGCCATCTAACATGATAAACTCCTCAAGAAATCGAGAAAGTTGATGGCGACTGAGGCAATGAAAAAATCTAAGAAATATTTCCACTTTCACAAGCAGAAGGGGAATAACACAGATGAGTTCTTCAACCTCCAAAATAAAATCAAGAGGTTGATCAGACAAGGCCACCTCAAGAAGTACATAGTCGTGGACTTTCAGGTTGAAGGGGGCAAAATCGATCGGACTCCTCGTAGAGAAAGGTCGGTTAGCCTTAGAAGGAAGGATAAAGGAAAGAAACCTACCCATTAAAATAACCCGCCCATCTGAGGAGTGATTGGCATGATTGTGAGAGGTCCTACTAGAAAGAACTCAAAGTTTGCCCGAAGGCAAACCTAGAGGAGGCTTGAGCCAACGAAAGCCTCACATGTCGAGAGAATAGTCCACCTTATGATAAGTGCAGAGCCCATCTCATTCACTGATAAAGACTTATCCCACCTCGAGGGTAGGAATATTGATAATAAAACAGACTGTCCAATGGTAGTTTCTGTTGAGATTGCCAATTTTGAAGTGCGCAAGGTCTTGGTCAATAAGGGAGCTCGGCCAACATCATCTTCCTCTTTACCTTGAAAAGAATAAATATGGGCTAGCTAAAATTTGAACCTGTGCGCACACCACCGGTCGGATTTGGGAGGTCAGAGATCATACTAGAAGGGTCCATCAACATGTTAACATTGTTTAGAGAGGTTCCTCGAAGGAGAACTTTGATGGTGAATTACTTTGTGGTCAATGCTCCATTCACTTACAATGTCATCATAGGTTGACCTACGCTCAATGACTTCCGCGCCATTATGTTGACCTACCACTTGAAAGTTAAGTTTCTGACCTCAGTAGACACATGGGAGCTTTTGTGCAATATGAAGGAGGCCTGAAGATGCTACAACATCTCGATCAACTCAAGCGAGCAAAAAACTCCATCACAACTGAAGATCTCGGGGGATGCCCCTGTAGCAGAACTTGAGGAGATCTAAGCCAGCAAGAAGCAAAAGTTAGAAGACACCAGGGTAGAGCCTATCGGGAAATTTAAGATCATTGAGCTCAAATAGGGAAACTGCGATAAGATGACCTGTATCAGAATAGATATGGGCCCCTACTTAGAGTGTCTTCTGGTTGATTTCCTGAGAAATAATATTGACGTCTTTGCGTGGAAGGCATCAACATCTAGATAATCGATCGAGCATCATTGTGCACCGCCTTAATGTCAACCCCTCGTACAAATCAATTAGACAAAAGATGAGGACATTCAATGCAGAGAGAACACAGATCATCAAGGAGGAGGTTAGGAAACTCCTAGATGTAGGATACATTATAGAAATTCAATATCCTTCTTGGCTTTGTAATATTGTACTAGTCCTAAAGAATAAAGGGTAATGGCGGATGTATAATGATTTCACGAATTTAAATAAAGCATGTCCTAAAGATCCTTACCCCTTGCCTCGGATAGATTTATTAGTTGATTTAACTACTAGTTGCAAGTTATTGAGCATGATGGACACATTTTAGGGTTATCATCAAATTTTCATGGCTTCTAAGGATAGGGATAAAATCTCTTTTGTTGTTTCAAATGGGCTATACTGTACTACTTTCTGGTCATGCCTTTTAGGTTGAAAAATGCTAGAGCAACTTACTAGCGGTTCATCAATTTTATGTTCAAAGATGAAATTGGGAAATCGATGGAGGTTTCCGTTGACGATATGATCATGAAAATAGAAAAAGCTCATGATCACTTGCTCGACCTCAACCATACTTTTGTAATCTTATGAGCTTTTGGTTTAAAGTTGAACCCAAATAAGTGTACGTTCGGGGTCCGTGGAAGAAAATATTTGGGCTACATGGTCAACCAAAGGGGCATTGAGGCGAATTCATAGAAAATTCAAGTAGTTCTCAACATCACCCCCCTGAGAATAGTCCGAGATGTTCAGAGGCTGGTTGGAAGGATTATAGCCTAGGGGCGGTTCATTGTGAGATTAGTCGATAAGAGTTTACTCTTTTTCAAAATTCTAAGAAATGCCAAGGAATTGGGCTTCCAATAGACTAAGCAGTGTGATTGAGCTTTGGTTGAGCTAAAATAATACTTAGCCTCATCCCCCATGTTGGCAAAACCTGAATTGGGAGAAGTACTCTTGGTATATTTGACGGTCTCCACAGTATCGATCAACTCAGCATTGATCTCTACCTGAGATGGCAGCCATCGACTAGTCTACTATTGTAGCAAGTCACTCTACGAGCCAGAGCATAATTATTTGGAGATCGAGAAATTTACTTTAGCATTAATGACTGTGGCTCAAAAATTATGACCATACTTCTAATCTCATTCTGTTATAGTGTTGACCAATCAACCATTGAAACAAGTATTGACAAAGCAGGATACATCTGGGAGACTGACCAAATGGGTGATCGAATTGGGAGAATTTGATATTACTTTTCAGCTTTGAACAACCATTAAAGCATAGGTCCTAACTGACTTTATTGCTGAGCGAGTTGACCTACCCAAACAGAATCCTGTAGCCCTTCTCGTTTGGACCATGCACGTCAATGGATCGTTGACCACATTGGTGAAGGAGTAGGGGTTGCTCTCTACTCCCCAAATATAGAAAAATACAATTTCGCAATAAAGTTGGACTATGTAGTCACAAACAATGAGGCAGAATACGAGGTCCTTCTCGCAGGGATGAGAATGGCACTCGATCGGCGTCGAACACTTGGTTGCAATTAAAAACTCCTAGTTAGTAGCCAAACAGGTCGATGGAAATTTCAAAGCTAAGGACTTGATGATGAGCTGGTACTTGGCTGAAGTGAAAACATTACAACAATCATTTAAAAGGTTCACCCTTAGTTAAGTTCTTTGATCTGAGAATGAGTGGGCAGATGCTCTCTCGAAGTTTGCTGGCTCCACCAAGGGGACGAGGGATAAGAAGATCACATTTTGGATTTTTGATAAACTATCTAATGCTGCAGAAAGCTGTGTGTAGAGTAAATGAGGGTTGTATGTAGTTCTGGGCTTGAGATCTGCAACTACAGCATACGTTAAACTAGCTGAGGTACCCCAGGCTAAGGTACTCCGACACTTAAGTTAGTTTTGGTCGAGAGAAAAATTGAGCAGAATATAGAGAATGTAAAGTGTATAGCGTAAGTGGCATTACCTTGAGCGTAGTTGGGCCTGGAGTATTTATAGCTTTCTGTGGGCATGATTTTACCCAAGTACCCCGTTAGGTGTATTAGCTTTTTCCCATACCAGGGGGTTGGGAGTCATTCCATGTCTAGATCACTATACTGTGCTAGGTGGCTAAATCTCCTGCTTTCCCGAGTAAACCATTCCAGCAGAGGCATATTTTTGCCAAAATTGCTGGCAGGATTATCAGAGTTATTGGCAGCGGTTGCACCAACTGCCACGTGTTATTGGTATAGAGGGGTTCGACCTGTTAGATTAATATGTCCAGTGGGGATCTGAGTGAACGCCGAAGGTCGATTAATGTCGACCAAACTTGAATGCTCAAACTTCTAAAGTGGTCCTTAGGTCAATACAGGTCGATCGTGGACCCTATCAAGTGAAGTCAATACCGATCGACCAAACAGATATTATTATTGGGCCTCATGGGTTGTCTCATTTGATGTTGGGTCTATTGGGCCTACTGGACTATCCCATATCACCATCAATTGGAGCCTATGAGGAAAATTTAATAACGAGCATCGAGAATATGGTAGTCTCTTGGTAGGTCCCGATAGAATTATATCTAAGCCAAAGCATCATCCCCAAGGACAAAAATGAAGCTTAACACTTTTGAGGTCAAGCTTCTAAATTTACACTCGATAAGTTCATGAACCTAAGCCAGCTCAGGACAACAAAAACTATGTCCTATTACTGCAATGTGGTAAGTGCGAGATCGATAAGTTTCGACCATGCCTTTTCTATTATGTTCCTATTGGCTTGATAATGATATTGCTGTATTTCAGATAGGGTAGCTGGGCAATAATATGTTCTGACAGTCAGAGATGGTGCTCGCTGCGAAGGAGGAGCTGATGCATGGGGGAGAATTGGAGACTCTGAAGGTGCAGCTCAAATCCTCCCAGATGCAGGTCGAGCAGCTGAATAAGAGGGTGGCCAACCTCGAAAAGTAGCTCAACACCAAAGATCAATAGCTGGTTCAGGCCGTCGAGGACCGCAGTCAAATGGATAATATAATTAAGAAGGCCCATCTCAACCTGTAGGTGAGCTTCAGCTCCGGTCGAGCGAAAGGTCATGCGGAGGCGACCAGCAAAGCTAAAGAGGCTTTTCTTCGGCATTTGCCTGCAGTGCGAATCAAGACTGTCGAACAGTTTATAGTCAGCACTGCTTTCCAGAATGCTAGCGCGGTTGCGGCCCTGGACGATGCCCGCGAAGCATATCAGTGGGCTATTAAGCAACTGGAGCATATGGGTTATTGCTTCCGCGCTGAGGACAAAGAACGGATGAGCCTCTTGCTTAAATGATAAGATGGAGCCCTTTCCCAAGCTAGTGGAAAGCGGCCCTATGCAAGTTGTCGAGGGAGGACTTGCTGCTGTAGCACCTGATGCGTTACAGTTTGAGGAGAAAAAGAAGAAGGCCGAGGTTGATGCCCAACTCGAGCAGATATGTGCAGAGTTTGCATTCACGGAGGATCTTGTTGCCGAACTCAGGGATGAACAGGTCAACCTGGTGTAGTACGTGCTGCGATCGACTAATTTTATGGGCAATCTTTTGAAATTGTCAGAGCCTCCTTGAGCAGTGTTTTCGCTCTCCTATGCGGCGCTTGAGCCAGAAGCTCAATGGGCTGAAGGTGGTCAAGAGGAGCCAGGCCAGTCCCAATGTTGATCTGGACCAGCTGTTTCTCTCTTTTTTTTTGTATATATGTACTTCGACAAAGCATCATCAATAAAAAATGCATCTTTTCTTTCATTCTTGTTCTGTGTAATGTTTAACTTCTGCTATGATAATGTGAAGAACACTTGGTTGCCCGTTGTA
>JACGDI010005220.1:16386-64773 GCA_014898725.1 Jacaranda copaia | reverse complement strand
CAAATTAAGAAAATAAAATTGTAATTTTATTAGAGCCAATAGGCCACAAGGATATGCACCATACAAATTTAAACACAAAACTTCCTGAGATTGATGGCGTTCCACGAGCAGAGGAGTTTCTCTCCTTGCATGTTAGCGAGCCGATAAGCATTATGTTTTGCTACTTTGACAACAGAATATGGCCCTTCCCATTTTGGTTCGAGCTTGCCCACGTTCTTAGAGACCTCTACCTTTTTTAGAACAAGATCTCTAATATTGAAGCAACTCTCTCTGATCCTTTTATTGTAGGTCTGGGTTATCTTCGATATGTAATACTGTATAGTATTATAGGCCTCTTGCTGAAACTCGTCGATTATTTTAAGGTCCAACTTTCTTTCTGATGTGTTTCTCAACGGGTGGTAGTGGATGACCCGAGCAGTATATTGGATCAATTCTGAAGGTACAACTGCCTTCGACTCATACACCAAGCTGTAAGGTGTGTGACCGGTGGTTGTTCGGGGAGTTATCCTGTAAGCCTATAGTACGCCGGGCAGGTCGTTTGCCTAGTTTGCCCCTGTGTCCTAGATTCTTGCCTTTAACTATTTGAGGATAGTCTATTTGGTCACTTCAGTTTGCCCATTTGACTAAGGATTGCCTACTGATGTGAAATATTATGTGATCCCTAAGGCTTTGCACCAACCTCGTGTACTCTTACTTTGAAACTAAGTGCCATTATCTGAAATGAGTATCTTGAGTAGCCCAAAATGGTAAATGATATTCTTCCATATGAAACTTTTTATAGTCGTGTCGGTTATCTTAGGAACGGCCTCAACTTCAACCTACTTAGTGAAATATTCAACTGCTAAGATTATGAACTTTTGTTGCCCCATTGACCATTACAGAGAGCCCATAATGTCGATTCCCCACTGATCGAACGGCCAAAAAATATCAAGACCTGGCAAGATGCACACTTGTGTGCGAAATCCACTGAATAGTTACCACACATGCTAGCATGAACATCCTGCAACACTTCAGATGCCTGATCTCGATCTAAGCACCTTAAGGGGGGTCTAGCAAAGGACCTTTTGTACAATTGACCATGCTCATCGAGAGTAAATTTGGAAGCTTGACCGCATAGGCACTTAGTCTCATTCTTGTCATCAGGGACAATACCTTGACTGAGATATAATTTTAATGGAGTCTACCAAGAAACAGGTGCCTCGTCAATGGCTGTTATAAGATTTTCATCTGTCAGTGTGATCGATGGCTTATTCAAGACTAGAAATGTGATCTTCTTGTCTCTCGTTTCTCTGATTGAGTTGGCAAACTTGAAAAGGGCATCTGCCCGTTCATTCTTAGATCGAGGAACCTAGCTAAGAGTAAATTTTTTGAAAGATTGCTGCAACCTCTTTACCTCCGCCAGGTACCAAGCCATCGAATGCTCTTTGGCTTTGAAATTTCCTCCAAATTGTTTAGCCACTAACTGGGACTTCGTAAATGCGACCAAGTGTTCGACCCCACGCTCTAGCGCTATTTTTATTCCTGCTAATAGGGCCTCGTACTCAACCTCGTTGTTTGTGACTGTATAGTGTAGTTTGATTGCAAAATCATATTCCTCCGCATCTGGGGAGCAAAGGGCGACCCTTATTCCTCTCCCAAATATGGTCGATGATCTGTCGACCTGTAGGTTCCAAACAAGAGGGGCCGCGATACCTTGGTTGGGTAAAGTGATTTGCTCTGTAATGAAGTCGGCAAGTACCTAAGCTTTGATAACCATTCGGGGTTGAAACCTGATGTTGAACTCTCCGAGTTCGATTGCCCACTTGGTCAATCTGCCTGATGTATCGAGCTTGGCTAGTACTTACTTCAATGGCTGGTTTGTTAGCACTATGATAGAGTGAGATTGGAAGTACGGTTTCAACTTTCGAGCAGTGGTCACTAAGGCCAATGCAAACTTTTCAATCTCCAGATAATTATGCTCTGGTCCTTAGAGTGACTTACTGCAATAGTAGATTGATTGATGATTGCCATCCTAAGTCGATACCAGTACTAAACTGATCGACGCGTTCGAGACTGCTAAGTACATCTGAAGCACTTCTCCCAGCTCGAATTTTGCCAACATCGGTGGTGAGGTCAAAAACTATTTTAATTTGATTAGCGCCTGGTCATACTGTTCCATCCACCAAAAACTAGTCTTTTTGGCATTCATGAAAATTTTGAAAAAGGGTAGGCTCTTATCGGCTAACCTTGCAATGAATCTCCCCAAATCCATGATTCTCCCGACTAGTCTCTAAACTTTTTGAATCGTTCTCGGAGGGGTGATATATAAGACTGCCTGAATTTTTTGTGGATTGGCCTCAATGCCTCTCTGGCTGACCATGTAGTCCAAGAATTTCCCTCCTCGAACCCCAAAAGTGCATTTGTTCGGGTTCAGCTTCAATTCAAACGCCCTCAATATTTCAAAAGTACGACTGAGGTCGAGTAAGCGGTCTTGGGCTTTTTCTGTCTTGACTATCATGTCATCGACGTAGACTTTCATTGATTTTTCAATCTCATCTTTGAACATAAAGTTCACTAATTGCTGATAAGTTGCCCCAACATTCTTCAAATCGAACGACATTATAAAAAAGCAATAGACACCGTTAGAAACAACAAAAGATATTTTATCCCTATTCTTGGGTGCCATGAATATTTGATAATAGCCTTGGAATGCACCCATCATACTAAATAATTCACATCCAACAGTAGAATCGACTAGTAATTCCATCTAAGATAGGGGGTAAGGATCTTTAGGATATGCTTTATTCAAGTGAGTAAAGTTATTATACATTCACCGCTGTCCCTCAGTTTTTAGGACTAAAACAACATTACAAAGCCAAGAGGGGTATAGAATTTCTATAATATACCCTGCATCTAAGAGTTTTCTAACCTCCTCCTCGATGATCTGCGTCCTCTCGGTGTTGAACATCCTTATCTTCTGCCAGACTGACTTGTATGAAGGGTCAGTATTGAGGCGGTGCACAATGATATTAGGGTCAATCCCGTGCAGGTCGGATGCCTTCCACGCAAAGACGTCAACATTTCTCCTCAAGACGTCAACCATGAGACATTCCAAGTGGGGCCCTAAGTCTGTCCCAATACGGGTTGTCTTTTCAGGGTTGCCCTCTTCGAGCCCAATAGTCATGAATTCCTCAACAGGCTCCACCCTGGTGTCCTCCAGTTTTTTCTTTTTGCTGACCTGAGACTCTTCAAGTTTCGCTACAGAGGCATCCCCCGAAGTCTTCAGCTGTGGTCGAGTCTTCTACCCGGATGGCTCGACCGAAATGTTGTAACATCTTCATGCCTCCTTCAGATTGCACAAAAGTTCACCCGTGCCAATTGGGATTGGAAATTTTACTTTCAAATGATAAGTAGACACGATGGCACGAAAGTCATTAAAGGCAGGTCGGCCAATGATGACATTATAGGCGAATGGGGCATCGACCACAAGGTAATTCAGCATTAATGTTCTCCTTTGAGGAGCCTCCCTAAAAGATGTGGTCAAGTTGATCGACCTCTTCGGTATGATCTCTGACCCCCCAAACCCGACCAGCAGTGTGCGCACAGGCTGAAATTTCAACTTGCCCAAGTTCATTCTTTTCAGTGTAGATAAGAGAGATGACATTCGCTGAGCTGCCGTAATCGACCAGAACCTTGCGTACCTCAAAGTTTGTGATCTGGACGAAAATGACCATTGGGCAATCTATCTTGTGATCAATATTTTTGCCCTCAAGATGGGCCAGGTTGGCATTGGTAAATGAAATGGGCTCTGCGCTCATAGAGAGGTGGAAAGTTGTCTCCACAGATGAAGCTTTATTGGACTCAAGTCTCCTCTGCATCTGCCTCCAAGCGGACTTAGAGTTTTCCCTAATGGGACCTCCTGCAATCATGTCGATGACACCTCCGATGAGTAGGTGATCATCCTGGGTGTGCTTTTTCCCCATATTCTCTCTCCTAGGGCTAATCGATCTTTCTCTATAGGGAGTTCAATTGGTTTTGCCCCCTTCAGACTGGGCTTCCACAGCTATGTATTTCTTGAGGTGACCATGCCTGATCAACCTCTTGATCTCATCTTGGAAATTAAAGCACTCATCAATGTCATGCCCCTTCTGTTTATGAAAGTGGCAATATTTCTTTGATTTTTTCATGGCTTCAGTCTTCGTCAACTTTCTAGGCTTTTTAAGGAGGTTATCATGTTGGATAGCGTATGAGACCTCCTTCCTTGGAGTGTTCAATGGTATATAGTCGTGGAAGCGTTTGATCGGAGATCGATCTCGCTCCTTGTGTTTCTGGTTATCTCTCTCTTTTTTATCTTCTCGACTTCGGAGGATCCAAACTTGAGCTTGTTCATCTTCTCCTGGGTCATGTATCTTTCCACCAGGTCGAGCAGCTCCTCCATCGACTAGGGCCTTTCCTGCACCAGAGCATTGGCACACTCTTTATGCCTAAGCTCCAGGAACAACACATCGATCAAGAATTCAATCCTGGGGTTATCAATCTTCAGGATCTCTGTATTAAATCTGATGAAGAAATTTTAGAGGGATTTCTCCTCATTCTGCTTGATGGTATGGAGATAGGTATGGAAGAGCTTGGCCTTCCTCCTGCTGGCAAACCGGTGCAGGAATTTATTGCACAGCTGGTTATAGGAGTAGATTGTTGATGGTTTCAGCTTCATGAACCAGTCTAGTGCGATACCTTGGAAGGTGGTCACCAATATTTTTGGCATGAATGAATTCATTGTGACCATTCAACTGAATCATGTGCTCAAACTGCATGAGATGTTTATTGGGGTCGATGGAGCCATCATACCTCAGGAGGTCGGTGGGGACTTTGGCATCTATGGTGATGCGCTCATCGATGATCTCTTTCACAAATGGGGATCCTTTCTCCCAACGAGACCTTTGAGGAGCATCCAGGTTTGGGGCCCTGTCAATATTTCTCCTCGAGATCTCATCGAGACGTCTGTTCAACTACTGGACCTGATGGGATACTTTCTCCCACTCATTTTGATCCGCCTGAGTGGTATTTTGGTCAAAACCCAACCTGAGACGCTCGGCCCTCTCGCACTATTGGGCTCGACTAGGCTAATGTGCCAAATTTGTAGATTCTCCTCGATCTTCATCGTAGTCATATCTTGAGCGTTTGACCTTATAGCGCTGCATGGCTCGATTACGTCTGACGTGATCCTCCAAGTTCGCCACCTCCTCTCTACCGGTGGGTGTCTGGATTGACTTCATGCCAGACGAGTGGCTGCCTGGCCTCATGGTGAGAGGGACTATTCTCTTGGGGCCTATTTTTTGGTGAGGGTGGCTGCGGAGCTGCACTGGCGATGAGGGTGGGCACTGAGGTATGCCTATTCAGAATAATAGATAACTGGGCCGATATCTGAGTGGAGATTTGCTCACAGATCAATTGCATCGACTGGGGCATGGTGAGCGTTACTAGCTGTTCCTGGGGTAGTACTGGTGCTTGGAGCAGTCGTGTCTTGCTAGGGGTTAGGGAGAGGTGGAGAAATGGACCTCCAGTTTTCCTCCCTTCTAGATGTTACTCTGCGTGTGTTCACCATTTTTTCGCTACAATCTCAAAGTTCCCACAAACGACACCAAATGATGCTGTAGAAAGCTATGTGTAGAGAAAATAAGGGTTGTATGTAGTTATGGGCTTGAAATCTGCAACCATAGCATATGTTAAACTAGTCAAGGTGTCCCCGACTAAGGTATTTTGATGCTCAAGTTAGTTCTGGTCGAGAGAAAAATCGAGCAAAATATAGAGAATGTAAAGTGTATAGCGTAAGTGGCATTACCTTGAGCGTGGTTGGGCCTGAAGTATTTATAACTTTTTGTGGGCCTGATTTTACCCAAATACCCCTATCAGGTGTATTAGCTTTTTCCCATGCTAGGGGGTTGGGAGTCATTCCATGTCCAGATTACTGTACTGTGTTAAGTGGCTAAATCTCCTGCTTTTCTGGGTAAACCATTCCAGCAGAGGCACGTTTCTGCTAAAGTTGTTGGTAAGGTTATCAGAGTTGTCAGAGTTATTGGCAGCAGTTGCACCGGCCGCCACGTGTCATTGGTGTAGAAGGGTCCAACCTGTCAGATCAATATGCCTTGCGAGGATCCGAGTGAGCGCTTGAGGTTGATTAATATCGACTAGACTCAAATGCTCAAACTTTTGGAGTGGTCCTTAGATCGATACGGGTTGACTGCGGACCCTACTAAGTGAGGTTGATACTGGTCGATCAAACATATATTATTGTTGGGCTTTGTGGGCTGTCTCGTTTGATGTTGGGCATGTTGGGCCTATTGGGCTATCCCATATCACCATCAATCGGAGCCCATGAGAAAAATTTAATAACGAGCATCGAGAAGATGGTAGCCTCTTGGTAGGTCTTAATAGAATTATATCTAAGCCAAAGCACCGTCCCTCAGGACAAGAACAAAGCTTGACGCCTTTGAGGTCAAGCTTCCAAATTTACACTCGATAAGCATGGTCAGTTGTACAAGAGGTCAATCTCTGAAACCCCCTTGAGGTGCCTAGATCGCGATCAAGCTCTAGAGGTATTACAAGACATTCATGCAGGTATGTGTGGTAACCATTCTGGAGAAAGATCCCTAGCCCATAAAGTAATTAGGTACAGAAATATTTGGCCAATACTGTTGAAAGACTTAGTGGATTTTGCGCGTAAATATACTTCTTGTTAAGTTCATTCACATTTGCCATACCAACCCGTAACGCTAATGGTCAATGTCCAAATTTTTTGGCCATTTGATCAGTGGGGAATTGATATTTTGGGTTCGTTGCCAAAATTAATGGGGCAACAAAAATGCATAATTATTGCGGTTGAGTATTTCACTAAATGGGTCGAGGCTAAAGCTGTTCCTAAAATAATAAATGTAGCCATCAAGAGTTTTATATGGAAAAATATCATCTGCCATTTTAGTTTGCTGAAAGTTCTTATCTCAGATAATGACACTCAATTCCAGAGCAAAAGCACTAGAGGTTGGTGTAATGCCTTAGGGATTGCACAACACTTCATTTTAATAAGCAATCCTCAATCGAATGGTCAGACGGAGGTAACTAACAGAATGGTCATCGACCATCTGAAAGCCAGGATACATGACACTGGCTCGAATTGTGCAGATGACCTACCCAGCGTGTTATGAGCATACAGGACAACTTCTTGAACAACTATTGGTCATACCCCTTACAGTCTAGTTTATAGGTTCGAAGTAGTCATCCCATTAGAGCTAATCCAGCGCACGACTTAAGTTATTCATTTCCATCCACTAAGAACAAGTCAAAGAGAAAACTCAAACTTGAAACCATTGATGAGCGCTGCCAAGAAGTCTATAATACTATGCAATGCTACAGGTCGAAGATGGCCAAGAACTACAACAAAAGGGTCAAATTGCAATGTTTTAAGGTTGGAGATCTCATTCTCAAGAAAGTAGAAGTCTCCAAGAATGTTGGCAAGTTCGACCTGAAATGGGAAGGACCATACACTATTGTCAAAGTATCAAAGCACAATGCCTATAGACTAGTCAATATACAAGGAGAAGAACTCCCTCGCATGTGGAATGCCATCACCTCAGGAAAATTTACATTTGAAAATATGTTGTGCTTATCTTTGAAGTCTTTCAGCTTGAATAAAATTCCAACAATATTGATGCAATTTGTAGGCAATGTCATAATCAAGCGGCTTCATGTCGCCAAGACCCAAGTCAACCCCATAGTCAATGAATAAGTAGCCCCTCATTGCTACTTAAGTGTCTTCACACCGCCAAGATTTTTGTCGACCTTGTAGTCGATGAATAAGAAGCCCCTCACTACCACTTAAGTGATTTCATGCCATTAAGATTTTAGTCAATGAATAAGTAGCCCTATGCTGCCACTCAAGTTGCTTCACATCACCAAGACCCAAGTTGATCCCGTAGTCAATGAATAAGCAGCCCTTCGTTGCCACTCAAGTGGCTTCATGTTGCCAAGTTCATAGTCGACCATGTAGTCAACAAAATAGTAGCTCTAAGCAGCAATGCAGCTTTTTGTTGACCTCATAGTCGACAGATAAATAGCATTGAAGCTAAGGGACCCACGTCGACCCTATAGTTTGCAAAAAGATAATTTTGCACAGTTGTGCTCCTAAATCCAATGGTTGACCCTGCAGTCGACCAAGAGGTATTAAAAATTGATGATGTAATTGCACAAACAAATTACTGCACAACAGATGACGTTAATCAGAGTTGATCAAGTCGATAATAGTATTATTAGATTTTCTTTATTATGATGGTGATAATCAAATGATTTCTCAGGTATTCTCAATATTATTATGACAGTTGAATTGAATATGATGAGATTCAATAGCTATCTTTAACATGATAATATGAAAAGGAAAAACATTCTTTATTCATCTACTAGTTGATCATTATTACATAAAAAAAAAAGATTGTAGAGAGGCCGATTTAATTTTGGCTTGTCTTCGCCTAGTCACCCTTAGACCATTCAGAGTTTGGCTCTGGCATCGCACATGCAAGGGGCAAAATAGCTCGAGGTAGTTTGGAAGGCCCTGCGACATCGCTCATGAAGTTGGTTGAGTGTAGCACGTACTACGCCACATCAATATCTTCCTCCTTCAGTTGCACTGCCAGGTCTTCAATGAATGCAAATTCCTTGGCCAACTGTTCTAACCTTACATCAACCTCGGTCTTTTTCTTCTGAGCCTCAGTCAGGGACTCATCCGATGCAGCAGTTACAGCTTCTGTCTTTGGGATTGCTCGATTCCACCCTCTTTAGGGTTGGGATAAGGCTCTAGTTCTCATTCAGTATAGGACTTATCTTGCCCTTATCTTCAGGATAAAAATATATCCTAGGTGCTCGAGCTGCTTTACAGCCCTATAGAAGGCTTCTCGAGCATCATCAAGGGATATGATCATACTCGTGTCCTAAAAAATAGAGCTAAATATAAATTATTCAACTGCTTTGCGCTGCATTGTCGGAAAATGCTGGTTGAAGGCCTCTTTCACTTCATAGGTTGCCTCTGCACGACCTTGAGCTCAACCAGAACTAAAGCTCACCTATAGGTCTAGGTGGGCCTTCTTTATTATGGAGTCCATTTGATTATGCTCTTCGATCGCTTGGACTAATTGCTGATCTTTAAAGTCGAGCTATTCCTACAGATCGACCACTTTTTTATTCAGTTGCTTGATCTGTAGTTGGGAGGACTTGAGCTGCACTTTGAGGGTTTTCATATCCCCTTCTCCTTGTAACTCTTCTCTATCCGCCAGCGCCAGCTCAGATCAGTGAAAAATATTATAGCCTAGTTGTCCCACCTGAAACATAAGGAGGTTACTCCACAATGCTATAATGAAAGAGAAATTCGATGAGAAATTATTGACTTTGTGATTACCATATTACAGTGGTAGGACAGCACTCGAAGAGCCCCAACCTAATTGAGGCTTATCAACTTTCGTTGGTAGGCTATGAAAAGCCCTGACGTTAGGCACTTCAATGTATTGTCGCCAGTTATCCCTCTCTGAATGATAGAGGTCGAATAGGTTTTTTGCTGGTCTTGGTCAGTGGTGAACTGGGGAGGAGACAGTCAAGAAAGTTGGAATAATTCTCCATCATTGGGTTTCCCAAGTAGGTCATAACCTGTTGCAGCTTTTTGTTTCCCTTTGTCCTCCACAACCCTTTTTAGTGCCAAGCCTCCCTACTTAACCATTTACCTTTTGCCCCGACTAGCGGGGTTGCTTGGAATATGCTCATCCTGGTGAATAGATTGTGTTTTCGATGCCTATGCAATTTGCAGAGGTGGAGGAGTTGACGTTGATTAGGTTAAACCCACTGGTTCTGCGGGTGCCCTTTCTCATCGAGCAGCAGCAGCAGCAGCTCAACGGCGCACCTCGTTCCTTAGAGCTATAGTTTGTAATTTAGTTCAACTTCGAGCTATTACTTCTTCTCGATCTATAGATATAAATAAAATAAGCAAACATCAGAGTTGAGTAGATAGAAACAGTCACAACTAAAATGGTCGACGAGAATTTCTACCTAGTCGATTGCCCACAAACAGGTCAAGTTGGGCCGACTATAAGCTAGCCAATACCAGACACCTTTCTTTAGTTATAGCTGAGGCCTTTATATGCCCAAATCCGACTAAATTTCTGATGAACGTATTAGGCCACTTTGCTTTCTGGTTTCCAAGCATTTCCATAGGCCCCCTCCACCAACCCCTTGGAATGACGAGAACCCCTAGCCCCCAAATATAGAAAAAATAATTTTTCCACTCTTGGCTGTAAGAAGAGATAAGGGATACTAAAAAGTTTCGGTAGGGTTGAGCTATCAAGTAGTTGAAGCTAGACTTTTCGGTACTACCAGAGTTCCGTGACATGGGTAAATGGAATAAATTTGAAAAGTTGGTGAAAGAGGCTGATTGATTATACAAGTGCATTAGCACGACAAAACTGTACAGGGTGGTGAAATAGTTAGGAAGTAGCTAGGTTATGCAAACTTCTAGGCCCACTAGGAGGTCAACTATAGCTTGTGCGAGGGGAATCCTAAGGCAACATCTTAACCCTTCCTTGAACACCATTATACAGCCTCGAAGAGGTTGATGCATTCTACCCCGAGCTCCTGGCACTAACATTTCATGCTCCTCGAGGATATGGTACATTGCCCTAATTCATATCAGGTTGGCAGGGGTTATTTTGGAGGCTATTTCTATATAGTGGTCAGGTGTAAACAGTCGACCCCGAGTTGTAGGATCACTCGAGCTAGCATCAACCTCAGAAATAATCCTTACCCTGCTCGAGCTACTAGAACTGCTTGAACTCGAGCTATCACTCGATGAACTACCTGACTCACTCTCGCGAGAAGTTTCAAACGTACTTTCACCCCCAGTCACTCTAAAACCTAGTGTCCTTGCTATCAGAACTGGCAGACATTTTTTCACAAAAGAAAAGAAAGAAAAAAACAAATGGGCCGAGTAACTTACAGTGAATATCTTGCAAGCTCTAATTGCACAAAAGTTGGAGAACTTCAAAAGCAGCGTTTCAACCAGATATAGATTCAGCAAAAGTGTAAATGAAGGCATCTATTCCCATTATTTATAGGTGTTTGTGTGTGGGAACCCAAGCGTCAGTTATAATTACACCCTGCCTCCATTCGCTTCATATTCTGCGAAGTAATTGGCGCATTAAATACAGCAGAACCACTACAAATTCTGGTCAAGAATTCAAAAACCCTGGTCGAATATGGTAACTGCTAAAAACCGCCTAAGTACTCCCTGCTTCTACTCATCGACAAGCTTGATCAGGACCGCGTGTGGGGGGAACTCATGATATGGGATTGTCCAAAAGACCCATTTAGTCCAACAGGCCCAACATCAGTTCTGAACTACCTAATAGACCCAACATCAGTTTTGGATTAAGCCATTCGACAACAATTATTTGGTCAAGTATATTGTTGCCGACTACACTTGACATGAAGTTTCATTTGTTCTAGCATATTCTACCATCTCCTTAATTGACCTACCAGATCTGCTCAATTTATATCGACCTCATGACTCACCCCGGCACTGATTCAAATCCACGCCGCATTTATTCAAGAATATATATTGAACTAATTAACAATTAACAATTTGATTTGATGACCATTTTTGATCACTTAATTATACCAACACTCTCCAAAACAAATTTCTAGTTATTCCTCAAAATATAAACAAATATTTATTACATTCCCTAACACAACTTTTACATTCCCCAATTTTACTGTTAAAATACATAATAAAAAACATACAAAGTATAGCCAAACATTATCCTAACTTATGTTGGAAGCGTTTTTCTTCTGTCACCACTGCAAGGCAGTGTTTCTGGAGCTCTTCTTGAAGTGACAAGCAAGCATTGATATATTTGGCTAGCAAGCTTAATTATTTTGCTAGATTTATGGCTATTGAGGTCAACATTATCAAATTATTATGTTGTGGGATGAAATTCCGAGTTTGAGTTTTGATGATTTGAGCTTTTAAGGTTAGTCTCTACGGAGGACAAGTTGGCTCCTGGAAAACGCAATGTGGTGAATGAAGAACCGTTGTTCACTAGCAGTAAGGTGCCCTGCTGATTTTAAATCTTGTTCAGAATTTTTGAACTGTTATTAGGGTTATTACTGTTATCAAGTTTGCCTGAAGGAATCTTCTGCAGGGACCGAGGACCATTGTACAAGAGAGTATTTTACTACTAATTCTCTTTCTGATCAACAAAATTTCCATAGCAGGACAAAAACTTGCTTATTCACTTGGGATATTCTGTCTGTGATAAAGAACTTAGGCATTGGTTTCAGCTTATGTGCTTGAATTCGCTGGCAGGCAGTTTTCAAGCCACCGGCAGCTGTAAGGGGAGGAATTCCTATCTGTTTTCCACAGGTATTCTAATTGATCTGCTGGGCCACATTGGTTTATGGATATGATGTCGATTCTTGAACTACTTTTATGCCCTGATTTTCTGTAACTGCTTTAGAAGTGTTTGGTGGAAATTATCGAACCGGAACTCTTCAAGTTATATAATCTTGCAGGAGAACACTGCTTGCACTTGGTAGAAACTTTTACCAGCCAATGCAGTTGAGTACAGAAAGTTGTCTAAATTCCTAGAGGAATGGGTGAGTTTTGGCATGATTTTGGGTTCATATAATGATTGACAAGTGATGATCTCTCATCAGGGATTTTTGAAATGGCCTTACAGAGAGAAGAGGAACAAAAAAATAACGAAAGACATAAAGGAAAAGAGGGGAAAAAGAGACAGTGAGGAAAAAGTCAGATTTTATCAGAGCCAGGTTTCGATCCTGGGACCTGTGGGTTATGGGCCCACCACGCTTCCGCTGCGCCACTCTGATTTTGTTGAGAAGGCGCTAAAAGATTAATTACTTAACCAATATGTTCTGGTTCATATACACACATACTATTTAAACTGTAGGATAAACAAATCAAGGAATTCCCTTTCCTTTCAATTATTTTATTAGGTATTATTTTCTTTTTATTTTGTGAAGAAAATGGATACAAAAAGTAAATTTAAAAGGGTGATTTGTCGCTTTATAAAACAAATGATTTTTTATTTTACACATTTTTGAAAATAAAAAATAAAATTACTTATCCAATTTTTAATAAAAAAAATACCTTTTTTTTTCATTTTCATATCTATAATTTTTTCAAATCTAAAACACCTCCAAAAAAATATTAAAATTATTCATTAATTAAATAATAATTTTTTTATTGTCCCAATTTAATGAGGTCCTATTAAATCTAATAATAATTTCTTCATGTAACCCACTAACTAATTATATAATAATTTCTTTTTTTATCATTGGAGTGAACATGACAAAAAATTGTTCATACCCATAGGTATTATGGATACCCAAGAAAATGCTAGTAATAGGCTTTATACTTTCAATTCAATAAAATATAGGTACTTTTACTCGTCTCCTATTTACCCATTACTTTTTGATACAATGTACGGGTGCCCGTGAGTGACTTGTGAATAATTGTGTATTTATATATTGATAAGGTTGAAAGTCGTATTTAGTGAAAAGGGGTGTATTTGGGCTAGTTCAACCAAGGAAGTCGAATAATCTAACAGCTATATTTCTCGAGATTTGAGATCTGCAACAAACAGCAAACATCAAACCAGTCGAGGTGCCCCCAACAAACGTCAAGCCGAGGTGCCCCCAGCTATTCGCTCAAGTTAATTCTGATCGAAATAAGATAATCGAATAGAAAAGTAGGAGTGCATAGCGTATTTGGCATTATCTAGAGTGTGGCTGGCAGTAAAGTATTTTTAGCCTTCTCTTAGTATGTAATATATCTAAGATACCTTTATCAAGTGTAGAGGGCTCTTGTCCTTGCCTGAGGGTTATTGGTCATTTTCAATCCCAATACTATTCCAGGTGATATCATCTCCCAATTTTCAGGGTGAACAGTACTCTGGTAGTGTGCCTCTCTGCCAAAGTTGGTAGCAAAGACTATACTGTGATGGTACGTGCTATTAATGTAGAGGCATGTTGTCTGTCAGAGCATTGAATGCGGTAAGGATATTAGTCAATACCGAAGTGAGCACTCTAGTCAATAATTATCGAACAAACAAGGCAGTTGTCCAGAAAAGTTGTTGAACAGACCAAATGGCTTGATGCCTCCCGCTAGGTGCGATCGAGAACTATCCACTCGACCAAGTGGTTGCGGTCGAGTGATCTGGCCAAATTAGATCTATGAGCATCATTGGGCTGTGCATGTCAAGTGGGCCTAGGGGCCCTCTTTAAAGTCCAATAGCTTGTTGGGTTGGACTTGTTGGGCTAACCCACATCATGAGTCCCCTCTACTCGCGATTCTGATCAAGCTTGTTGACGAGAAGGAGCGGGGAGTAGATAATTGAATGGCGATTACGATGATTATGTTTATTTGACTAGGGTTTTTGAATAATCGATCAGGGTTTTTGATAGTTTTGTGTATTTAATGCACTAGTTACATTGTAGAAAACGAAGCACTAAGGGGCGACAGTGCAATTGTTACTGCTACTTCAGTTCCCGCATCCAAATGCTTACAAATATAGGGGTAGAGATACCTATTTTCACTTTTGCTGAAATCTGTTCTGGTCGAATTCTTGTTTTTTAAGCTCTCTAATTCCTTTGCACACTTAGAGTTTTCAAGGAATCCGTTGTAAGTTCTTCTGCCTGTTTGTGTTTTTCTTCATTTTTCTCTACAAAAATGTCTACTGCTTCAGATAATGAAAATACTAGGTCTGAGGGTGCACCGTTTTAGGGGAAATAGGGATTGAAAGTGCATTTGAAAGCATACACGAGAGTAGTTCTAATAGTTCCTTGAGCAACTTAAGCACAAAAAGGGCTCCCTAGCCCCAATGAGGTCCCTGTATCCCCGGCTGACTTAGTGCAAATTAGGGAGATGCACCACATCCCGGATGAATATGAGCTTTTGGGGTCTAGGGCTTTAGGTAAGATGTATTGACCTCCTAGGAGATGCATAATGGTGTTCGAGGAGAGGTTGAGACATGGCCTTAAGTTTTCTTTAGCCCAAACCATAGTCGACCTCCTGGTGGGCCTCAAGGTCTGCATAACCTAACTCCTTTCCAACTGTTTTGCCATTATTTATAGCTTTGTTGTGCTAATGCACATGTTCAACTAGTTGGTCTCCTTTGCCAACTTTTCAAACTTGTTTCACTTATCAATATCTCGAAAGTTTGGTAGTACAGAAGAGTCTGGCTTCTATTATCTGATGGTGCGCCTACGTCGAAAGTTCCTAGTAGCTTCTTTCTCCTCATATGGCCAGGAATGGAAGAAACACTTTTTTCTTTTTTTTTTTTATGTTCAAGGGCCTGGAGATTTTAATATTTTGAATGGGTGGTGGAAGGAGCATGTGGAAATACCGGGAAACCAAATACCTAGTTGGCCTAATACTTTTATCTAGGATCTGGTCAAATTTGGGCATTGGAGACCTCAGTTTTAGCTGAAGAAAGGTATCTGTTGTTGACTAACCTATCACTGGCCGAGCTCAATCCTCTCGCGGGCGTTCGACTAGGTAGAGATTTTTGTTGATTATGTTAATTGTAAAATTATTTCTTTCTACTTGATTCTGATTTATCTATTTTATCTTCTGCTGGTAGATTGAGAAGAGATAATGGCCTGTAGTCGAGCTAAAGCTACAGCTAGAGCTCAAAGAAATGCAGAATGTCGTCAAGCTGCTACTCGATGAGAAGCCCTTATAGCAGAGCCCACCCCCTTAACCCACTCGACGACCACCTCTATCGTGCCCCAAATCAAACAACCGCCTAAGCCCCAACCCACTCAACCAGAAGAGCTTGTGCAAAGTAGGCTAGCATGTCAGGGCAAAAGGTAAATGACTGAGTAGGGAGGCTTGGCGCCCAAGAAAATAACGGGTGATAAGGAGAAATAAAATGCGGTAACATGTTACGACTTGTTCAGCAAGCATAGCTATGGGGTGCTATTCCAAATTCCTCAATTGCAATTACCTCATTTTGGACCTGACCCCACTATAGAGGTAATCGATTTGACCTCCATCCTTTAAGGGGAGATGATAGGTGGTGATGCCTTTAAGTAGATGATCACTGGGCTTTTCTCTACCAACCAGCAGAGACTAATAAACCTTAGTTAGGTTGGGGCACTCAGGACTTTAGCCTATCATTGCAATCTGGTAAGTAGGAGGTCAACTATTTCTCACTGAATTTCTTTTTCCAAAAAGTTATACTATTCACTGACGCTCTGTATTTCAAGTAGGCCAACTGGGATACAACCTCAATCGTCGGTCGGAGTTGGCCTTGGCTGATCGAGATGAGCTACTAGGGGGAGGGGATATAGAAACCTTCAAGGTTCAGCTTGAGTCTTCTCAACTCTGAGTCGACCAGTTGACCAAGAAAGTAGCTGACCTCCAGGAACAACTGAATTCAAAAGATCAACAGCTGATACTGGTGGTCGAGGAGAGGAGTCGAATGGACCCCATATTGAAAAAGGCTGAGCTGGGCCTATAGGTGAGCTACTTCGCAGGTTAGGCTACTGGTTGCACAGATGTGCTCAAGGAAGCTCGAGAGGCCTTCACTTGATAACTGCCCACCATGTGGCGAAAGATGGTGGGACAGTTCATATTGAGCTCGATCTTCTAAGATGCGAGTGTAATTATGTCGATTGATGACTCTCGCGATGCATTCCATAAGGCAATCAAGTAGCTTGAGTGCTTAGGCTGTGCATTTTAGCCCAAAGATAAGACCAAAATAAGCCTTGTTCTTGATAATAGATTGTAGCCTTACCTCGAATTCGAGGAATATGGGGTTAATGGGGTTGGGGAGAAGGACACCATGACAAATACCCTCATTGAGCTAATGATTGAAGCCCAATAGAAAGTGGCTGAGGTTGAGGCCTGATTGACTAAGTTGGTAAACAAATTTACTTTCATAGAGGACCTTGTGGTCTAGTTAAGGAAAGAGTATGACCTCAACACCATGCAGTACGTGCTATGCTTGACTAACTTCATAAGTGACATTGCAAGGCCTTCTCGATCGTCTCAAGCCATTCAGCCACTCGCGTCTAGACTGTTGGAGCCTGATTCAGACTAGCTAGAGGGTAACTAGGCTGGGTTTAGCCAAACTTGATCTTGGTGCTTGCTGCTACTGTTGACTCTTGTTTATTTCTATTGTTGTTTTTATTTTTTTCTTGCTCCCTCTTTTTTTTTATTTTTGTAATAGGAAGCTCATTGTGATGACTATTCAATGAATGAAAAATCTTTTCTTTACTCACATCTTCGTTGTCAAATGAAATAAACTTCATGTTTCTTGTCGAATGCAACTTTATTGTCATGACTGTATGGGTGGATAGTTGACAAACCATATTAGTTATCTATAAAATTTAACACAAAATTCAACAACTTTGTAGTTAATTTTTGATCAGTGTTGAGAGGTACTCATGGTCTTGCCAAAGTGCGTTGATCCTTATAGTTGATTTTATTTTATGGTTTATTTGTTGATCGACTACTGGATCGATTATTTAGTTTGGGCTGAAAAGCTTTGAGTTTGTAGCATGTAGTTATTTTGAGTCGACGACATGGTCGATTTAAAACTTTATTTTGGCAGCATGAAGTTGCTTTTGTGTCAACTATTAGGTTAACTCAAAATTTGATTTGGCAGCATGAAGCTGCGTCTTTATTGACTACGGGGTCAATGCAAGCCTTGAATGGCAGCATGGAGCTGCTTATTCGTCGACTACGGGGTTAACTTAAACCTTGAGTAACAATGTAAAGCTGTTTATTTGTCGACTACGAGGTCGACTTGAATCTTGAGTGGCAGCCTGATGCTGCTTATTTGTCGATATGGGGTTGGCTTGAATCTTGAGTGACAGCGTGAAACTACTTATTTATCGACTATAGAGTCGACTTGAATTTTGGGTGGTAGTGTGGAGCTGCTTATTTGCCGACTACGGGGTCGACTTAAATCTTAGGGTGGTGTAAAGTAGATACGACTGTGGTAATGCAAAAAAATAGTGGTAGTGTTGCTGAAACTTTATTCATATCACAGAATATTGGGATAACTATAATACAATTTAAGATGTAGAATTTTCTCAAGTTGATGGCGTTCCACAGGCGAGGGAGCTCATCCCCATCTATATTGGCAAGTCTGTAGGCATTGTGCTTTGATACATTTACAACGGTATAAGGTCTCTCCCATTTCGGGTCGAGTTTACCAATATTATTAGAGACTTCTGCTTTTTTGAGAACAAGGTCTCTGACCTTAAAATGGGGCTGCTTGACCCCTTTGTTGTAGTTCTCATCTATCCTTAACTTGTAGTGTTGTATAGTGTTGTAAGCTTCTTTCCTTTACTCATTGATAGTTTCAAGGCCGAGCTTTCTTCTGATGAATTTCTAAGCGGGTGGAAGTGAATGACTTGAGTTATGTGATGGATGAGTTCCAAGGGGATAACTGCCTCAGACTCGTAGACCACACTGTAAGGGTTGTGACCTGTGGCTGCTCGAGAAATTATCCTGTATACCCACAGCAATCCTGGGTGGTCGTCCGCCCAGCTCGAGCTAGTATCTTGTATCCTAGTTTTCAAGTTGTTGATGATTTTTCTGTTTGTTACCTCAGTTTGGCTATTCAATTGAGGATTGCTCATCAAAGTAAAGTACTGGGTAATCCTTAAGGCTTCTCACCAACCCTTGGTATTTTTGCTCTAGAACTAAATTCCATTATTTGAAATAAGGATCTTAAGTACGCCAAAATGACAAATGATGTTTTTCCAGATGAAGCTCTTGATAGTTGTATTTGTTATCTTTGAAACAGCCTAAACCTTAGCCTTAACCTATTTGGTAAAATATTCGATAGCCATGATTATAAATTTTTGCTAGCTTGTCGACTTCGATAATGAGCCCTAAACATTGATCTCCCATTGGTCGAATAGCCAAGAAATTTGAACATAGACCATGGGCACGATAATCTAGTACAGTAGGTTCGAATGAACTTAGCAGGATGCGCATCTTCGAGCAAAGTCCATAGAGTCTTTCAATAATATTGGCTAGAAGTATCCATACCTGATTATTTTATAGGCGAGGGATCTTCCCCCGAAATGATTCCCACACGTGCTTAAGTAGATATCCAACAGTACTTCATTCATCTGGTCGGGATCCAGGTACCTCAAGGGTGACCCAGAGATTGGTATCTTATATAGCTAGCCATGTTTATCGAGCGCAAACTTGGTGGCTTGTCCTTGAAGGCATCGAGCCTTATTTTTGTCTTTGGGGACTGTACCTTGACTCAAATAAAGTTTTATGGGATCCTGCCATGAAGGGATTACCTTTTCAATGCTTCCTACCAGGTTCTCTTCGAATGGGCTGATTGATGGTCTATCAACAACTAGAAATGTTACTATCCTGTCTCTCGTGCCCTTAGTCAAGCTAGCAAATTTGGACAGGGCATTCGCACGCTTGTTCTCTGATTAAGGTATCTAATTAAGGGTGAACCTTTGGAATAACTACTGTAATTTTCTAACCTCTACTAGGTACCGACTCATTGTAGAATCTTTAGCTTAAAAATTTCCCTCAACCTATTTTGCCACTAGCTGTGAGTCTATAATTGCAATCAGGTGTTTGATACTACGATCAAGCGCCATCCTCATTCTAGTGAGGAGGGCCTCATATTCTGCCTCATTATTTATAACTGCATAGTCTAGTTTTATTGCAAAATTGTATTCCTCTGTTGCTGGGGAATGGAGAGCCACTTTTACTCCCCCTCCAAATATGGTCGACAAACCATCGATGTGCAAAGTCTAAATGAGATGGGCTTCACAACTTTTCTCTAGTAGGTCAACTCGCTCAGTGATGAAGTCCACCAAAATCTGTGTATTGATAATTGTTCTCAGCCGAAAGGTAATGTCGAATTCTTCCAATTTAATGGCCTATTTGGTCAACCTCCCGAATATGTCTAGTTTTGACAACACCTGCTTTAGTGGTTGGTTGATCAACACTATAATAGCATGAGACTAGAAGTATGGACATAGCTTTCGAGTCGCAATGACTAGTGCCAAGAGAAATTTCTTGATCTCTAAGTAATTGTGCTCCTGTCCTTGGAGTGACTTATTATAATAATAGACTGGTTAATGGCTGCTATCTCTAGTCAAGACCAAGATCGAGTTGATTGATGCTTCGGAGACAGTCAGGTATATCTAAAGTACCTCTTTCAGTTTGGGTTTTGCAAGCATAGGGGACGAGGACAAGTACAGTTTCAACTCAACTAGCGCCTGATCACACTGTTCACTCTATTGGAAACCTAACTTCTTGGTATTTTTGATAATTTTGAAGAAAGGTAAGCTTTTGTCTGCTAATCTTGTGATGAGTCTGCCTAATGCAATAATCTTTCCAACTAGCCTCTGCACATCCTTGACTGTTCGAGAAGGAGCAATGTCAAGAATGGCTTGAATCTTTTGCGAATTAACTTCATTGGCTGACTTTGTAACCTAAAAATTGACCTCCTCGAACCTCAAACATATACTTTTTTGAATTCAGCTTTAGACCAAATTCTCTCAAAATTGAGAAAGTATGATTGAGGTCGAGCAAATGGTTTTAGGCCTTTTCCATTTTTACAATCATGTCGTTGACATACACCTCCACTGACTTGCTAATTTCATTTTTAAACATAAAGTTGACCATCCTTTGGTAAGTTGCTCTAGCATTTTTCAGTCCAAAAAGAATGATCAAAAAGCAATAAACCCTATAGGGAACAACAAAATAAGTTTTATCTCTATCCTCGGGGGCTATAAATATTTGATGATAACTTTGGAACGCATCCATCATGTTTAACAACTTACAATAAGCAGTGGAGTCCACTAATAAATCTATTTGAGGTAGGGGATAAGGATCTTTAGGGCATGCTTTATTCAAATATGTAAAATCATTACACATATGCCATTGTCTCTCATTTTTTGGGATGAGTACAATATTATAAAGTAAATAAGGATATTGAATTTCTATAATGTAACCTGTATTTAGGAGTTTTCTGACTTCCTCCTCGATGATCTGGGTCTTCTCAACAATAAATATCCTCGTCTTCTGTCTAATCAGCTTGTATGAGGGATTGACATTGAGATAGTATACGATCACGCTAGGTCGATTCCTTGTAGGTCGGATGCTTTCCATGCAAAGATGTCAATATTTCTTCTTAGGAAATCAACCATAAGGCATTCCAAGTAGGGGCCCATATTTATCCCAATGCAAGTTATCTTGTCAGGATTTTCTTGTTCCAGCTCGATAGTTTTAAATTTCCTAACGGGCTCTACCCAGGTATCCTCCAACTTTCTCTTTTTATTGGTTTAGGTCTCCTCGGGTTCCGCTACAAATGCGTCCCCCAAGGTCTTTAATTATGGTTGAGTCTTCTGCTCGCTTGACTCGACCGAAATGTTGTAACACCTTCGAGCCTCCTTTATGTTACATAATAGTTCACTTATGCCCGCTGGGGTTGAGAATTTGATCTTCATGTGGTAGGTCGACACAATAACATGAAAATTATTTAGGGCTGGTCAACCAATTATAATATTATAGGCAAATAAGGCATCAACCACTGGATAGTTAACCATCAAAGTCCTTCTTCGAGGCACCTCCCCAAATGATGTCGATAGGTTGATGGATCCTTTTAGAATGATTTTTAACCCCCTAAATTCGACTAGAGGGGTAGCGTAGGTTCGAACTTCAGCTGCCCGATGTTCATTCTTTTAAGGGTGGAGAGGAAGATGATATTGGTTGAGTTGCCATTATCAACTAGTACTTTCTTCACTTCAAAATTGGCAATCTCAACAGAGACTACCATAGGACAATCAACTTTATGGCCAATATTTTTTCCCTCGAGGTGGGCCAAGTCGCTATCAGTGAAAGAAATGGACTTTGCACTCGTCAATAGATAGAATGTTGTTTTAATGAGCTAAGCTTTGGTCAACTCCAGCCTCCTTTGAGTTTGTCTTCTGGCTGATTTTGAGTCCCCCCAGTGGGACCTCCCGCGATCATATCAATCACTCCTCTAATGAGTGGACAATTTTCATGAGAGGGTTTCTTTCCCTTGTCTTATCTCTTTGGGCTAACCGACCTTTCTTTACGGGGAGTCTAGTTAATTTTACCCCCTTCAAGCTGTACATCCATGGCTACATACTTTTTGAGATGGCCCTATCTAATAAGCCTCTCAATCTCATCCTGAAGGTTGAAGCATTTGTCAGTGTCATGCCCCTTTTGTTTATAAAAGTGGCAATACTTTTTCAATTTCTTCATTGCCTTAGTCTTTGTCAGCTTTCTTGATTTTTTGAGGAGATTGTCTTGTTGAATGGAAAATAGGACCTTTCATCTAAAAATGTTCAGTGGGGTGTAGTTGTGGAAGCACTTTATTGGAGATCAATTTCTTTCTCTATGTTTCTGGCCGCCTCTCTCCTTTTTCTTTTTGTCGACTTCAAAGGATCTGAGCTTAAGCTTGTTCATCTCCTCTTAGGTTATATATCTCTCCACCAAGTTGAGCAATTCTTCCATCGACCTCGGGCACTCCTGCACCAATACATTAGCGCATTTCTTATGTCTAAGTCCTAGAAATAGCACATCGATCAGTAACTAGATCTTGGGATTGTCTATTTTGAGCACTTTCATGTTGAACCTCATGAAGAAGTCATGAAGGGCCTCCCCCTCATTCTGTTTGACAGTATGGAGGTGAGTGTAAGAGAGTTTCGCCTTTCTCTGGCTGGCAAACTGATACAAAAATTTGTCACAAAGCTGATCATAGGAGTATATCGATGAAGGCTCCATCTTTATAAACTAATTGAGTGCAATGCCTTGAAACATTGTCATTAGCATCTTGGCATAGATATACTCGTTGTGCCTGTGCAATGCATCATATGCTCGAACTGCATCAAATGCACGTTGGGGTCTAGGAACCATCATATCTTGGCAATCTGATCAGGACTTTGGCATCGACAGTAATGTACTCATCGATAATCTCTTATATGAATGGGGAGCCTCTCTCTCGACAAGACCTTTGGGGGCCCTTAGGATTGGGCGCTCTCTTAGTATTTCTTCTTAAGATCTTGTCGAGGTGTTTGTTTAATTATTGAACTTAGTGAAAAACTTCTTCCTTCTCCTTTTGATCAGCTTGGGTGGCAGTTCAATCAAAACAAGGTCTCGCGTGCTTGGCCCTATCGTGTTGTGGGACTCGAATAAGTGGTCGCATCTAGAACTTTTGACCTTATTGTGTTGTGGGGCTTGACTAGGTCGAATGTGGTGATCAATGGAGTCAGCAATTTCCTCATTTAGCTCCGATTGGCCCTTTTCTCCATGGGGACGTTTGGGGCTAGCATCACGTCTAGTTAGTGGCCACCTGGATTCCTGGCGACCACGGTTGTCCTAGGGGGACTTTTCTTCCAATGGAAGTGGTTGCATGTGGTATTGCCAACTAGGGCCAGTACGATGGTGTGCCTATTTAGTACGGCAGAGAGTTGGATAGAAATTTGAGCAGAGATTTGCTTACTTATCAACTATATGAACTGTGGCATGGTTAATGTTACAACTTACTCCTGGAGGGCGCTAGGGCTTGGAGCATGTGAACCTTGCTGGGGCAAAGGGGGAGGCGAAGATACAGAGCTCCAGTTATCCTTCCTCTTAGATACGGCTCTCTTGTGTTCACCATTTTTTAGTTGCAAGATTTTCCATAGACGATGCCAAAATGATGAGGTTGAAAGTCATATTTAGTGAAAAGGAGTGTATTTGGGCTAATTCAATCAAGGAGGTTAAATAATCCAATAATTATATTTCTCAAAGTTTAAGATCTATAACAAACAGCAAACGTCAAACTAGTCGAGTTGCCCCCGGCGAAGGCACTTCAATGCTCAAGTTAGTTTTAGTCAAAATAAGGTAATCTAACAGAAGAATATGAGCATATAGTGTATTTGGCATCACTTGGAGTGTGACTGACAGTGAGGTATTTATAGCCTTTTTCTAGTGTGTAATATGTGTAAGATGCATTTATCAAGTGTAGAAGACTTTTATATTTGCCTGGGGATTATTGGTCATTTTCAATCTCAGTACTATTTCAGATGATATCATCTCCCAATTTTCAGAAGGAGTAGTACTCTGGTAATGCGTCTCTTTGCTAAAGTTGGTGGTAGAGTAGGTGGTAGAGACTATACTGTGATGGCACACATCATTAATGTGAAGACGTGTTGCCTATCAGAGCATTGAATGGGACAAGAATATTAGTCAAGCTAGAGAGAGTACTCTGGTCGATAATCGTCGAACAGACAAGGTGGTCGATTAAAGAGGAGGTTGAATGGACCAAGTGGCTTGATGCCTCCCACTAGTTGCGGTCAAAAACTATCCACTCAACTAGGCGATTGCGGTCGAGTGATCTGACCCAACTGGGTCCATGAGTGCTGTTGGGCTATGCATATCAAGTAGGTCTGGAGGCCCTTTTTGAGGTTGAATACTTTGTTGGACTAGACCTATTGGGTTAACCCATATCATATATATTTGTCTTGAATTTTTCTTTAATTCTCACAATACTTTAGAAGGTGCTGAAGGTGCTGAACCTTTTTCTATGAGAACAACAATATCTGAATGATGATTAAATTTTTAATTCAAAAATATGTCGACATATAATATATAATTTAAATCGGAGCATTGGAATGTAATGTAACTTCAATTTCGAGATGTTTAAGTATTAAGTTGTAGTTTTAAAACTAAACACTATTGACATGTTCTAAATATTTGTTCAATTTTGAAATTTGCACTCTTTTATATTAAATTTATTTAGTTAATATTTGAATAATGTTATGTGAATTTAAAAGTACATCTTAATTTATCTTCCAATACAAAAAAATAAAAATGTATTATGGATACCCATGAATTGCCCGTTAGAGTTACAAGTAATTGATCCAACCCAATAAAATATGGGTAATTTAACCTACAAATAAATTTGCTCAACCTATCATTCAGTTATCTATGGGTACTCATTTACCATGTTTACCTTCAAGATATGAGACCTACATTGAACCTATTAATTAACAAGATAGAGAGATTCGCATAAATTAAGTAATATTAATATTAATATAATAATTATTTAATAACATTATATTAAAATATTATTTCAGTTCATTATTTTCAAAATTTCTCTATATTATTCTATCATATTTTTAATTTTCGTACAAAATTAATATTTAAAATATAAATGAGTCAAAATGATAGTAAGCAATTAAAAATAAAAACAAAAAATTCAACCAATCAATTTCCTTAAGAAAACAACTTTGAACATGGGACACTATTATTATTTGACTTTGTATCGTTGTCCTTCAACTATACGATAAGATTCTATGGTCTACTCAAAACCTAATTTAGGCCATTACTATACAAATATTCAGGCATGCAACGAGATGAAGACTTTTGCTCAACTATGTTTAGCTATTTTTATGTCCTATTGTATGGTCGTATGAACAATAATTCATATTCTTATTTTGAAGCGAAGAAGCCAAATATATTTGTATTTATCAGCAACAGAAAATAGAAAAAAATCAAAAGTATCAAGATAAGATATAATTAGCCCCAATAGATCGACATTTGCCGGACACCAACACATGGTGTGTAGATCACCTTATTCCACCTCCATACTAAACAACAATTCCCTCATAAAATTAGATTAATCATATAATTAATAATTTATAATACATACATATATATATATATCCGATCGTTTCATTAAAAGAAAAAATATTTATGAAATAACAAAGGACAGCATTAATGCAATTATGCAAAATTCCAAACATAAGTTTCTCTAAGATTATATATGCACTATATACCAAAAGGGTAATTGCAAAGATTAAGATAAGTCTTGGGTGAGAGGTAGCATGATATGTTTCCAAAGTTGCCAATGACTTAAAATGCTTGTCTACCAGAATAAAGACTCATGTTATGCATGATATATGTGGGCTATATTGTACCATCCAAAACACATGTGACAACAACTAGCATATGGTTGGGGAAAAAATGCTAATAATTCAAGGCATTATCCATGCTTATAAAGTATTTAGTATTCTTGTTTTAATAATGGTCAACGTGTTTTAATGGTGTCGTTCCTAAATACATGGTTGGCATAGTTTTTGAACGACTTTTAACGTACCATACATTCTATCATTTTTTTATTTAAAAAAGGAGTTTAAATTTGTTTTATCGATGCATTTTATGTCGGATTCATTTTTCGATGTATCATTTATGTTGAAATTGAAATGATAGCTTTAGTCTCATCGCTTTTATTTTTCTTGAAAGTTTACAGAGTCTGTAGTTTGTATTCTCTAATTTAATTTGGGGTTTTAAAGACAAATAAATGTCAATTTTATATTAAAGTATTTAATTGTACATGGCATCTATATACTTGATGTACTTGTGATGAAATAACAAATTCAAAAGCATAAAGTTGGAAATGGCGAGCAGATAATGATTAATCTAGCCCTATATTGCCAAATAAATGCAATTGCAACTAGAGTTGTAGAGATAGAATAACGTGTGCAGATATATATATATATATACATAAATTATATAAATAAAAAAAAACTGAAATTGTGGAGTTAGCATAGCACGTGTTCAATCAATTCCATTTTTCTCTTTTTCAACAAAAAACTAACTTGCAATTCTCCAAGCTTAGCAATAATAACACGATGCTTGAGATCATGCTAATTATGACACACAATGGAAAATGTTACAAGAATTCCTTTTCAAACACCATACGGTTTAGAGTGATTTTATTCTAAAACTCCTAATACTATATATACATATTTATTTATATATATATATATATTATTGGTATGAAAAGAAAAGTAAATTCGATTGCTTAGTTACTAAGAAAAACTTATTGGCCTCTCTCATTGTTTCATATATTTATCACATCTATTCTCCCATTTCTTTCCTTATTATTTTTCTGAGCAACCAAATAAATTCAAGATTTTATTTTATTTTATTTTATTTTGTTTCTAAGCAAAATCCTATAACCAAACAAAGCAAAAGTATTAGGTAAAAAAAAACAAATAAAACAAATAAATAAAAATTGGTAGGTAATTGTCTATGGCATGGCATGGCGTGGCGTGAGAACCATCCAAAGTGGAATAATTATAGGAGAATTGTATGGTACTAAGAGTCTCTTCATAGATAGTAGGATATGATAGCGCACGTACGTTTAGTCCCCCACTGGATATCTTTTGTAGCCTACCTTACAAATGATACGGAAAAGATAAAAATGTCCGGCCCGGTCCGGTCCCAATTTTTCTCTCTTTGTCCCCATCCGCTCGCTGTTTCAACCCAGACCATCATATGCCAATGCAATGTTTTTCCATATGAAATTGAAGAATAGACGGAAGTTGAACGCTCTTATTTAAAAAAAGAAAAAAAGGAAAATAGAATAAAACTTAAGTATTTTTATCATCTGATGATACTCAAATTAGTGGGCAGATATGCAAGTCTAACTCTTGAAATACTGTTTTGTTCAACTATGTCATTATGCAAAGATGTCTCAATAAATGAAAATGAAAACAGAATCGGCTTCTAAATTATCTTAAAGCCTAACATTTTTAAATACGTTAGATATAAAAGGTCCAACTTCAAGGGGTATTATTCTGCTTACCATCAAGATCCGGAAATGAAAATATGGGAGAGACCAAAGCTATAAAAATACAAAAGTTTAAATATAAATTTTACATTTTATGAACTCAAAATATATTATATATATCGAAGTGGAGTACAACGATCTTTTATACCATGAATTTAATTAGTAATCGAATTTTTTGTAATATAATTAACTAAGCAATTGACCAAAAAATCATTTTTATTTTATTTTTGAGCCTTTTTCTAATAATATTTATAGTTTGAAAAGTTTTCTTGCTTGTAGTGGTTAAAACACAAAGATAATTCAAAAAACTCTTTCTAAAATATTCACTTACTTTTGCCTCTTTGCTTCAATTTTGTTAAAGTCAAAAAGATAATTTTTTTTCAATTATTTTACAAGTCCTTAATATTCTTTTTAACTAAACTCATATACATTTTTTCTCAAACAAATAGAATAAAAATACTCTTAAGGGGTCTAATTTAATTATCGAATTAAATAAATTATATTTTATAAAAAAATGGCTTACCATATAAAAGAGAAAAATAATTTATAATCTGCCTCTTTAATTCTTGACGTATCTTAATATCGTAATTGTCTATGATAGTTCAGCATAAAAATCATTTTTAAACATGCATTATATCTACATATTCAGAAGTAAAATGTCACTATTATATTCACGTTTGACTTACAAAGAGTGCCAATCTTAATCCCTCGTCTGTAATTTTGACCCACTCCTATTTAATTTTTGTTTTATTTCCTGACCAGGGTCAATAAAGTCAACCTCGACAACAGTACTGAAATCTATTACACTAATAAATGGACTTTTTGCGGCTGCATTAACAATGTTGGTCTGCCCACTTCAGTATTCTTCTTGTTGATATATATGCGCCATAATTGCAATCTGGGCTTTATGTTCAACAACTTAATTATGAGTAAAATAAGTTATAGTCCACCATTATTTCCAAGTAGGGACATTAATTTCTGATTCTGTGACCATTATAATTAAATTTACCTTTTGGCACACAATTACCCTTTTTACATCAATTTTAAACCCTTAATTTGTTGGTTTACCACCCAACCACATTGATTTCTTTATTCTATTCTTCATAAAATGAGAACTAAATCTAATGTATAACCCAAGTTTAAACCTCACTGAAAATTTCCAGTTTTAGATAGTTCTTAACATTATAAATGAAAACGTTATGACAATGATATTTAGAGGTTTTGAATGTTCTTTAATTTTTAATGGTAAAGGAAAAATTGAAGTATTGAATAACTCTCAATTTGCCAGTAATATTTTGTTCAAATAGGCAAGATTAGGGTTCCAAAACTTTATAAGCATAAGGTTTAAATTCCATTAACTGAGTAAATATTTATCTGAATTGTGTGAGTTTCTTATCTCATTGTTTATTACAATCACTTGGCTATTTACAAGCATATTGAATCAATTATTAATTATTATCTAGATTTTATGATGATACTTATTTGCCTTTTTTTTTAAAGAAAATTTCCATTTTAATTTTGAAAAATGGAATAAAGAAACGTAGTGGACAGATTTTAAGTTTTTAGAAATCAAGAATATCACTAACAAAAAATGGGAAGTGTAAAAATCAAGAATGGCTTTTACTTTTAAACCCTGATCTTGGATCCTTCTTTGTTTTGTTTCCCCAAGCAAATTGCTCAGTCCACTAGAGAGAAATTGTACAGTAGCTGGAGCATATGTTATTCTTGTTTTCCCCTCTATCTATTTGTGCGAGAAAGAATTCCTACTTCTATGGCTATTGGTACTAAACCCAAAAGCTGAAGTGTAAAGAACAAAAAGAAAAACTTCTGCTGCTTCTGCTTCTGAGCTCTCCTTGAAAAGAACACCTTTTGACCCAAATCCCCCTATTTCAAACTTAGCCAGCTCCAATTTTAAAGCCCATTTCCAGAATCTTACACTACTTTTTCCAGACACCATTCTTGGAGTTTGCTTCCTTTTCTTCAATTCTTTCCCCTTTTATCTCTTCACACATGTATATATTTGTCCCTCAGCTTTTGTTCCAGCTCCTTGTGTCAATTCCACAACCAAAAGATGTGTTCTTTATTTTGAATGCTAGTTGAAAATTTTGGAGCCAAGAAAAACACACACACACACAAAAACACAAAAGAAAACAAGAAATTCGTTCTTGAAATGGAGAAGTTCCTGGTATTTGCTTTGCATTTCTTGGTGGGAAGTTTGTTTCTGTTGTCGCTAATGCAAGGCAGTTTTGCCGAAGCTCTTCTTGAAAGTGACAAGCAAGCGTTGCTAGATTTTACTAGCAAGTTTAGTCATTTTCGCCCTTTGAACTGGAATGAGCAGTATCCAGTGTGCAAAAACTGGACTGGAATCACTTGCAGTGGAGATGGAAACAGGGTAATTGCAGTAAGACTACCAGGGGTTGGGTTTCATGGCCCCATTCCAGAAAATACATTGAGCCGCTTATCAGCATTGCAGATCTTGAGCCTCAGATCCAATGGGATTAATGGGACTTTCCCACAGGATTTTGGTAATCTAAAAAATTTAACCTTTCTTTATCTTCAACACAACAATTTCTCAGGTCTCTTGCCTTCGGACTTCTCTGTTTGGAGGAACTTGTCTATTGTTAACTTGTCCAATAATGGTTTTAATGGCAGTATTCCACGTTCCTTTGCAAGTTTGAGTCAGCTTGTTTCTTTAAATCTAGCTAACAACTCACTTTCTGGTGAGATTCCTGATTTGAATTTGCCAAACTTGCAGCTGCTTAATTTATCACACAATAGACTTATTGGTAGTGTGCCTAAATCGCTTCAGAGGTTCCCAAAGTCTGTGTTTCTAGGCAACAGTGAGTCTTTATTGGATTATAAAGTAACTAATTCTCCTCTTGTTTTGGCTCCTCGTGAGCACAATTCAAGGGCTAAAAATGTTGGTAAATTAAGTGAAAGGGCTTTGCTCGGAATTATTATAGCTGGTTCTGTTCTTGGGCTTCTTGGTTTTGGTCTTCTGCTGCTGGTTTGCATGCTTAGAAGAAAGACAGCAGCTGGTTTCCCTGGGAAATTGGATAAAATGGGCATGTCTCCGGAGAAAGCAATTTCCCGCAGCCAAGATGCGAGTAATAAGTTGGTTTTCTTTGAGGGGTGCAACTACGCGTTCGACTTGGAGGATTTGCTGAGGGCTTCAGCCGAAGTATTGGGGAAGGGTACATTTGGGACATCGTATAAGGCAATACTAGAGGACGCTACCATGGTGGTGGTGAAGAGGTTGAAGGATGTGAACGTAGGAAAGAGGGAGTTTGAGCAACAAATGGAAATAATTGGAAGAATCAAGCATGAGAATGTGATAGAGCTGAGGGCTTATTATTACTCCAAGGATGAGAAGCTTATGGTTTATGACTACTACAGTCAGGGCAGTTTAGCTTCAATGTTACACGGTGAGTTGTTTTAGCATAATCTTTTGCGGCTTCCAAATTTCATATGTTTTGATTTGTGAAGGCACATTTGGAATTGGTTCTTACAAATTTGGAATTTTTCTTTGCTTTCTTGGGAATATGTCTTCTTAAACATAGTATAGCATCTGTATAATCAAGAAGACTAATATACTCTCTATGCTTGTAAAGGTCAAAATCAAAAGCTGAAGTATGGTAAGTTATCTTTTTCGTTGAGTCTCCCAGTTGAATTCACAAGTAGCCAGATGCTTCAAACTTCAATATTACGAAAGCCTGACATAATTGTTTGTCATCGGTAGGGTTGGGTCCCCCCTGTAACGATTGCTATAACCCACTTAGGCTGCAGGTCTTTAAGATTTCCTTTCCGGCTTGGACAGTTATATCAACCAGAACAAAAAGTGGATATATAATATATAACAATGGTTTCTGGATGATCCAAGCATGTTCCAGCATCTTACTGGGGTAGAGTAATCTCTTTGATCACCTCAGTCTTGCATCATGCATCAGTTGTTTAAGATGAAAAAAATATTCCTCACTACATTGTCCTCTTCTTGCCTTTCAGCCGACCTATTTAATTTAAATGTGACTTGGGACAGAGCACTTGACCAAAAAGACTTGGACAGAGCAATATGATGTTTATTTCATCTTGCTAGTTATTGACTCTTTTCTTTATTCATCTCATTCTTGATCATGGATGAAGCGGTAAATACTGATTTTTATGATATAAAAAAGTGTTGTGGATTTCGATAACGGCATGTATTTCGAATTCGTAAATTATAAATTTTGTTTTTGAACTTGTATGTTTTATAATTTTTGTCCCCCCACCCCGTCCCAACAGTCTCAGTTACAGATCTATCTCTATGAGTTTAAACCTAATGTTTGTATCTTAGTAAGGTGATCAATGTCCACAAACTGGATTAATTGTTAAAATGGATTCACTCTCATAACTTTTGTCCAAACTTGCAGGAAAACGAGGAGAGAATAGGACTCCTCTAGATTGGGAAACCCGAGTAAATATAGCCATTGGTGCTGCAAGGGGCATAGCTCGTATCCACACAGAAAACGGTGGGAAGCTAGTTCATGGAAACGTCAAATCATCAAACATATTTCTCAATTCTCGACAGTTTGGTTGTGTGTCAGACCTCGGCCTGTCGACAATAATGAGCTCATTGGCTCCTCCAATAGCTCGTGCTGCTGGCTATCGTGCTCCAGAGGTTACAGATACCCGTAAAGCAATGCAGCCTTCTGATGTCTATAGCTTTGGAGTTATATTACTCGAACTACTTACTGGTAAATCCCCCGTCCACGCGACTAATGGTGATGAGATCGTCCACTTGGTCCGGTGGGTCCACTCAGTCGTTAGAGAAGAGTGGACTGCAGAAGTTTTTGATGTTGAGCTGCTAAGGAATCCAAATATAGAGGAAGAGCTAGTTGAGATGTTACAGATAGCACTGGCGTGTGTGGTGAGAATGCCGGACCAGAGACCTAAAATGTCTGAAGTAATGAAAATGCTCGAGAATGTCAGACAAGCTGAACCAACGAGTAGGGCATCATCTGGAGCAAAATCTGAAAATTCGACGCCAATGCCTCCGTCGCCTGGCATTTGAGACATATCTACTTCTGTGTGTTTAGTTCACCATCTTGGTGGACAAATATTCTAACCCAGTTTATGTTTTGATGTATTTCTGGAAATTAAGAAGCTATAATTTTGTTAATCTGTATGTATGTGGAGCAAAACAGATTACTATGATATTCCTGATCATTTTTATCAATGCACATGCGCATATCTCATGGGGTGTCCATTTTCTGATCTTTCTTTTCCCTTTTTTGGGATGAATATTCTTGTTCTTGTTCTTGTTCTTGTTCTTACCAAATGAGTTTGTCTTGTGGATTATCAACATTTAGGCATGTGTAGCAGAATTTGAACCCTTCCATTTTGGTTCAAAACCTACAAACAAAATAAGAACTTCTCAATCAAATGACAATTAACTTATTGTCAAAAAATGTTGGTGATAGATGAATCCAATGATATAGTCCTCATAATTATATTTTTGAGGTTTGAGGTTTAAATTCTTACAAATTCTTGATATGCATGCATGGATAAATAATTAAAAAAAAATAACATGTAAAAATTCATAATGTCAATCTTATGTGATAATAAACCGGAAGTATGAATCAGATGTATACGGACGCCAGTTTCGCCAATCTAGACTTGTGACAGGTTTCGGGTTTGGGCTGAAAAGCCCTTAGACTTCGCAGAAATTTTGGTCCGATGATATTTGGGGTTTTACGGACAGTGATGGGTTTCAGTTAAGTTTGACTTAAACTTGGGTTTGCGTTGAAAGACCATTTAGTCAGATGGACCAACATCTGTGGGCCGAGTGGACTACCATTGGGCTTGAATGAATTGAGTCATTTTTACCTGAGTGCATATAAAATGTAAATGCATTTAAATTTGTTTTCTAATTTTTTGACTTTGGACGAGCTTCCGTGCGATTTTTAGAAATTGGACTATTTACAACTGCTGCAGTTTATTTTTCTATGAAATAGAGTTGAACGCATATTATTGTTGCATACATATTAAGAATTCATTAAAATTTAAATTTTAAATATAAGGTTGATGTTATTGTGAAAACCAAAAAGATATAGTTAATGTATTATCCCAAAATTTAACATAAAATACAAAATATTGTGATGACAAAATGAAGAAAGCCTTCCTTTTTTTGTTCGCCCCACCTAACTTCAAAATTTAATGTTGGACTTTTGGCATTGGATGAGCTTGCATGCGATGTTTAGAAATTGGAGTATTTAAACAGCAATTTAATGAAGATATATAACTGTCGTAGTTTGTTTTACTATGAAATAGAGTTGAAGACATACTACTGTTGTACATATATTAAAAAGTTCATTAAGATTCGAATTTTAAACGTGAGGTCAATATTCTTGTCAAAACAAAAAAAGATGTAGTTATATTCATTAATAGAAAATACAAAATATTGTGATCACAATATGAAGAAAGCCTAGCTTATTTTTTTTGCCCCACCTAACTTCAAAATTTAATGTTGGACTTAGCCTCAAATTTAATTTGGTACAAAGTTTCAAATTGAACAACAAAGATGAAAACTTTGGCGACATAATCTCGAACTAAATCCATGGTTTGTCCTTGTGCGTGCATGCTCAGAAATAAGAGATCCTTAAAGAAAGTTTCAATCCCTGACAAAAAACTTTATTGCTGTCATTTCCTTATCACACAAAGTAAACTCCAACATTTATAGTCTCATTCATTCACATCCCCCGTGATATTATTGTTCTATTACCAAACACGTGCCAAAAATTTTCACAATTAATCAGACCAACTGGGTCTGCAAATCTGCAAGTGGGAAATGAATCCCATGGAAGTATTTATTATAACTTACAATTTTTGTACTGATCAGATTGGTCATGCTGCCCAGGAAAACAAGACTACAGCTACAAAGTACAAACCCTATATTAGGCCTAAGCCCTCGAAGTTTACGAGTAACTGAGTATATGTACTGTTGGAAGATGGGTTATCAAGTGGGCTGAACTGACCCACCACTTATTGACCCATTTCAAAAAGTGAGTGAGAGGGATACAGGAGAGAGTTGTAATTCCACTCTAACTTTTAAATAACTCTCAATTAACTTTAAGGAATTTTGGGTTTTGTATTTCATTTCATGTTTCACTTCTATACCAATTTAATGGATATGTGTCAAATTTGTTTGATTTTAATCACTTACTTTTATAATATATATATATATATATTTAATATATTTACTGGATATTTATGAAATGTAATAAGAGATGAACTAAGAAATTAAATTAAGGATCCAAACTACCTTTCAGTTATTGGGAGGCATAAATATTTATAAGATACAAATCTGATTATTATGCAAATTATCAATGCAGGAAAAATAGTACAGATAAAAAAGTTAAAAAAAAAGAAGAAGAAGGAATTCTATAGAATTCTACACATGAAAAGGGTTTTCTAATCCTGGAAAATACACGACACCGTATAAGGAACATTGCATTTAAATGTTAGGAAACAAAATTGCTCCAATTTTAAATAATTTCAAAATCAAGGAGCAAAATAAAAAACATCAACAAAAAAGCAAAAAATCGATTTCCATGATAATTATACTTGATTAGATTCCCATATTTTTATGTACATTTTCCGTCATATGGGTACAATACAAGTCTGCCGACGCGTATTAAAACCAAAACCACTGATGATAAAATCTAATTAATTCCAAGGCATGGTATATGTGAGCATGACTTTCCCATTACTGCTGCATGTCTTCACCATTGTTTTTTTGTTTTTATAAACTTTTTCACCTTTTGGTGCACTCAAAAGGTGCCAAATTTGAGGTAGCTGCCTCTGCTAGTTGAAAAATCAACAAGCATACAAGCAAATAATCCAGCATTTCTGACCAAATTTTAGCTAGATTAATAAAAAGCTGCGACTTATGACCGGTTCTGAGCCTTTTGTGGAACCATGCATGTGTGCTCCCTTTCCTCTGTTCTTGTTTTAAATATATGTTGCTTGCTCTCGGTCATTGTGACAGTCGTGAGAAAATGAGCGACCCTAGCTGATACATTTACTAATGACAGTATTATGCTGTACATTTGATTTTGGAGAGTAATCAAGTAAATTTTAAATTATTAAATAAAAATAAGCTAATATGGTAAGGGTGAATTGTTGATATTATTATGTATGTGATTTGTGATTTGAGGTCGTCAGCCAAGTTGTTCAAATTAATAATATTTCTATTCATCATTATGACAGGTTGAATTACTGGATTTAAAATCCGAACCACAAAATCAAGTTAAAAGATTGTTGGGTAAGTTTCAACTATAACTCTCCGATAGCCTCAATCAAATTGAATATCTAGGTCAAATATTAAAGAATAATTAATATGATCTCCCAAAAACTCTCAATTATTCTAAACATGGAGTTTTATAGGGTTGGAAATGTATGGACCCAACAGGTCAAGATCGAATGAACGGTTGTAATTACTCTACATGTCCTTATTTAACAGTTGAGGATCCGGCTCGTAGGGTAACAATTTGCCACCACTCCTAATGTGTACTGCATTTATTGTGTTTTTTGTTCCCCATAAAAATAAAAAAAAAGGGTTTAAAGGAAATTAATAAAGCTTAGTTGCATCTTCTTACAGCCTTTTTTATGGGACAATGTGACCCATGTCTTTTGATGTATGTCTACCACCTTTCTATTTGGAATACTTGAACTGTACCACAACCTTAATTAATTTAATTATAACAAGCGTTAACATAATAATTTCGCATAAAATAATGTGCGTATATATATATGTCTTTGTATGTATACTGACTTTCGAGTGTCTTTGAACTGATTTTTGGATTTAAAAATGGCACGTGCGAACCCTATGGAGAAACTAACATATCTGCAAGCTAGATAGAGAGAGATGGATCCGGCAAAGAAGTCGTGCACACGAGTGGAGAGGAGTAGGAATCTGGCCTAGTATATCATTTAAGTTCCTACCTGCTTAATTTAATCCCTGTAATGTACTTTGATAGCTTGTCCATATGGAGTACAAGTTGAATCCCACTTAAACAGATCTTAATTACTATTGGAGGACATTGTCATTTGTTGTTTCTATAGCTTTAAATAAGTATAATTAACATCCAAGCATATCATCGGCTCATATAAGAATTAATTTTAATTTTATTAATATTTTAATATGACTCTTTTGTAAAATTATTACACTTGAATTCAATACTGACTAGACAGATGATGTCTCCCATCATAGCTTTTTTTTTTTTCAACTTTCAAAACTTCGATTGATAGCTTTATTTTATAGAAACAAAGAATTTATTGCGATCTTAACTGTTGAAAAATGACTTGAAAATTGAATAATTAATTGATGGAAGGGGGATATATATATATATATATATATATTAAATTAGAGTGTAATCATTCTTTCCTTTTAAGTGTTAATGATTGGGTAATGAAATGTCCTCTCCACATCAATGATAAGTTGCCTTCTGAGTGAGGATGCCATGTTCATTTTGCTTTGGTGCTGCAACCCTCAAATGAGCTGTTGTTTCAACGAACTTTCTCAGGTTTTATTTTGTTTTATAGTGCTATAGCTACTTTTTCTATGCCAAGTTTCGTACCTAATTAGCTTAATTAAATTAAATTTGTTTTCAAAGCCATTTTAGTAGAGGCATAGTCTACTATAGACCGTAAATTATCTTCCTAACTCGAAATTCGTTTCAGCATGCATTTTATGAAAAAAATTCTATTTCAATATATGGTATTTTATTTTTTATTATAAATTATATGCCACTCTTATAAAATTATATTCTTTTAGATGTACACCAGAATGAATATATTTAATTGTATGTTGTATTTAATTGTAACGTCAAACATAAAATAAAATGTGAATTAAAGTATTGCAAAAGATTCGAAGTGTTCCTAATATGTATTAGGTACTGAAATGATTCCAAAGCAAACTTGACCAGGTTTACTTATTCTCTTCATTTAGACATGTGATGCTGCTTGAAGCCGCTTATAAAGGAAATGGGGGTTATGTTACTGCTGAGTCGACCAGAGAGGTCGGGTACTCAATATAGTATATGACTTTGGGGTTTGAGATCTGCAACCATAATACACGTTAAACTAGCTGAGGTGCTTCCGGCTAAGGCACTCTGACGCTCAAGTTATTTCTGATCGAAGTAGAGAGATCGAACATAATATAGAGAATATAGAGTTTGTAGTGTATGGGGCATTACCTTGAGCGTGGTTAGGCCTAGAGTATTTATAGCTTTCTGTAGGTGTGATTTTATCCAAATACCTCTATCAAGTGTAATAACTTTTTCCCATGCTAGGGAGTTGGGAGTCATTCCATGTCCAAATCACGGTATTGTGCCAGGTGGCTAAATGTCCTGTTTTTCCGGATAAACCGTGCCAGTAGAGGCACGTCCCTGCCAAAGTTATTGGCAGGATTGTCAGAGTTGTTGGCAGCGGTTGCACCGGCTACCACGTGTCATTAGCGTAGAGGAACTCAACCTGTCAGACTGATAAACATGGCGGGGATCCAAGTGAACGTCGGAGTGGTCTTGAGGTCGATTCATGTCGACCAAACTCGAATGTTCGATCTTCTGAAGTGGTCCTGAGGTCGATACGGGTCGACCGCAGACCCTACCAAGTGAAGTCGATACCGGTCGACCAAATAGATTTACAATTGGACTTCATGGGCTGTCTCGTTTGATGTTGGGCCTAATGGGTTATCCCATATCAATATGTATTTAGCATTTGTAATAAATTTAAGGTTGATGCTAATTCCCCAACACATTTGAAAGAACATTTGATGAAAATGCACAATATATTGGTAATTGATTTTGTTGGATTTTTAAATTGATTGAGTACAAATGAGTAGTTGTCTTTATATATGACATTGAACAATTATTATTTAATGAGTTAACTTTTTAGATGAGTTAACCCCATAGTTCATACATTAACAAAAAATCACAACATATGATAATTGATTTGCATTGTGCAGGGAGCTAAAATATCTAGATAATTTGGCATAGTCTGCCTCATGCATCCAACTGATTAGCAATATGATTAAATAAGAGAATTAATTTACTTATTTTTTCTGATATACCAAAAGTACAACTCTTTGTCTCATTCTGATCGATTTTCATTTTATGTCAAAATTTTAATTTAAAATTTTAAAAAATGAAATTTTATTGTATTTTTACACTGCTACTCCTTAAATGTATCTAATCACTAAAAAAAGCTAAGGCCGTGACAAATACAAACGACTATTAATCCCATTAAATTTTGGCTTGATAAGATTAGGAGTTATTTAAATGGATTAATATACTTACTTGATATTAGAGATTGTAGTTCAAATTATAAATTCTATAATCCTGTATTTCTATTTGATTTAAAAGATTGAAAAAGAATATTTTCTTAAATTTCATTATTGCCCTAATTCGTCCATCTCTAAAAATTAGTTGCGTAAAAATAATGAACAAATTTGTTCATGTGTTTTTTTAGTTGATTTGCTCAAACTACAATCTCACATCTACCCATAGGATGACAATTGGGTCCAATCATATGAACAGTACAGGCTCAAGGCCAAGCTTGACTCGGCCATCACCATAATTTATTCTATCAAATAGGTTACTAATATAGATTCGAGGAGTTAGTCACTGTAATCTTTTATATCAAATGCGACCTAAGAAAATTGTGCTATTACTGATTTTAATTGAAACAATATTTTAAAAACTTTTATAACATAGCCAATAGGGTAATAATCAAAGGTCACGTTTGATATGAAAGATTATAGTGACTAGCCCCTCCAATTCATGTTAATAACGTGTTTGATAGAAGAAATTATGATAACAAGCCAAGACAAGAATTTACAATTTAGTATCTCAAGTTGATTATCAATATTCCAACCGACATAGTAAAATAGGTGCATAGGATAATTTTGCATGTGCAATTGGAATTTATGGTCTTTACATTTTAAGATTTGTATTTTTTATATGTTGGGTGTGATTTATTTATAGTTTGAATGTGACTCACCATATACACTATCAATGATGTACAGATGGTGAGATTTATTGTCTTACGAAGGACAGTTGAACGTAGCAGGCTCATTTTAACATACTTCTATAAATATCTTGTAATTATGAAATTAAGAGCAGCAATATTTATACATCCATGACGTTTATTAACTTAAGCTTTGGAGAATTTTGTGGAGATCCAACAACTCTGATCTAACCCTATTTATGATTTTCATTTCTAAATTAGAACCATCATTCAATCAAATTATGCACACACACATATATATATATATATATATATAATATTAATGAAAAATAAGTGACAATTGAAAATGTATCATTAATGATATATGGTTACTAATAACCATTTTTATTTTGTTATTAATGATACTTTTTAAATAATAATAATTTTTATTTTATCACATTATGACTTGAGAGCGATGAGAATTAATGTTTTAAGTTGTCATCTTTGTAAATTAATGACATACTATATTGACAACTTAGAGATAATTTTTATTTTTACTAATTTATGATAAGATTTTCGTTGTCATCACGTTGTTATTATAGGTATGTTATTAATTATCAATGGTAACCACTTAAATACTATTCTTGTCATTATTAAGTTTGTAAAATTTATTAAAGAAAAATAATTTTTTTATCATTTAATATACATAATTTGTGATAATTTTTGTATTATCCATGATATCACCAATTTTCCTAGTCCTTATCATGATGTTAGATTTATTCAAGATACTATCTCAAACTAAAAAATATTATTTCTAAATATGAGCTATCTTAACATAATTTGTTTTTGTTGAGATTAGATTGACGTCACATCACTTGACGATCTTTATTCCTTTGATAATTGTACGAGCCGTGTCTCATTTTTTTATTACAAGATACCCAAATGAGCATCTATGACTTATTCCTTAATTCTTATCATCCAATCCATGTAAATTGCTATATGTATATGTTCTCTTTCCGTTCTATTAGTGTTGGAATATTTTTACATCAAAATTGCATTAAATGATTCAAATGGATATTGAAAAAAAAATATAAAGAAAAGGTGCCAAGATAGATTGTTTTTGTTGGTGTCTTATATTGAAGAAATAAATAAATTGTGGTTTCTATATATGATCTTGTGCAATCCTCACCTCTTGAGTTATCTTTTAGAGTTGAGTTAGGTCTAAGGTCAATTCCTTAACATGGTACCGGAGCCACTATTTCTAATGTTAGGTTACTTAATGTTGTTAGGCCACTTATTTCATATTATTTTATGCTCCAAATGTTCATTCTTGGGCGTGCGTAGGGTGTGTTGGTGTCTTACATTAGAGAAACAAATAATTTATGATTTCTATATATAGTTTTGAATAATCTTTATCTCTTAAGCTAGCTTTTGGGGTTGAGTTAGAATTAAGATCCATTCTTTAATAGTTTTGCGGTCCGGCATGCAAAATATATGTTGGGGGCGCACGCCTATGCCGCTGTATAGAGAAGATAATGCCTTCTTCTTTGGGACGCATGGGAGATTGTATGGGAGCGCAATGCTTGCCTATGCAGGCTGTAGCCTTTCGGAAAGTCATAAATCGAGCCATAACTCAGGCTTTATTAGTTGTGTCTATTCATTAATTTATATGTAAAGGTTATATTCATTGTTATGAGTTATGTTTATGTTGTAATTGACATCAAATCAATAGGAATTTGTGACTAATTATATGTTTAAAAAATGATTTAATTTATGAATTGATGCTAATTTGGTGGGAATCCATAGTCATTGTAGAAATGAGACGAGGGAAACAAAGTGCAAAAGGTTATGAATGTGGGGAATCTCATATTGAATATGAAACAAATTATGGGGCAATAAGCGAGGGTATAAAATGCTCTTTTGTCTCGTCCTAAGCCATTTATACCACATTGGAAGTCTTTTCAAAGTGATTGCACCTTATTTGTGGTTTAAGTATTGTTGTTTGGTAAAATATCATTTGAGGGACTCATGAGGGTGATCCTCATACGCATTGTCGTTCGCCTTGGCTTAGCCCACTTGGCGATGGGTGTTTGTGTGAATTGTCTTGGGTTTTTTGTTTTTTGTTTTTGCCTCAAATTCTGACTTTATTTGGAATGTAAGTAAAATTAGATTTTAAATTTCAAATTCAAAAGTTAGATATGGTTTTAAGGTTGTAGAACCATTTCTGTGGCATTAGAAGCTGCCTAACAATGTTGCTGGAGTTACAAGTGCTTTGCACCTAGACCAAAATGAACCTGGATAGCTTTATGGCCTTCCCTCTTACCTATATAAACTTATTGCAGCAGACAGAATATACACAACACAGAAAACCTGAAATCTCTTATCTCTCTTTCATATCTACCATTACATTTTAGTATTGCCTACTAGTATTTCGACAACTGAGTAGTGATCGAGATAAAGTTCTTCTGGAGTGCAGTAGAAAGCTTCTAATCTATCTTATCCTACAGGAAGTTTCACAATACTCTTTGCACTAGTAGAAGCGATAGTTTGTTCAAGGCAAACTAGTCTTTTGCTAATTCAATCGGACATATTTTAAGTTTTGTGATGATACGGAACTTTTAGCTAAGTTTTTTGCATTACTAATTCAGTTCTCTTGTTTTTCATATTTCAATTGATGTTTGCTTTTGATATATGTGTTGTTTGAACTGAATTACAAGTGTATATTGGAATTGTATGCTATTTTCTGAAAATATTCATCATTTTGTTTTTACAAACATTATCCTATGATTATAAACTGATTTATAATTCTATTTTAAATTATTGTTTATAATATGTGTATTTACAATAGTTTCTTATGAAAGGACTTGTCACTCGACAAGAAATTATTGAATATTAATGTAGCGCACTAGTAAAACCTCCACCATCTTTATAGTTTTTGAGCACGTTTATCCTTTGTTTTGCTGCAAAAAACATTGTATAACCCAAATAGTTCTATAATTTCAGTGAGTGCCGCAAGAGTTTGGTCTCGGCGAGTTAAGTTTCATTATATCCTCGAGACTATTCACAATTCTTGATACATGCCAACTGGTGAGATAAAGTAAGTCTTAGTTAAGAAAGTTGCATTAGTCACACGCCTTGAAGCTATTTATGATCCAACACAACTTTTAACCTTAAAGTTCAAATCTAAAACTGTTTCAAGGAAGTCAGGCTTTGTTTTATAAGAAAGAGTTCCAACTCATAGTTCATCAAGAATTAGTTGAAAATCAGGTATCTGCAACAAGTTAAGACTCAATAATTTATTTCTCTTAAAGAAAAGAGAACAGGAAATTTTGTTATATCCTTATCTCTAAAGCACATAATCATATATCACTACAAGAAAAATAGGATTTAGTGGCATTAAAAAGTGCCACCTAAATAAAGTTATAGTCACAATTTTATATTTAATGGCATTTTTTGAACATGTCATTTATAACGATATAGCTAAAGGTATAAATATCACTATTTTAATCATATTGTGGCATTAATAAAGCACAACAAGAAACACATCAAATGATATTTTAAAATATCAGAAAAAATTCATTGAATGATACCTCAAAACATCACATTCTTTTGTTAAAATAACATGGTAATATGCCACAAAATATGCATGTAGTAACATACTAAAATGCCACAAAAGGTTTATTTTGGTGACATCTTAAAATGCCATGAAAAATATAATAAATGACATATTAAAATGCCACAAACATATCTTCGAATAACATAGTTACATGCCATAAAAATGCAATAAATGATATACTAAAATGTCATAAAAGATATTTTAAATGACATGTAACCATGCCACAAAATTGTATATTAGTGGCAAGTCAAAATGCTGCAAAAAAAAGGATTTAACTGACACTTTAAAATGACACAGTATTTATAAATTGTTGCATTACAAAATATCACCAAAAATACCTTTTGAGACACTTTAACTTGTCAAAATATTTATATTTAGTTACCTTAATAGTGTTCCAAAAAAATTATTTTCTGACGTTTCAAAGTGCCAAGAAAACTTATAAAATGGACATTTTATAGTGCCACTTTAAACCTATAATATTAATTTCAAGCACTAATAGTATCTATTTATTTAATAGGCAAAAGTTAAATTATTTTGACAATAAAATAACATAGCAATCTTTATTTTTATAAATAACAATAATCATTTTATTAACCCAAAAAGAAATGGAACGAAGGAGACATTTCCGATTAAATGAAATCATTAAATAAACATAAGTTCTTGATAACATCACTGATCAATAACATATCAAAGGTTGTAGTCTACTAAATCTAACAAAAATAAATAGCTCTATTAGAATACTAGAATCTAATGGTACTTCAATTTGAGTTAATATTAAAAAATAATCACAATCCAAGACTTGAAATGATATGTTTTCGAAAAGCATTTGAATCATCCATAAAGGCAAGAATCTTATTATTGGGTGAAGTTCACGGTATATAACAAAGATGTTAGGAACAATGAATTCTATAACATTATTGCAATTATAACAAAGAAGTTAATGGTGTATCAAGTGTATTCACAAATTTTGCAATTATATATATACATATTATCTATTCTATACTATTTCTTCCACAATAATATCAATTCCTCAGGCACAAAATGATATTACAAAAGAGAGAAAAAAAAATAGCTGTCAAATGAGGAGACTTATACTTTCAAGAAAGAGTTGAAATCTTCAAGTTTGAGTATGACTAAAATTTAAAGCATTTTGGATAAAAAGCTATATTTCCCCTCCAACCTTAAGTGTATCATCCCTCCAATTCAAATGGTCTATTTCCAATATATACATACTTTTTACTTTGAGAGAATTTATCACATTACCATAATTGATGATTGAGCATAGGGAAAGGTAAATCAAAATCTTATTAATTGTTACACACTTCCTTGTTAGAAAAGGATTAAAATGAAATGTTACAAATGATAATTTCACTACCTTAATGATTAAATTGGTAAAAATAGAAGGATCTTTAATAAAATTATTAATTAAAAAAATGAAATTTAAAAGAATGCACCTACAGACCTTCTGTTTTTCTTTGTTCACATAAGCATCATATCAACTAGGAAGCTTTGCAATTCATTTTTTATAAATGCTCAAAGCTTTTCCCACCAGTCAAAGTGGCATGTTAGTGACACCTACTTGTTGTGATTTGACCATGGTGCCTTTATCAGGTGTATTGACTTTTGTCTTGGCCAGGGGGTTGATGGTCATTCTATATCCAGATCCCAGTATTATTTCAGGTGGCTAAATCTCCTATTTTTTTGGGTGAATAGTACCTCTGGAGGCGTCTCCCTGCCAAAGATGGTAGCAGGGCTGACAGAGTTAGTGACAGCAACTGTACTAGTTGTTGCACATCATTAATGCGGAGGCATGCTATTTGTCAGAATAATAAATGTGGTGAAGATCTGAGTCAATGCCGGAGTGGGTCTTGAGGTTGATACAGTCGATCAGACCTGACTGTTAGAACATCTGGAGTGGTCCTAAGGTCGATGAAGGTCAACCGCGGATCCTGCCAAGTAAGGTCAATACAAGTCGACCAAACAGACTTGATGTTGGGCCTCCTAGGCTATTCTACTTGATGTTGGGCCTACTGGGTTATCCCATATCATGAGTCCCCCTAACTTGCGATCCTAATAAAGCTTGTCGACGAGAAGGAGCAGGAAGTTTGCATTCAGTTACGGTGGTTACCATGTTCGACTAGGGTTTTTGAGTCCTCGACCTGGGTTTTTGAACTGCCGACCAGGGTTTGAGGTGGTTTCTCTACATTTAATGCGCCTATTAGTGCGTAAAATACGAAGCATATTGGGACAGGCTATCATTATAACAGTTACTCGAATTCTTACACACGAACGCCTATAAATAGTAGGATAACTGACTCCATTTATACTTTTGCTGCCTATACTTCTAGTCGAATTGTTGTCTTTAAAGCTCTTCAAGCTTTTCGTGCACTTTACCTTTTCGAGATTTTCATTATAAGTGCCTCTGCCATTCTTGTTTTTTTCTACCTTTTCATTTGTAGAAGCATGTCTACTGTTTTGATAATGATAACACTAGGTCAGATTTCCATTTGAAAAATGACATTATTGTGTTTCAGATAGGATAGTTGGGCTACAACATGTTTCGATGATTCGAGATGGCTCTAGCTGCCAAGGAGGAGTTGGAGGGGGGGGAGATGAAAACATTGAAGGTACAGCTCGAGTCCTCTAAGCTCTAGGTCGAGCAACTGAACAAGAAATTAGCCGACCTCCAAGAGCAACTCGACTTGAAGGATTAATAGTTGATCCAGGTTGTCGAGAATCGGAGTAGAATGGACAACATAATAAAGAAGGCCCAACTGGACCTACAAGTGAGCTTCAGTTCTGGTCGGGCTCAAGGTCATGCAAAAGCGACTTGCCAAGCTAAAGAGGCCTTCCTCAATGATTTGCATCCTCTCGATGTTGAATGTCCTTGTCTTTTATCTGACTGACTTGTACGAGGGGTTAGTATTGAGGTGGTGCACAATGATGTTGGGGTCGATCCCTTAAAGGTCAGATGCCTTCCAAGTAAAGACATTAATATTTTTCCTCAAAAAATCAACCATGAGACACTCCGAGTGGGGTCCCAAGTTTGTTCCAATGCGTGTCATCTTTTAGAGGTTACCCTGTTCGAGCTTAATGGCCTTAAACTCCCCAATGAGCTCCACTCTAATGTCTTCAAGCTTTTGCTTCTTGTTAACCTGGGACTCTTCGAATTTTGCTATAGAGGCGTCCCCCAAAGCATTCAACTGTGGTTGAGTTTTCTACTCGGTTGACTCAACCAAGATGTTGTAACATCTCCATGCCTCCTTCAAGTTGCACAAAAGCTCGTCCATGCCCGCGGGGGTCGAAAACTTGACTTTCAAATGATAAGTGGATACGATGTCATGGAAGTCATTGAAGGCAGGTTGGCCTATGATGATATTATAGGCAAATGGAGCGTCGACTACAAGGTAATTCAACATTAATGTTTTCCTCTGAGGAGCCTTTCTAAAAGATGTGGACAAGCTGATCGACCCCCAAAATCTGACCAATGGCGTGCGCACAAGCTCGAACTTCAATTTGCCCATATTCATTCTCTTTAAGGTAAATAAGAAGATGACATTCATCAAGCTACCGTTATTGATCAAAACCTTACGCACCTCAAAGTTTGCAATTTTCACAAAGATGACCATCGGGCAGTCTATCTTGTAATTGATATTCCTACCCTTGAGGTGGGCTAGGTCGGCATCGGTAAATGAAATGGATTTTGCGCTTGTTGTGAGGTAAAAAATTATCTCAACAGGCGAAGCTTTATTGGACTCAACCTTCCTCTGTGTTTGCCTCCGAGCGGACTTATCGTGCCCCCCAGTAGGACCTCGTACAATAATATCAATTACCCCTCTGATGGGTAGGCGATCCTCTTGGGCGGACTTTTTTTCTTTATCTTCTCTCTTGGGGCTAATCGACCTTTCTCTACAGAGAGTCCGATCAGTTTTGCTCCCTTTTATCTGAGCGTCCACGGTTATGTATTTTTTGAGGTGGCCCTACCTAATCAATCTCTCGATCTCATCTTGGAGATTGAAGCATTCATCTGTGTCATGCCCCTTCTATTTGTGGAACTGGCAGTACTTGTTTGATTTTTTTATGGCTTCAGTCTCCGTCAGCTTTCTGGGCTTTTTAAAGAGGTTATCATGTTGAATGGTGTAAAGAACCTCCTTCCTTAGAATGTTCAATAGTGTATAGTCATGGAAACGCTTGATTGGAGATTGACCTCACTCCTTATATTTCTGGTCGTCTCTTTCCTTTTTTTTCTTCTCGACTTCGGAGGATCCAAACTTGAGCCTGTTCGTTTTCGCCTGCGTCATGTACCTTTTTACCAGGTTGAGTAGCTCCTCCATCGACTTGGGACATTCCTGCACCAATGCATTGGCGCATTCTTTGTGTCGGAGCCCCAGAAATAACACATCAATCAAGAATTAAATTTTGGGGTTATCTATTTTCAGGACTTCGTATTAAATCTGGTGAAAAAATCATTAAAGGACACCCCTTCGCCTTGCTTGATAGTGTAGAAGTGGGTGTGGGGGAGCTTTGCGTTTCTTCTACTAGCAAACTGGTGCTAAAACTTGTCGCGCAGCTAGTCATAAGAATAAATCGATGATGGTTCAAGCTTCACGAACCACTCCAGTGCGATGCCTTGGAAAGTGGTCACCAACATCTTGACATGGATGTATTTATTGTGTCTATGCAGCTGCATTATGTGCTCAAACTACATAAGGTGCTCATTGGGGTCAGTTGAGCCATCATACCTCGGCAGACCTATTAAGACTTTGGCGTCAACGGTAATGCGCTCATTAATGATATCCTAAATGAAAGGGGACCTTCTTTCCCAACAAGATCTTTGAGGAGCATCCAAGTTTGGTGCTCTGTCAGTATTTCTCCTCGAATCTTATCGAGGCATCTGTTCAGTTGCTAGACTTGATAGGATACTTCTTCCTATTCGTCCTGATCCACTTAGGTGGCATTCCAGTCAAGACCCGATCTAACTCGCTTGGCCCTATCGTGCTGCGAGGCTCGAATGGGCTGAGGCGCAAGGTCTGTAGACTCTTCTCTTTCCTTGTGATAGTCACGTCTAGAGTGTTCGACCTTATCGCGCTGCATAGCTCGATTAGGTCTGAC